>QEPC01008879.1:1946361-1962436 GCA_003113815.1 Sphenodon punctatus | reverse complement strand
GAGATTGGTGGGGTGGGGAATTTGGGGGAATTGGAGGGTAGGGTTAGGGTTGGGGTTTTTAAAATTATTTTAAAACTGATGTCGGTTTTAATGTATTTTATTGTTTTACTGCATTGTTAGCTGCCCCGAGATGCCGTGGGCATGAGGGGGTGGCATAGAAATGTCAAGAAATAAATAAATAAATAAATAAATAAAACATTCATAAGATCTATGAGGTGGTAACACCGTTGCTTCTTGTTCACTAAACACCTCAGCATAATCCTGGTATACGTTAGGAAGCCGGATCCCTGTAGCTGTTCCCAAGATACACTGGATTTCAGGTATCCGGGAGGAGGGGCTTGCCTTTAGACAGTGGCATGAGCAATACGTAGACACAAAGGAGAGTGCCCTGGTTTCCCAATTGATCTGGGGATAATGTTGTTGTAACCAAGGCATACCCAACACTACTGAAAAAACAGGGGTTTTCACAATATCGAATTGTAGCATTTCTGTATTTATTTATTTATTTATTTATTTATTTTATTTATTTATTAAACATTTGTATCCTGCCCCTCCTGCCCATAGGACAGCCTGGGGCAGTGAACAGCAATAATCAATAAAACAATAAAAGAGTTTAAAACAGTTAAAAACACAATAATGCAGGGGGGAAAGACCCTACCCCCCTTCCTACCCCCCCTCACTGAAAGTCCAGCGGAACAGCCAGGTCTTACATAAATGCCAAAATAGCAGGAGAGCGGGAGCCAACTGAGCCTCCTCCGGGAGCGAATTCCACAGCACAGGGGCAGCCACTGAGAAAGATGTAACATCGGTGGCCACCCACCTCACCCGGGGAAACTCCAAAAAGGCTCCCACGGATGATCTCAAGGGTCGCACGGGCACATGGGGAGTGAGGCAGTCCTGCAGGTAAGTAGGGCCCAGGCCATGAAGGGCTTTAAAGGTTAAAACCAGCACCTTGAACCTGGCTCGGTGCTTTTTAGGCAGCCAGTGCAGAGCCTGGAGCACCGGTGTCATGTGCTCCCTGCGACCCGCCCCTTTAAAGAGACGGGCTGCAGCATTCTGCACCAGCTGCAGCCTCTGAACCAGTTTCTCGAGCAGCCCCATGTAGAGCGCGTTGCAGTAATCCAGCCTCGAGGTGATGAAGGCATGGATGACAGTGGCGAGGTTGGAGTCCAAGAGATACGACTGAAGCCACTGGACAAGATGTAGCTGCCGAACCCACCACAGCCACAACCTGAGATTCCAGGCTGAGCTGTGAATCAAGGAGCACACCCAGACTCCGCACTTGAGAGACCATGGGAGGGCAACACACACCCCCAGCAAGAGGAGATTCAACCACCCCCAGGTTCCCCAGGCCCTCGCCCACCAACATCACCTCCATCTTGTCAGGATTCAATTGCAGATGGCTCAACCTCATCCACGGCCCCACAGCTGACAGGCACTTGGAAAATAGGGAGACTGTGTGGCCTAGGTCGGTGGAAAAGGAGAGGTAGAGCTGAGTGTCATCAGTATACTGGTGATACTGCATGCCCTGAAACCCTCTCACGATCTCACCTAACAACTGCATATAGATGTTAAACAAGAGGGGGGACAGAATAGCACCTTGCGGGACTCCACATGTGAGGTCCCGGAGGGAAGACGTACACTCCCCCAAGACCACCCGGCCAGGAAGTTTGGCTGGGCCTCAGGCGGTCTGCTGACCCTCCTAAATTCCTTTCTTTCTATACAGGGGAACTTATTGCCCAGGTCCCCTCCAAATGTTCTTGCTGTGGCATTTCATACTGTTTCTGGGGGTAAGTTTATAATTTTGAATCTGTATCTGCCTGCCTGCTGGTCTAATGTTGGGACCTTTTGGCTGCATGTCGAGGAATTTATAGCTACCTTGGAGGATGACTTCCCGCCGGGATGCCCTATCATTTTGGCTGGTGATTTCAATTCTAGGATTGGCATGGATTACTCCAGACAAACTGTGCTTCTAGGTATAGAGGTTTCTGATGGTTTTTTCGACCGTCCCCGCCTCTCTAAGGACGGGGAGTTGAACCCTTTTGGAGCCCAGCTTCTTGCCTTTTTATATGCTGGTTGCTGGAAAGTACTTCATGGAAGGTCCCGCTCGGATAGGCCAGGTCACTTTACATTTGTTTCCCATGCTGGTAAAAGTACCATTGATTATTTTTGCATCCAGGATGCTTACTTCGAATGCTGTTTGGATTTTTCAGTACTGGTGGAGGGGCTTAGTGACCATTTTCCTATAGCTTTAGTTTTTGCGCCCCCCCTCTGGGCACTAGCCCAACTGAGGATGGGGCTTCCCCCCTCCCCCCCGTGCAGTGGCTCATTTGATACAACTCCCTGGTTATGGTGGTCTGATAAGATCTGTAGGTCCTGCTCTGGGCTCTACACTCAGGATAAGTTTGTTCACCTGAAACTTCTTCTCCTAGACTCTCAGCAGTTGTCTTCCTCTCAATATTACGCGCTTTTTGCAAACTTGCTGGAGCAGTTTGGGGTCCCCTCTCCCATCTGGTGCCCCCAAGTGGTTTGACAGGCAATGCCTAGAATATAGATTCCATCTTAGAAGGAGTGCTAGAGCCTTTAGGGTAGATTCCTCTGCAGTTGCAGCTGTCCTTTATGTCACCAATAAGCAAGCGTATAAAAAACAACTCAAAGTTAAGAAAAAAGCTTTTCAGCTGAAGGCCTGGCAAGCACTGCTTACTGTGGTTCGTAATCGTGACCAGGCCTGTTTCTGGGCTCTGGTCAAAAAAGGCTGCAGACCCCCTCCTGGACAGGGTCTTCTGGACTGGGGTGTCTGGCAGTCCTACTTTACAGGGATTTTCTCTAGGATGCCCGATACCGTTGTTCTTAACCAGGAGTCACTCTTAGCCCTTCCCTTTTTGCCCCCTGTCGATCCGGAGGAAGTGTGTCTCCTGCTCTCCAAGTTTAAGTCCAAACATGCTCCAGGGATTGATGGTATCCCGGCTGACTTATTCAAGCACAACCTGGGCTGGTGGGTCCCTATTCTCACTAAGCTATTTACCATCATTAGCTATTGCAGGGTTATCCCGGCCAGATGGAATATCAGTATAATAATTCCTTTTTACAAGAAAGGAGACAGGAATTCCCCTCAAAATTATCGCCCCATCAGCCTACTGTGTGTGGTGGCCAAGGCCTATGCACGATTTTTGTTATCTAAATTGGAAGATTGGGCGGTGATGGCGGATTATTTTCCTGAGGAGCAGGCTGGTTTTCGGGCCGGCCTGGATCATTCTTTCACTCTATGGAACCTGATAGAGAAGTATGTGAAAATTAGATCTGGCCGATTGATCATGTCCTTTCTTGAGCTTCGAT
The DNA here is from genome assembly GCA_003113815.1 of Sphenodon punctatus. NCBI lineage: Eukaryota > Metazoa > Chordata > Lepidosauria > Sphenodontia > Sphenodontidae > Sphenodon > Sphenodon punctatus. The sequence goes on along the minus strand of QEPC01008879.1, from coordinate 1,959,100 downwards.
CTACCTTCGATTTGGTTAATAGGAATATTTTATGGGCTAGATTATACAGTACAAACATCAACCAGCGGCTGATTTTTCTAGTCCATGCGTTATACTCTCAGACTATTCTTAGAGTTAGGATTGGAGGGGGCTGTCATGTCTCTGATCCAGTTCCTGTTACCAATGGGGTTAAGCAAGGCAGTGTTTTGGCTCCCTTCTTATTTAACTTCTTCATCAATGGAATTGTGACCCTGCTTAAATCAGATTCTCTTTTGCCGGCCAAGGTAGGGGGTCGTTTGATTTCCATCTTATTGTATGGTGATGACATGGTGCTCCTCTCACCTTTTGGTGCTGGGAATGGATAGGATGCTGGGGGTTGTGAGCCAGTTTTGTAGGGACTCCCAATTGTCTATAAATTCTGATAAATCTAAAGTGGTGGTGGTGGGGCGCCAGGTCAGGAACCATCCCTGGCTGTCAGGTGGGGAAAAACTCGAACAAGTCTCGTCCTACAGGTATTTGGGGCTGATTTTTAGTAGCAATGTCTCCTGGCTTCCCCATGTCAGGGCTGCCCATCTTAAATTGAAACAAGCTATTGGGGGCCTTTTGAAGTTCTGGTGAAGCCATGGGGGGAAGTTTATTGCCCCTGCTTTGAAACTTTTTAAGCTAAAGTATCGTGTGGGTACCCTTTTTGGGGCCGAAATATGGGCCCCCTTCTCAGCTGGTAATTTGGAGTCCCACCAGAACTTTCTACTTACCTTACCCACTCTATTGGGAGTTCCGTGCTCCACTCCAGCTTGCTTGCTACGCTTGGAGACAGGGTCCCTGCCCCTAGCTGTGGAGTTGCATCTTCATCCCCTGAAGTATTGACTTAGGATTATGGAGATAGCTGAGGACCGTTTTCCCCACCTTTGTCTGGAGGAGTCAAGTACTTGGCCCCCTCCCTGGGCTTTCGTGGGGTAGGATTTCTAAGCTATTGTTTAGTCTGGGTTTATCGCCTGATATGCTACTGGGGATACCTTCCGCTGACAGGCGTAGGATAGTTACTAAGCAGCTGGTGGATCAAGCTGTCCAGTCCGATCTGGGGTTTATCCATTCGCTGAAATGCGCTCCGTTTTATTGTCTGTTCAAGCATGACTCTGCCTGTGAGCTGTACTTGGAAATAATTGAAGCCCCTAATTTACGCAGGGCCCTGACACTTCTCTGTTTCGATCTTCTCCCCACCATGGCACTCAGGGTGAGACGGAATGGCATTTCATATGGGGACAGGGTCTGTAGCTGCAATCTAGGGCATATTGGGGATTTGCCTCATATGTTGTTTTTCTGCCCCCTTACTGCCTATTGGCATGAGTTATATTTGCCCTCCTGGATTCGTAGTCTGTTGTATCTCCCCCAGCACGTTTGTTCCAACTAGGTTTGAAATCGAACTCCCCTGAAGTGCTTCTTGGCTTAGCCAGGATGGCACTCCAGTTGGAGAAATATTGATTTGAGGGGGGCTAGTGGCTCCCCCCCTTTTGTTTGATTTGGTTTTCTAGATCTCTCCCCAATTTTTTCCTTTTTATTGGTTTTATGTTTTTATGTTGTGGTATGTATTGCATAATTTTATACTCTTCAGCTAGGTCCTTTTCTGAATATCCTTGCTGATTTTATTTTGTGTGACCTGTGGAAAGCTTTCTGCCTTCTGGCATTCATGTCAGATCTATCGTTTTGTATTTTACATGTTTGCTTTCTACGCCTGTCTAAGTTGTAATGCACTGTTATGGCCTGTGGCTAAACAGTTTAATAATAACAACAACTACTTCTTCTACATTTCTGGGGCTAAAGCTTATCATAAAGGATCTGAATCATAAATCATAAAGGATCCTTCTGGATTTTTCTAATAGGAAAAAATATGTATGTATTGTGTCTTGCATACAGCAAAATATACCACAGGAACAGTTGTTTCTGTGATACCAAATCCCGCGCAGCAGAGATTTCTGTGATACCATTAGAAGAAATACCCCTGAAGAAGCTACTTTTAGCAAAACGTTGGGTAATTTAGCTCTGGGCTGTGAGCCTAATAATTGTTATTTACATAGCCTCTGGGTAGGCTTTCCATCTCTGGAAGGATTGTGAAAAACCCAATGTAAATGATTGGTATTAGTTGGATGTACTCATTTTCTGAGCAATTACATTTGTGGAATTGTATTTGTATCCATTGTGATCTCTGTACGAAAGCACTTTGTTACATAGTTATTGTGCTAGTTCCTCTTTAGTTTTGACTATATCTCCAAGTAATTATCTGTCATTTATAGAACCACATAGATATATTTACAACAGTTTTATTGATTGTGTATTAAATGTTATTTTTAACAATTAGAGACTGATAGCAGTTTTTTTCACCATTTAAAATATCTTTTAAATAATTTGAGCAGGTAACTTTTTCTGCATTAGGTGTGGTTAGTAGTTGTTTTGTTATTGGTTGATACTACACCTGTTTACCTGTACGTTGTACTTGCCTAGCGGGACGCCACTTGGTCATCCAGAGGCCTGGCGTTTCCCGGCTCTCGGCGTGCAGGAGGGGGCAATTGCAAGCATAATGATTGGACTCACCACAGTAGAAGCATACGTGAGAGATACGCTGCTGATTCTTTTCGTCTGCAGAGATAGGGCCTCTGGATGCTCCTAGCTGCATGGGTTCCGGATCATCCATCCGACTGGAATCCATGCATACTGTGGGGGAGCACAGCAGTCTGGGTGTGGCCCCCCCGCACGCCTTCTTGTCTTTTCTCCCTGTGATGTTCAGAAAGGTGCTTTTCTATTTGTAAGGTAAGCGTTACTAAGCACAGTGCACGATAACTGGTCCTTCAGCTCCTCGCTGAGGCCCTTGCCATGCATCACCTTTAACACACTGTTCGGCCATCTGACTCGATGGCTAACTGTTGAGAGTGGGTTATATACTCTAACAGGAACCCCTCCTCCTGTTTCACGTTCAAGATGGCATTTTCTGTGTCCCTAACCCTATGAGGGTTATCAAACAATAAGGTGAATTCCCTTTTAAAGGCGGTGTAATCCATCAACAGAGAGCTATTATTAGTTAGGAGGGGAGCTGCCCAGGAGAGGGCCAACCCCACCAACTGTCCTATTATAAAGGCTACCTTAAGTCTATCGGTAGCATAAGACTGTGGCTGTACTGAAACGGTCAATTCACAGAGAGCCATAAAGCTCTGAAACAGCCGTCTGTCTCCGCTAAACTTTACTATTTTGGGTCCTTTGGGTTCCCAAGGGAGAGACTGTTGAACACCAACCCAACCTCCAGGAGGATGTATCTCTGCCCTCACTGACTCTCCCTGCTGTTCCTGCAAATCTTTCACTTCCAGGACTAAGGACTGCATGGCCCTTGCCAAATCCCCCCAAGCTAGTTCTGTCTGGTGGGGGTCCTTGGGGTGTCGTGGCCTCGGCCCCAGTGGGACCTGCCCCGACATTCAACATATTGGTGAGGAGTGAGCCGGCGTTGCCAGTGATACTGTCTGGGTTCAGGGAAAGGGAAGAGGAAGGGAAAGGGTAACCACTCACTCCTTCAGCGCCAAGGGGCACTAACTCGGCAAAGTTCTCCCTCAGGATCTTATAAAGGCAATGGAGGACACCTCCTAGCCAAAGATCATCACAGGGAGGAGGTGATACGCCCAGAGCCAACACACACACACCATGTAACTCGTACAACCAGAAGGGGGCTGGTGCCAAAAGGTGTGGAGGATGGGGTTTGTATGGGTCCCACAGGGTCAAGAAGGTAAGGGCTGAGGGCTAGGGCACACAGGCAGGGAGAACACCCAGGTGGGAAAAGGAATACTCAGACAACACAAGATACGCACACCAACCACACTCACACTCACACCCTTGTTTGACACCCCACACACACACACACTACTCACACAATCCAGACACACGTTCTACGGAATCTCTCTCTCTCTCAGTGGCCAGTCTCACAGGAATGCTCCGATCACCGGCAACGAGCTATGCAACCAGCTTCTCTTTATGGCTGCTCAGACGTTGGCGCAAGCACTCTGAGCACCTGGGTGGGACTGCACTGTGAGCGGCATCTCCCCATGAGCCCCAGCGCACGCACTCTGTGCACGCAGCTGGGGCCGCGCTGGGAGCATCCCTCTCTGTTTGGGCCAGCCCCTGACACCTCAAGTCAGTGCAGGGGGGCGGTGCAGACTCTCCCCCGGCCGTGCCTTCCGGGTTGGTGTCCCCGATGCTTGTCCCCACCTCCTCAGGGGCGGGGGTGATCCCAAACATCCCGCTTCGGTGTCTGTGGGGCATGGGGTACCTATATCCCCAACTCCCAGGTAAGCCCCTAGCCCACTGGTCCCCCACCCGCCACCGCAAGGACCTGATACCCATTTTAATCCTCCTTATTATGTGTTGTTTTTAGCTTTGATGCTGTTTTAGTTTGTTTTAATTTGAACTGCCCAGAGCTGCCTGTGGCAGGATGGGTGGGATAATAAGTTTTACAAATTAAATAAATAAATAAATAAATAAATAACCTAATTACTTTATCACCCATTTCTAATGGGCGTGGGGGAAATGAGGGGCAGCGTAGTGAGTGGGTGGTGGGTGAGGGTGCTTGTGTGCTCCCGTACTCCACCCACCACCCACGCATGGAGCAATGGGTGTCAATGCCCGATGCTCCGTGGGTTGGGGACAATGGGAATGTACCACCCACCCACCCATCCCCCCCGCACCTGCTATGGCATTCAAACAGATGCATACATGAGTGAGGCAGGGCATCCATTTGAAAAGGGCCTAAGAAGGGGACAAGCCTGGCATGACTTGTTTCTGAAAAATCTTTGCTGGCTATGAGTAATTACTGCATTGTCATTGAGATACATACAGAGACTGACTATTTTATAATCTGTTCTAATATCTTCCCTGCTATTGAAGTCTAATTGACTGGGCAAAAATTTTCTAAATTCTCTTTCCCCACCTTTTTAAAGATAGGGAGACTATTCGCCCGTCTCTAGTTTTCTGGCATCTCACCTGTTTTCCATGAGTTCTCAAAGATAATTGACAGAGTTTTGGAGGGTATTTCAACAAGTTACCTTAGAGTGTAATTCAACGAGTCCTGAAGACTTAAATTTATTCAAAGTATCCAGGTATTCTCTGACCACCTCTTTATCTATTTTGACCTGTAATCCGTCCTCCTCATTGTTCATACACCACTTGCCAGGCTGGACATATTATCCAGTTAGATAAGATGTAAGACTGGGTGAAAACAGACATGATGCTAACTACCCTTTAACCACCCTTGGTGGTTATTTATGTATTTTGCAGGGCTGTATTGGTGCCCTATGCAGCCCTGAAACATGCATAAATGACCACTAAGGGTGGTTAAAGGGTGGTTAGCTTCATGTCTGTTTTCACCCAAAGTTTCAATGTAACAGCAGCTGCTTTCATTTGTAACCTCTGAATTTCATGCTTTTTGTGGAGGTAAAAGTCTAGTGCACTAATCGGTTATGCAACTAATTCAGCATTTTTCTTATCAATTAATTCTCATCTTAACTTTTTCCTTCAGACTCTCTTTATTTCCCTTATTTCCTCCATTACTGCTCACATTTCTAAATAAATATTTTAATAAAGTTTGCCTAAAGAACTTTCAGGTCTAACCTTCTCCAGATGCTTAACCTCCTCCATTTTTTGCTGCCAAGGAAGAAGGCCAACTCTGCTTTGTTTTGCCTTCTGTGCTTCACTTCTTGGGATGCAAAGCACTGTGACAAAAATTCACAGCCCACTCTTTTAACAAAAACAAGTAAAAAAACATTATTTATTGCTATGGGTTCACTTTTCTTTTTGATACTTGGTAATTTCTTTCTTGATATTCAGTAATCTCATGTCTGTTTTGGGAAAAGAAACCTTTCTAACTCTTGATTGTACTGCAGCCGTACACAGGAGGCAAGACTCCTATACTAGAACAGTTTAGAAACGAGGCAAAGGCATTTCCCCATAATACTTTATTCCAAAGCTGTAATAAATATAGACTTCACTAAAGATTTTTAGGTGAACTTTCCAAGGGTCAGATTAAATATCCACAATTGTTAATAAATAAATATTTGGCTGAATGCCATAAATGCTATTAATTAATAATAATAATAATAATAATAATTAATAATAAATAAATGGTTAAAAACAAGGAGAAGCTTTATTTGAAGAAAGAACAGAATTTTAATAATTACGTTAAGCAAATTGTTAGGGGGGAAAACAATAAAATATTTTTCTAAACAACTAATTTGATATTTGACTTGATGACAGTAATATATTTCCCCGGATTAAATACACTTTCTTTACTCCTTTTGTGACCATTTCTGTTTTTGGAAGTGAGTGAGGACTGTGTGTGTGTAAAGTTGTGGCAATATTTCTCAGCAGGTCTTAAATTAGATCTTGCGGATCAGTGAGCTTACACATTAAACTCTTTGAGGCAGAGAATGCCTTTTCACTAGATGAAAGCAGAGAACCTAGCCCATTGCGTCTAGGTCCACTGCAATAGCAGTAAATAATAATGTCACACACATTTGAAGGAGTTGTATAAACTGGAACACAAACTTATAGGATCATAAAGCTTCAAGGTACCTCAAGAGCCATCTAGTCCAACTCCTGGAAGTACACTATTCTATATTAATATGATACTACAATTCCAGACTATATTAAACTATCCGGACAGATGCTTGTTCAACATATTCTGAAAGAAAACCTCCAGTGAAGGAAATTCCACAAGTTCTCTCGGCAATTTCATTGATTGTTCTTACAGACAGGATTTCCATGCACACACCCCCTGAATATTATGCTTGTTCAAATATGTAACTCAACTGTACCTTTGTGCCACTTAAACCCATTGCCTCTTATTTATTTAGTTATTTAGTTATTTAGTTAGTTAGTTAGTTAGTTAAACTTATACCCCACCCTTTCCAAAAGGGTCAGGGTGGCTTACAACAATAATCAATAGTTATACATACAACAAGAAAGATTTAGTGAGGAGGAAATGGAAGGGGCACAGCAAGGGACCAAGCTTTATCAAAGACACAACAGAGCAATACAACCTGGGATAACAAGCATTCCTGGAACCACACACACCACCTGAAACACTGCCAGGAACAGATGCTCCACCAACTTCCTGATGTTCCCAGCATGTCTTATATATAACTGAGAACCAATCAGGAGGTTGGTGGGTAAGGCCACAACCACACGAAAGAGAGAGCTCATTTTTACATGGATGGGGATGGGTGCGGGGATGGGTGTGTTTGCATGGTGGGTGTGTATCCTTTTACACAGACACACACCCACCTCCACCCATTTTGACCCACAGTCCCACCCCTGGTTTTCCGGATGGCCTCGTGGGTGGAGATGGGTGGGTGATGGGTGTGTGCCAGGAGTGCGCATGCACAAGCACCCACCGTCCGTGGTGTTGACACGAGTGCAAACCCAACACACACCCATCCCTCCACCCACCGCTGGCCTGTTTACATGGATGCCTCCCCACCCCCACACACACCTGCCCAAACACCCAGCGGTGGGTGGGGCCATCCATATAAAAATGGCCTATGTGATACCAGAAAACCCAGTCACCAGAGTAAGACAGGCAGTGGTGCAGGGGAAAGCCAATCTCTCAGATTGTAAGTCCTAGTGCAGGGACCATGTGTATTCCATTACTTGGGTAAAGCAGCAGGTACATTTCCAGTGCTATATAAATGCTTGCTAATAATAATAATAATAATTAATAATGAACTCAGGGCCAGTGGTTCAAAGCCTGGACCTGACAACCTGTGCTTTGCAGTTTATAGGAATAGGATAATAGTCCTTTAAATAGTTTGGGAGTAGAGCTGAAATCGGTACCTGATTTATAGCGCGTGGGTAATACTGGCAACCATGTCGGGTAGCCTATGGGCTATATGTGGCTATGAGTGGCTGGAGGGACGGGGTGTGGGGTGTAGCCATTATTTTTAAGGATACATTGTGAGGAGACTTCCTTTGCAACCTGAGGGGCAGAGCACGAGTTCATGGCCGCCATGGTAACTGTGGGCCAGTCTCAGAGAATGGTGGGCCCCACACATGTTGGAGGACATACCCTGGACGTGGTATTTTGCACAGACCTTGAGGCAGGGAATCCATTAGTGGGGGAGGTGTCATCAGTGCCCTTGTCATGGACGGATCATTATCTCCTACGGACCGGTATTCTGGTGTATGTCACCCCCTGGGAGGGTGCGGAACCAGTTAGGTTGGTTCACCCTCAAATGCTTATGGAACCAGGAAAGTTCCACACTGCTCTAGGGAATGTTTCCTCTGATCTCGATGGCTGCTCACTCGATGACCTCGTGACCATGTAGAATTCCGTCCGCTCCTGAATCACTGACAATGCAGGTCCCTGTGGTATACAGAAGAGCTGTGGCAGATGAAACGGGAAGGGTAGTGGTTAGAGTGATGGTGGAGTCCCTTGCGTACTGAAGTTGACCGATTGTGACATAGAGTCTGATTATGTACCTATGCCATTGCGGTGTAGGCAGCAAAGGTTTTCTTTGCTGCCCTCCTTGCATCTTCTAAGTCCCACCTGGCAGAGCTTTTCTGGGTGGTGAGGGGACTGGTCATTCCGGCCTCCCTCTGCCTGGATTTAGAGTCATCGAATGCTGACTGCGATTTGTTTGTGGACTTTTTTGCAGATAAAATTGCTCAAATCCACCACAGTTTTGATACAACTCTTTTAGCAGTAGGTAAGCCAGAGGATTCCAGATTCTCTCAAGGAGGCTGTGTTGTGGTCCCTGCTCAAGAAACCATCATTGGACGTTGGTGTCCTGGCCAGCTACTGGCCGGTCTCTAACCTTCCCTTTTTAGGGAAGGTTATTGAATGGGTGGTGGCTTGGCAGCTTCAGGAGCATTTGGACTGGGTCAATTTTCTCGATCCCTCACAGTCTGGCTTTCATCTGGGTTATGGCACGGAGTCTGCACTTGTGGCTTTGGTCGACAACCTCTCCTGTGAATTGGATCAGGTTCGTTTGACCCTGTTGATCCTGTTAGATCTTTAGGCTGCTTTTGATACCGTTGATCACTAGTTGCTGGTGACTTGGCTGAGGGACTGGACAGCGGGACCATTCTTGAATGGTTCTGCTTTTTCCTGGCTGAGAGAACCCAGCATGTGGTCCTGGGTGATTTTTCATCTTCTCTGTGAGGCCTCACATGTGGGGCTCCACAGGGTTCTATCTTATCCCCTCTCTTGTTCAATGTGTATATGAAGCCTTTGGGGGAGGTTGTGGTGAAACGTCAGTAGGGGGTGCTATACAGCTGAGCCACCCACCTCACTGTGTTTCTCCAAATCTCTGACCAGGGGTTCCCATGGCTGGCAAACCCCCAAAACCCCTTAGTATTCCTCTGCCACCAATTGAGTGTAATTCAGAGGTCATTCACACCACTCAAGACATGTGAACCCAAAAAGACATAAGCCTCACAGCTTCCCAAAAGCACTCCCCTTTCCTGTCACTCTGTTCCTGGGATTTCCTCCTCTGCATTGGAGGCAGATCCCCAGAGCTACCCACAGGAGGCTTCCCTTGGTTCCAAAGCTGCTGGCTTCTAGCTAAATGGGGAGTTTCCCCCCCTCTCCTTGCCTTAAGTAGTAAGGCTTGGCCACCCGGCCCAAAGGAGGCGTTTAATGGTCAGCCAAACACACACACACACACACACACACACACACACACACACACACACAGTAGGGTAAAAAGAAAACTTAGACTTTACTGATACATATAAAAAGGAATAAAAGCATAGAACTAGGGGGTGATAACCCTTTGAGCCCGTTTGGAAAGTGTCTGCCAAAACAGTAGCAGAGATAGCTAGTAAGTACTCACACTGGTTCTTATCAGGTCTCCATAGGGGATGGTTTTCCTATGGGGTCCAAGTTCTTCTTCTGGCAAAGGCCAGAGTTACTGTTAAGCCATATAGTCCATGAGTGCCTCCAGGCAGGGAGGTCACCAGCCTAGCAGCGTCTGCTAGAGATCTCAGTCAGTGAGTCCAGAGAGAGCGAGTCAAAATGCCTGTGCTGGTCCTTTTAAGGCATCCTTGACCTTCATTCTGATTTGTCCAGGAAGGTCATCTGGCTGCAGTCCAGGAGCCCCTCTCCTTCTATGATTCGATCATCCCATGTCACCTGTCTTAGGTGTAGAGTCCCCCCTCCCCCTTAGGAATTTCAGGAATGAGGAAGTCCTGAATATGTACTTGTTGAGGCCTGGGCTTTGGCTGAGCCAGGCTTGCAGTTTCAGAGAAGGAGGGTCAGAGGGGGGGTCTTTGTCAGGGCAAGGGCATTTTGCCACAGAGGTTGTCAGGGAGTTTGGCATATGGTGTCATCAATATGCTAATGACACCCAGCTATATTTCTCATTTTCATCAGACCCAGGTCCGACAGTCTCGGTGCTTACCCGGTGTTTGGCATCAGTGGGGGATTGGATGAGGGTGAGCCGCCTGATGTTAAATCCCGACACGACAGAGGTGATGGTTGTGTGTAAAGCCGGGGGAGTGGTTCCCCCATCATTGATGGGGTCCATCCTCTGCTGGTATCTCTGGTCCAGAGTCTGGGAGTGCTCCTAGATCCACAGCTCTGCCTGGATGTCCAGATGTCAGCTGTGGTGAAGGGAGTATTCTGCCAGTTACATCTGGTACGTCAGCTTAGGCCGTATGTCTCGGACTCGGATATGGCCACCATCGTCCATGCTTTTATTACCTTGAGACTGGACTACTGTAACACACTCTACAAGGGGCTACCCTTGGTGCTGGTTTGGAGACTGCAGCTGGTGAAGAATACGGCAGCCTGTCTCCTAACGGGAACGGGCCAATGTGAGTACATTACACCAGTGCTTTGCTCTATGCACTGGCTGCCGATAGTCTTCCGGGCTCAATTCAAGGTGTTGGTGCTGACCTTTAAAGCCCTAAACAGCCTGCAGCCCCAGGATATGTTGGTCTTTCTGTTACGGACCCAGGTGGAGCTGGTAACAGGCAGCTGTGAGGGTGGGCCCCTAGAGCACCTAGGGCTCTCTGTCTGTCTAAAAACATCCCAAGTCTTTCACACTGTAATTGTTATGAAGGAGGAATCTTCCTGGGAGGCAGGCTGAGAATGGGTCTTCTTTTTACAGCTATAACCAATGCTGCAAGAATAAATGTTCCGTTAGCTAGGGGTTTGTTGTACACGTGAACTTGCCCTCTCACGTACCCACCTAGCTTATGGCTGAACAGTTATTTGTGTTTTCAACTTCAATATTGTGGAGCAGCAGGTTTTATTATGTTTTATTCAGAGTTTCTGCTACATGGAGGTGGCAAAATTAACAGCTACATTTCCTACATCAATCATCATGTAGTCCCCTACTGTTTCTACTTTGCATTGTGTTTTAATGTGGAGAAGTTCACAGCTGTGGTGGGTGTTCAGAAAATGTTGTAATGTGTCATTCGTTTCAGCAGCAGGAGTTTTAGGTTTCTACAGAGGGATTTTCTCCCTCCCACAGAAATGGGTGAGTAATTCCATTCCTGGAGCGGAAAGCTTTTCAGGGTGATCCATCCCTCCCCCTCCTTCCTCAGCAAAACAGAATTGCAAATCCCCACATAAATCAGGTAGTCAGCAGGGAGAGAGCGGAAATGAGTGTTCCTGATGGAGAGTGGGTGAGACAGACTACTAAAATCATGACTGTCCTGCTAAAATTAGCAGATAAAGAGACCTATCTATACCAGTTTCAAATGGTTTCCAGAAGCTGCATGGTCATACACTTTGGTAAGAGATTTAAACAGAGAGAGAGAGGAATTTATTTTACTTTTTTACATTTCGGGAACCTTATTAAGATCTCTGTCATACCCTAGTTTAAATGAGGTAGGAATAAATATGAATCAGATTTCTCCTTTCGCTGGACCTGAAAAATTTAGTGTTTGCAGTTAATCTTCTTTCGCTTTTTTTAACAACCCTGGTGAAAGTGAGCTATAGGCCCTTTTTTCAGGGGGTTCTCCCACCCTTGCACACGTAGAAATCATGTGTGCATGAGTGAGAGAGCCCCGTGTGAAGGACGCAGCAAATGTGTGGTGATTGGGGGTGCGTGCGCCCTCCCATCTAACATGCACCCCCATACATGGAGCAATGGCAGTTGCTCCATGCAAAAGCAAACGCATGGAGCAAAACGGCAGTTGCTCCATGTGTGGGAATGAGTGGGGGGGTCCGCTGTCATTTATCCTGTATATAGGCATATATTTTTGACCATCTGTGTTTCATTATGTTGAACATTAGACTAGGCCTTTGAATGGTTAATTTCTAATGAACTGTCTTTAGAATGTCCTTTTAGCTGTAATCTTGGAGAAAGATACAATCAAGTCTGTCTCTTAAGAAATCAACATTTTCTGTTGACCAGTCTCAAGATACGTGACTCCCAAGCAGGGCAGGAAGAGGCCTTGTTTGTTTGGAGTTTACTCAATGTTAATCCTATCTTAGATGATAGACACCTATTTTAGTCTGTATCAACAGGCTTCTTACTATGTACTTTGAGAAAGCCCTCCCTGTCAGCAGTTTTGACCTGATGTCATTTTTAGCTGACTTCCAAACATTTCCCTCCATAAGAAGGGAGAGGAGAAATAGATTTTTCAGAAACAGTTCCTTCCTTGGAGCTTTTCTCACATCCATATGGCAGTATGGGACAAAGGACTGGGTAATATGATGCATTGAGTCAACCATAGCAATAATACTTAGAGCATATGTTATATCTTATAGATGTTAAGA
>QEPC01008879.1:1909055-1937760 GCA_003113815.1 Sphenodon punctatus | reverse complement strand
GGCTTTTATTGACTGCAGGGGGTGGTTGATCAGTTCACCACCACTGTGGTGAATCGGAGCCGCGTAACATCTGAAAACACCCATAGTGCATAGATTGCTTTGCAAGAATTTAATGAACCTGCTTCAAGATCCATTAAGGTCAGTAGGAGTCCCTCCTCCTCCTCACATAGACTTTAATGAGCTTGGACCAAGCTCTGTGTCATCACTATGGCAGTTGAAGAAACTGAGGCATGAAATGGGTAAGGGATCACTTGCGTAAGATCACTTCTTTTTTTTTTCTCCAGGTAATGTAGAAGTTAAGATGGGGATTTATACTTTTAGTTGAAAAGCTTGGACAGCAGCACTAACAAGAGCCAAGCACCACTGATCTGCATATCGATAAAACTGGTTATTTGCACTCTAAAAGTTTTTGAAATGGAAAAGCAAATGCACCAAAATGTTAACCCGAATTAGCATTTACTGTAGACAGTCATTTGAAAAACATGGCCATCTCGCAGCAATAAGTTGGTGCTCCTTTGTGCTGTGTGCTGCTCCCGTGAAATTTCCCTTGACATATATTGTATTTGTTATAAATCTCTTGGTCTCTGGTTAGCTCAAGGTATGTATAATGTTGTCAGAAAGGTGCCTCCTGAGGACTCTGGCATGTGACACTAGGACCACAAGGCTGAACAGTTGTAATAACCAAAATTCTCACAAGACATTATTCTGACACAATAGGCAGGAGTGTATGTAGGCCATTTGTGATTAGGACAGAGAGAGAGAGAGAGAGATGTTCATTAGAAAATTTCCAACTGCGGTTCTCTACTAGGTATAGTTATGTGGTAAAAAGAACTAACTTTGCTATAAGTCATGAAAAACATTCATTGCTCTGTACACTGCAGTAACAGCTTTTATTTAATTTTTTTGGATTCTGTTACAAGGCTTATTTAATAGTACTTTGAATATCACTATTGTTATAGACAGTCTTTTTAATCTAAGGGTTGCTAGTTCCTTGTCCCCTGTAAGGGGCAAGGGTCAGTAAAATATAAATATATATTAGGGGTGGAGAACCTTTTCCATCCCAGGGGCCACTTTGAAAATCCATGCAGGCTCCGAAGGCGACATAGAAGTTGGGAATGGGGTTGCCTAAGGGGTGCACTCAGGAAGAGGAGCATCCAGTTCCTGGATCTGTCCCCTGTCCTTGTGTATGTTCCCTCATCTCTGCTCCCTTGCCCTGAGCTCAGTTTTCCAATGCTTGGGGGTAGGAACTGAATCCAGGGGCCAAATTCAGGATCTGGAAAGGGGCCACATAAAACTAGGTTCCCCTGAGTTTCCCCACAACTGATATATACAACTGAAGTTTCTGCACTATAGCAGCCATATATGAAATGAATAGAAACTTGGCATTTAAAAAAAAAATCAGTCTCATAGGATCCATTTTAAGTTGGAGCTTTGTACTGGGGTTCTTTAGCATTTTTCAGTTAAAGCCACATTTCCATTCTGAATAAGGATTAGCAGCTTGGGCCAATGGCTGTCTAAGAAAACCATTCCTGATGCCCCAAATGGACTCTCACCTCCTAGGCCACTGTACACTTAAAAACAGATGTATTGCTCACAGCATCTGGTTCCTCTGAACTGAAAATGAAAATCATTTAAAAGGTAATGTACATGGAACAACACCATTTTCAATGTCAGTGAGGGCAGAGTGATTTAGAACTATATGGAACCAAATAACTTAGTCCTCTTATAGTTAGAGATTATTAAACACGCTTCCCAACTTCTCACGTGGCCAAAGAAAGACAAGTCCTGTTCTCTTGGCCAATAAACTCCACCGCTCGGGAAATAAGCGACACCACCTCAAACACTCAGGCTCTGCCAGATGAAACACATTGAAGAACGCGCTTTCTGAAAAGCCCCACGTGATGCGTTTAGACCCACCAGATGTAGCCAGATGCCATAGGAATGGCGGCTCACAGGCTCTTTTTGAAGGTGCATTTGGAAAGCTCTGATATCGAGGCTTCTCAAATGTGCCTTCAAAAAGACCGCATGAGCTATGATTCCTATGGCGGCCAGAAACATGACTTCTGGTGCGTTTAAATGCACCCCGTGGGGCTTTTCAGGAAGTGCGTTCTTCAACATGCTACATCTGGCTGCTCGTGTAAGAACGGCCTTATATACCCCTCCCAACATTCCAGGTGCACAGAGGTACAGTAGCTTGCCCGCTTATTATTCTACTTAGTTTCTTGTTGATCCAACATCTCCCCATTGGCCTCTCAAGTACTTTGTCTGGGAGGCAACTAAGGAAGAGGTTCCTGTGGCTTGAAGTCTGGTCTTTTTATCTCTTACTCTTGAAAGAGCCACAGTGTGGGGTGTGGGGTGTCCATTGGACAGGAATGGGTGTCCCCCTATCCAGCTCTCCAGAGCACTACTGCTACCACTGCTGCTTCCCGCACTGCCATAATGAGAGCCATTACCTGTGCAAAAGACTGCTCTGTGCTTCTGCTGGCTTTCATTCTGGTGATTCAGCAGCAGCAGCAGCAGCAGCAGCAGCAGCAGCAGCAACAACAACAACAACAAGGGAACTCCCCCCTCCCCCCCCCCCTGTGCTGTACTGCATGTGTGTGTTACGGGCAACAATTTGATTGCTCCCACGTGCAGTTTGATGCAGGGGAAGGATTGGAGGCAGGAGCTGAAGGACTCCCTGCAGTTTTCAATGGGGAGAGCCAGCTAACCAGCGTAGCCCCAGGGTGCTGGTTTACAGTACCCTGGGGTCAATTACAATAGAGAAAAACTCAAACAGAGCAGAGTGGGCTGGAAGTCATGTCTCCCTCCTTCCCCAAGAGTGCAGAGTGACTGGAGCTGCAACCGGTGAGTACTTGGCTTCTCCTCTCCCTGTTAGTTCCCTTCCCCATGCTCCCATTGCCCCCTTCCTTCATCTCCCCCCATCTCCTTGCTCCATTTGGCCCCCTCTCTCCCTCTGATGGCCCCCTCTCTCCCTCTGCCAACCCCCACTGTTTGGCCCCCTTCAAACCTACCTCTTTCCCTTTCATCTCGCCTCCATAATTGCTGTATTTATACTTCCCTTTATACTGCCCATCTGTAACTAAGGGTAATTTCAGACATTACGATACCATGGTCACCCACAGCGAATCCCCTGTGGTGGCTGTTCGTACCGTAACATCTAAAGGGATTTCCGCCAGATCATCCCAGTGAATACCTGGCGGGAATCACATTGACCATGCTTCCGGACCTCCAGCTGCCCAGAGGTCCAGAATCGTGGTGGGATTGGACCCCAACCATGGTTGGGTTGGCCACGATATGGAAAGGGCTGAAGGTAACAGACGTGGTCCCGACCATGGGACAGGATTGGGTGCAATGGCTGGATTGGCCACATCGCACCACATAGCCCCGCCCCCTCCCCAATCCACCTCCATAATCAGGCCAGCATGTCTAAAGCATGGCCGACCTGATTCCTGAAAATGGATTCAGATTCAGGTCTGTGGTTCAGCGTCGTGGGCCTCTGGGCCCATCATGTCTAAAATTACCCTAAGCCAAGTGCGACTTCTCAACTTCACAAATGTATTCTTTTCTCTCCCTATGTGTACCCCGTACCACACTTATCCATTCTAGAATGTAATTGGCTTGGGGAAGGGGCCTGCCTCTTATCATGACTGAACAGCACCAGGCACATTGCTCATGCTATATAAATAAATAAATAAACAAATAAACAAATAAATCTATTATTGCCGGATGGGGAACCTTTCCCCTCCTATGTGCCACTTTGAAAATTACTACAACACCACAAGTCAGATTGGAGTTAGGAGCTGGGGCGCTTCAGGGTTATGCTTAGGACGGGGGTCAGGTTGTGGATCTATGCCATGGATTATCTCCTTAAGTGCATGCCATTATCTCTTCTCCCTTTCCCTGAGCTCACTCTTCCAGTGTTCAAGGGCAGGGGTTGGGTCCATGGGCCAGGTGTAGGAACTGGAAGGGGGCAAATAAAAAACAGCCTTGGGTCTGATTTGGACCACAGGCCAGAGATTCCTCAATTAAATGTTTTCCAGTATCAGCTCAACACGCTTTCTAGTATCATTTGCTTTATGTGCAACTCTGCAACATAAAGCAAATCTTGCACATTTAACGCCATCTGCTGAACACATGTTTTGAGACCCAGGAGTTTTGTTTTTTGAATTCCCAGCTAGCTGTGCGCTTTTTCATTTAACTAATTGTTCACATTTCAAAGGGAAAGGGAAACCATGCCTCTGCCAGGGACTACCATTATCCCTGGACACACACAGAGAAAGACTCTATGTGGCCAGTCTGCATATTCCATCTGGAGGGGGGCTATGTTATCTTGAAAAGGAATGATGTTGGAATTTGCTTATTCCAGTGTTATGAAGATCAAAATTAGCTGTGAAGCTGATGAGACTGTAACACAGAATCTGTAAGCAGCAGAAGGTCACACCTTTCCTTATATTAGGGCTGTCCTCAGGACTAGAGTATCCAAGCTTCCATATTTCTACTTCCCTCCCTGGTGCTATTCACCAGGTTGATGTTGTCATGTGTGATGCTCATACATGCTGCTACCCTACAGCAAGGGCATGCTGTAAACTGATTTTAGTCCTGGGAAAAAGATAAGACTCAAAGCAGGATCTGAACGTTGGTTCTTACTAAGATGCTATTTCAGAGGAGACAGAAATCTTTCCTCAATGATCAGAGACTCAGGGTGATTTCAGACGTGACGGGATGCCTATTGGCCCCGTCACGGAATCACCTTTTGATTCCCCGCTGGAATCAAAACGTCACGTCCAACAGACGTGCCAGCTGATTCCAGCGAGGAATCTGGAGGGGGGCGGGGCTGTGCAGCGCAATGTGTGGCCTCAAAGCCCTGCCCCCCATGCTCCCCCAACCGCCCACCCTCCTGGAGACGGGTGGGTGCAGTGGCCAATCCGCTGCGCCTGATTCCGACCTGGGGTCTGGGCCATGGCCTGGAATCGGCGATGATAACAGATGTTACCATCCACCGATTCTGAACCGTGGTTCAATTAACCACGCTTTCAGGGATGGTGCCCGGACCATCCTCAAAAGCATGGTTATTTTGCTCAGTGGTTCACTGTGGTGAACATCTGGCGGCGAGCAACCAGACGTTACGGGACCATCCACCAGCACGGGGGATTCACTGTGGTTGAGTGTGGTAACGTAACGTCTGAAAATACCCTCAGTTTCCAATATCTTACTTTACTTCAGAAAGTTAGAATTGAATGCAAATTCCATTGAGAAGAACTTAAAGTAATAAATCTGGATCCAAACTTATTCTAAGTAAAATACAGACATATAATAGGAAATTATTAATTAATTATTAATTATTATTTATGATTAATTTTTATTATTATTATAAGCATTTATATAGCGCCAGTGATGTACCTGGTGCTTTACAAAAAAATAGGAAGGAATACAAAATAATATATAGATAGAAGTACATATGAAAATATAAATGAAGAAATACAAGAAGATATATGGCCATATAAGAAAGAAAAGAAATAGAACCTCTTGCAAAAGTGGTAGTCCAACTCTTGATGGTAGGCAGTGGCACCAGTCAGTAGCTGAAGAACCATTAACTCCTTTTCAGAGCTTTTTTGTATACTCTTTTACATTTTAGCATACATTCCATCTTGCCATACTTAGGTATTTCATCTATTTCACTTCAGATATGAATCTCCTTTGTCGCTCATATCATAGACAGAGCTTTGGGTCTAACAATTAGGTTATTTCAAGAAATCTCCAATCCAGAAGGTTACAATGCAGAGAGACATTCTCAGTGGCTGCCCCTGGTCCATGATTATGGAACTCTATCCTCTTGGCCCTTTTTACACAGGCAGCACCAGAAACCTGGGTGTTCATGCATGGGTGCACCCATGTAAACCCTGCAGTGTGTGTGTGTGTGTGTGTGTGTGTGTGTGTGTGTGTGCATGCATGCTCCTGCAAACACGCATGTACACCCACCTCCACCCACCCCCCAAGCACGGAGCAACCCACAAAAATGGCGGTTGCTCCGTGCATGTTGGTGTGTGGAAGTGGGTGTAGATGGGTGTGCGCCCGTCTACACTTTCCTCCAACCTACCGCACGTGGACCATGGTGCACACCACCGACTCCCCCCATGCAGGTGCCCATGTAAAAAGGGCCTAAGCCTGAGCCTGTGTATCTTCAGGAAATGATGTAAGACCTTTTTATTTGGCCAGGAGTTTGACAGTCAGGGATAGGGATATGTGGGATTGGGTGGGGTTTTAGGGGCAGGATGGGGGTGGGGTGGGGTTAAGGGGGTGTTTTTACTGATTGTGAGATTATTATTATTTTTTTATTGATTGCAAACTGCCCTGAGTCTTTATGAGAAGGGCAGCATATAAATGTAAAAAATAAAATAAAATAGATAATAAAATGGATTGACAAGGTGTAGGATGAGAAGAATATTATTTTGGACCAGAATCCTAAAGCCTACTTGCTCTGAAGTAGTTCTGTGCTGATGCCAATCCTGAAAAGGAATGTGGCTCTCAGGAGAGTACTTTTCCTTTTAATGTAAATGTCATTGTCTCTTTCAAAACTTAATGCTTTCCCACTTTTAAGTCTTGTGGGAAGGCAGGCAAAAATATTTGTATGAGAACTATGATGTTGGCCCTAGCTCTTTTGCCATGTTTGACAAAATAAATTTTAGCATCCTTTGCCCCCTTGGCATTCCAATCCTATCCTGGGTCTTGCCTGGTAGGAAAGGGGGTTGGCCTTCTGCTCACCATCACATCCAGATGGTTTGGTGTGGAGCAGGGGAGCCCTGTCTGCAGCACAAGTCCTAAGCTGGGACTTTAGCTTGGGTGGGGGAGATTAGGACTTTCCCCAGTGGTTTGACCTTGTTAGAGCAGCTCTGAGAGATCCATGAAACTACTGGAGCCTCTCAGGGCACCTGGAATCCCTCATCTCCCTAGACCTAGAGACTCTGAGAGTTGTGTCGTTAGGGTGGCCACTCATGCATCCCCAGAATACAGGACATCTTATTTACTGGGGGGGAGGGGGGAGGGAAGAGCACCCCGTACAGAGCCCCCCCATCCTGCTCTCAGCTGCAAGGCACTATGTGTGTGTGTGTGGAGGGGGGGGCAGGGGGATGGAAGCAGCCTTTGAAACTTACAGCCCAGCACAGTCCCAACCAGGGCCCGTCACTTTCAAAGGCTGGCTGGTGCTTCCTTCTTCCCCCTTCCTCACCTCTCAGCTGAGAGGCGCTGTAGCTGGGGAAGTAGTCGTTGGAATTTACAAGCCCTGACTGGGACTGCTGCGCAGCTGGGCTCTGGACCAGTCCCAGATTGGGCCTGTCACTTTCAAAGGCCAGCTGGCACATTCAAACAGTCCGTTAGGTCCCGTTCATGTACCATTGGCAGGGCCAGATCTAGGCACCCCAGATTAATTGGGGATGCCCAAATCTGTGGGTGCCCAGTTGCAGCTCTAGTGGCCAGTACCGGTAGCATCTCAATGATACCAGAGGAAAACACATCCTGCTCAGTTCAGTAATGGACAAGGGACAAACCCTTCAGAAAATAGGACTGTCTGATATAAAAATGGACCGATGGCTACCCTATTTGTGGACCCCTCAGTGCCACACAGGGTTGGCCTTAAGATGGAGGAGGGAGTTCCATATTAATGGGGCATCTACTGAGAATGCCGTCTGCATGCCCTTGCTGTATTATCCCAGTAGGAGACCCTGAAGGGAGGCCAGTCCTAGTAGCCTCACCTACAGTAAATCACTGATCCCTGAATCCACCAGAGGTGGGTGTGTGGGCATAGTGGGGTGTGTGTGTGTGAAAGAAAGAGCTCGTGTGTGTGTGTGTGTGTGTGTGTGTGTGCGTGTGCGAATACGTCTGTATGTGAGAAAACTTACAACATAACTTTGTTTTTGTAAGCAAACGCCAGGCTGCCTGTTAGGGCTGTGGAGGTTGGGGCCATGGAGCCCCACATTTTATTTCTTCTCTGGGCACCACAAATTCTAAGGCTGGCCCTGGTGCCATCCCCACAAGGCTGCAATTCTGTAGACCCTGTCCAGTGGCTGGGCTGGCACTGTGGGTTTTTTGGAAAAGATGAGAGAATGACCAAGTGAAATGAAAGAGAAAGGAAGGACAAGAGAGGGAAATATGCAGAAAGAGGGAATGATGGACCAGGCCCCATGCTCAGGAGGGACCCCACAAAATAACAATTTTCTTTATTAATTAATTATTAATTATTATTATTATTATTATTATAAGCTTTTAGATAGCACCAGCGATGTACCTGGTGCTTTACAGAGAATAAGATAGACACTGTCCCTGCCCGAGAGCTTTCTTTAATATACATTAAAATATGATGAGTGAAATAATGAGAAAATATAATAACTACAAGTAATACATGTGTAAATAAAACACTAGTATGGTCTCCAGAAATTGATTTCAAAACTTAAGATGAGTGGATGGAAGGTGTGGGGTTCTAGCTACAAGGGTGTTGTGGGGTAGGGTTGCCACCTCTCTCAATAAAAGAAGGAAAGCATTCATGAAACCCCCAAACTGCCCTGCTCACTGTCCCCAACTCTGTCGCTTTACTGCATTTATGACTAGAGCTTAGCTGGGCAGTTTGCACTATTTGGAAATATTTTTTCAAACATAAGCCCTTTGTTGCTTTCCAATACAATGCTGAACAACACTGTAGAAATGAAATATTCTCCTAGATAACTTTCCTAACCTGGTCAAACCTAACGCGTCTCCAGACTGCAGGGCTTCACCTTTTAGTATCTACCATACTTAGATACCAATGATTCCAATTTCTGGCATAAGTTGCCTAGCACATGGTGGCCTTGATCTCAGCCGGTGTTCTTAGGCGCTACTGCACTGCAAATAATAAAGCAAGAGAGAATCAGAAAGGAAGACCATGAGCAGCATCCTTGAATGCAACACAATGTATCTTTAAAAAAAAAAAGAGAGAAAGAGAGAGAGAAGTTAGAATTCGGATGATGCTTTGTCACCAATGTATTACTGCTAACAGCAGTTACAAATGAGAGAGCGTCTGAACACTGACACATGCACCTAGCTTCTGTGTGAAACAGTCTTTTTTCCCAGCTGTTGGGCTGTATTCAACTCCAAGGGTGGCTTTACAGGAGCTGTAAAAGCCTAGTCCCGGACTTAAAGTTGAAAGGTCATCAGAGTGTGCAGTGCCTGAGTAGTTAACGTCCACTGTGTCCCAGAGGAGAAGAGCATGGTTTGAAATAAACCTAAATGCAGAAGGATTTGTGCTTTTACGTGGGGATGACAATCTCAGAAATGAATGGTTACAAGGATTTTCTACTAATTAACTTCATGATAGCTTATTAGTGAGGAGAAATGTATGGTTAACATTGTCAAAGATATCCAAGTCCCACTGTGGAAAATGACATATGCAGTTAAAAGCCTGGCAGCCCCCTCCCCAAACTGCTTTGCTGGCACAAGCTCTATTAAACAGCAAAAGTAAATAGAGCTTGGACTACTAATAATAAGTGATACATAGCACATGCTCTAGTGATTAGCACAGGCACGAGTCCCACTGAAGTGAATAAGATTTGTTCCTGAGCTTACTGCCAACATCCCATCAGAGGATCACAACCTAAATCTCTTAGGCACTCATGTATAAAACACCAGAGCAGGAATTAGATCTATGCATGATTCCATTGTAACACCGAGTAAGTAATTTGGCTCAATTCTCTGGTGGGATACTACTTGTGCTAGCAGTAGCACAGGCACACACCTCACCAAAGAGAATGGGTCTTGTTCATGTGCTAACTGCTAGAATGCCTGGTATTCTTCTGGAGGATTGTACTCACAGCTCAGCTTCCCCATCTGAAGCAGAAATAATAATTACCTATCCTAAAGGAGTTTGTGCTTAATTGCTTGTAAAATGTGTTATGATCTGCAGAGGAATTTGCTAAATAAGTACAAAGCCTTGTTTTTATTAATCACATTGGAGGTGATTTCATCGGCTTATATATTATATCATTCTATAATGTGGTATTGAAGAGTGACTGGTTGTTAGGTTTTTTAAAAACCTTTTCTCTTCTGTCAAAATGTTAGTTTATAAAAAAAAATATTATATCATTTTACTGATGTAGATACCTATTTACAACCTGAACTCGAGTTTTTTTCTTTAGAATTTTACAACCTGAACTCAAGTTTTTCCTTTAGGATTTTACCATCTTAAAAAGAACAAGATACTCTAAAGCTCTGCCTTACATGGTGTCAAAAAAGATACAAAATAAAATCAACATAGTAATGAAACATATTAAATTTAGTTGTTTGCTTGTGATTTTTCCCCTTTGGTTTGGTAGCTCCTCTAAAATGGAGGGATTTTGCACCATATTCTCAGTCCAACAACACTAGCGTGCTTGTTGAATCAATGTCCTTTCTCCAGATTTATTCTTCTGAATTTGTAAAAGGGTATAAGGCTAGACCTTGCTGGTTGGAGGATTGGGATTGGCTCACATGCTGACAAGGGCTATAAGCCTTGATGACAAAAGACAAGGAAGCTGCCTGAGATCTTAGCCAATATCCTGGGAGCAGCTAGCTGGATAGACTTACGGTGTTTTTAGACAAGTGCCTCCCCACCCATCACGCACTGGCACCCTATGCAGACCTACAACGTACATGATGGGTGGGTAATGGGTGGGGAGGTGCTTGCCTAAAAACACCCTTAGGCCACTTTTAGACAAGCAGGCCAATCTAGCACGTTGTAAAACACGCTTTGAGAAAAGTCATGCAGGGGTGGGAGTGGAGTTTAGATGAACCAGAAGTTGCTGGCCATCATTGCAATTGCAACTTGCGCATTATTTTTAAAAGTGTATTTGAAAGACCTCGGTTAATCTAAATGCCCCCCTCGCGACTTATGTCAAAGCGGTTTTTTTCAACACGCTAGATTGGCTCTCTTATCTAAAAATGGCTTTAGAGCCAGAAAGTTAGGCCAATTTTACACAAGGCCGTAAGGCCGTTTATAGACGAGACTAAAAAGGCGGCTGATCCTTTGATCAGCCGCCTTTATTTGCGCTCGTCTATGCGTTCGGGCCGCATGTTATCCCTCATCAGAGGAGGCAGGTGATCCTGCCCCCTCCAACGCGGATCCCCGAAGTGCCGGCTTAACGCCGCACTTCCGGGTTCTCTGGGCTTGTGCGCATGCGCGGAAGGGTGTGCATGCGCACAAAGACTCTCTGCCGTGTCTGAACAGCAGACACGGCAGAGAGAGAAAGCCGGGGGATGGATGCCGGCGCTTGATGATCCCGCTTCTCAGCAGGATCGTCTATCAACACCCTAAGAAGCACCTCTGGAGCCCCGTATTCAAGAGGAAAACCGTGCGGTGAGTGTTTACATGCTCCCCGTGCTACCAGAAGTGACGTGCCGTCCATTCTCTTCAGCGGTGGCTGCAGACATGGGGCTATCAAGAGGCGTGTTCTGTAGACCTGAAAATTGAGGTCTACAGAGTATGCCTCTTGAAAGCTCTGCATCTGCAGCCACCACGCTGAAGAGGACACGTCACTTCCAGTAGCTTGGGGAGCGTGTAAACACTCACCATGTGGCTTTCCTCTTGAAAAAGGGGCTCCAGAGGCGCTTCTAAGTGCCTCATGTAAAAGTGGTTAAACTCATGACAAAATGGATTCTTATAAGTGCTCGAGACAAGATAATACTGTGTGTTATAAGTGCTGGAGTTTTGTAATGTGTATATGCACTATTCCCCTTTTATGCAGCGAGATTTCGCAGTCTTGTAAAACCCACCAGAAGTGACTCTTAAAAGGCTGCGAGTCTCGCTGTATAAAAGGGGATTAGTGCGTTCACACGTTACAAAACTCCATCATTTATGACACCCAGTATTATCTTGAGCACTTATAAGAACCCATTTTTGTCATGTGTAAAAGCAGTCTTTTAGTGCTTGTTCTTTGTTTTCTTTTAATTTTGTTATTAATTGTGATATACCAACTTTACATGTGTCGCCCCAATGTGCCGAGCTGCCCCGAGTTGCCTGTGGCAGGAGGGGTGGGGTAGTAAGACTTTTTAAATAAATTAAATTAAATGGGTCCTGCATTAAGGGAACCCTCAACTGTCTTGTTTTCTGCTGTGTATTCTCAAAGCTGGTAAAATCATTGCATCAGCCTGTAATATCTGATATAAAAATCTGGACCGTGCAAAAAAGATTGACTGTCAAAGATCTGGCTTTCCTTCAACTCTTTCTAGGAAAGAAGAACAAATTGCTTCCTAATTCTTGTTAGAAACAAAATGCTTTTTAAAATCTGTGTTTAAAGGAAAAGGGAGTATTGGTGTCGATCAAGCATGCACAAGCAGCTGCAAGGACCTAAAGTTCTCAACACAGAATGTGCTGGCAGGGAGCTTAAGTGCTGAGATTGGTGGAATATATTGGTGCCACCCTTACTGCAAAGTTTGGAAAGCGTAACATGGGCTGTTTCCTTTTTAGGCAAATTATTAATGACCTTGAGAGAGAAAAGTGATTCGATAACAGAAACTTGCTATGTACCAGCTGTTGGTATAAAAATGATTTCAATTAATTACAGCAGCCAGAGAGGTAGAATTAATATATTTTGTTCTGTACTATAGATGGGTTAGAAAGTAAAGCTGGACCTTTTTTATGGTTGCCACCTTTTGAGGTACAAAAAACTCAGAGCAAGTCACAAGAAAGGAACATGTTTCTCCCCACCTTATGGTGTCATGTCATTGCATTTTACTAACAACATTTTAGTAAATTACATCAGTGCTCCAGAGTCTGTGCTGGCTGCCAATAACTTTCTGGACACAATTCAAGTTTTTGAATTGTTGCTGGTTTTGACCTATAAAACCCTAAATGGCCTGGGCCTCAAATATCTGAGCAGCTGGCTCTCCCCTCATCTCCATCATGGCCTCTAAGGTCAGCTGGGAGTAGGAATGGGTGTTATGGATTCAGATTAATCCATAACTGTCCAAAAGTGGCAATTACGGATAATCCAAAATTCATAGCAGCATTATGGATTTCTGAGAGTGAGAGGGTGTTTTTACATGAGCAAGGCAGAAGGTGGGGGAGGGGGGTTGGGTGTCCATGGCTGCTGAGTGGCACGACTGTGGGGCACCAACGCATGTGACGTGCATGGGGAGCACTTCAAATGGGCGGCTCCCAGCATGGCTACCCCAGTCACAGAGGCAGCCACTATACATTTGGCTGGCCCTGTACAGTGCACTCCTGATTTTTCAGCAGTATGCGATGCGTGGCCACGAGTGGCTGCTGCATGGGTCACAGGAGCGTGCATCCCCATGCTCCACCTTCAAACAAGCAGTTGGATGTGTGGTTGGTGGGGCGGCCATGCGTGGATGTGTCTCGTTTTAAAACAACCAAAGAGAGTGGTGAGGGGCTAGGTGTGGGGTGATGGAGGACTGGCAGTGGGGGTTGGGGGGCTAAGTGTGTGGCGGGACTGGCAGTGGGGTGAGGATTTGGGTGGCTAAAAGTAGGCTGAGGGAGTAGGGGACGGGGTGGAAGGAATGGTGTTGGCTTAATTGTATTGTGGGGGTTCAGGGGGAGAGGGATTTAGGGACAACCAGTGCCCAACTGAGAGAGAGAGAAAGGTATGGGTTTGGAGGAGAGAATACATGGGGAGAGTGAAGGAGACCGCAAGGTGAGATCAGGAGTGCAGGTTTGCATGGTATGTGAGTTAGGGTTTTGATGTTTTATATGTGTGATTTATTTGTATTATGTGTTAGTATACTTTTATTGCATTGAGCTGCACTGGCTCTTGGAATCATAGCAGAATTTATTAATGTGTAAATTCATTAATATGTTAAAGAATCTGCCAAAATCATGAAATTAGCATAATAATCCCAACCTCATCAATTTCACCGGCAGGGAGAGAAGGGACTGGAGGGGGGGAATTGCTTTGCAGATCCCTCCTCACCATAGCATTTCCCTTGCAGTTCTGAGTTGTGCCTGAAGAAATACTATACAACTCACATACAATTCCTCAATGCATGTAGCCATGTACAGTTGCTCTCCTGACTCCATCCCTTCTCGCTGTGAGTTTCCTTTCAGACTCAGCTTTTACAATTTTATCGAGGGAGGGAGAAGTTCTGGAGAGGGAAATTGGTTTTAGGACTGCTCCTTTAGGAAGGTCAGGTGATCTTTCAGATATGTGGGGCCCAGTCTGTTTAGGGCTTTTCAAGGTGCTGGTTTTGACCTTTATTGTGCCTGGAAAGCTGTAGAAAGCCAGTGCAGTCTTCAGAGAACTGAAGTAATGTGCTCTCAGCACCCCGCCCCTGAGAGGAGGCAAATTACACCAGCTGCGGCAGCCCCACATAGAGCGTGTTACAGTAGTCTAACCTCAAGGTGATGCAAGCATGGATGACAGTGGTCAGATCTGATTCAGAAAGAAAAGGCCACAGCCTCCTCAACAGATGGAGTTGGTGAGAAGAGCTCCTGTCCTGGCCACCACTGCAACCTGATAATCTAGGCACAGCAAGGGACTCCAGGAGCATTCCAAGGCTGTGAACCATGTGGACCAGACGGGTCTAGACACCATCAATAATAGGAGTCCCAATTCCCTCCAGGCCAGAAGGCTGTCCAACTATCATCACCTCAGTCTTGCCTGAATTCAGCTTCACTCAGCTCATCCTCAACCAGTCCCAACAGCAGCCAGGCATCGGGTAAGTACCAAGACTTCAGAACCTGGGTTGGATGAAAAAGAGAGGTAGAGCTGAATGTCATCATCATACTGATGGCACTTGACCCTGAACCTCGGAATGACCTCACCCAGCGACTTCATACATACATTGAACAAGAGGGGAGACAGAATAGAACCCTGCATGACCCCACAGAGGTTGACGAACAATCACCCATCAGCACCTGCAGAGCCCTCCCTCGCCAGAATGAGTGGAACCACTCGAGCGATCCTGTGCACCCCCACCAGGCTCCACAATCATGTCAACAACACTTCATGATCAACCGTATCAAAGGCCGCCAAAAGTTCTAACAAGATCAACAGGGTAGAAGCCCCCTTGTCAATCTCCAGGTGCAGGTCATTGACCAAGGTCAGAAGTGTAGTCTCTGTGCCATACCCCGAATGAAAGACAGACTGAAATGCGTCCAGGAATCCAGTGGTATCGAGATGAGCCTGGAGCTGTCAGACAGCCACCTGTCCAATAACCTTCCCTAAAACAGAAGGTTAGAGACAGGCTGATAGCTGGTTGGGGAGCCAGCATCTAAAGATGGCTTCTTAAACAAGGGACAGACAAATGCAGTTTTAAGAATGTTCAACACCCTACCCTCCCAAAGGGAGGCACTGACAGCCTCAGCCAGAAACGGCCCCGTCTCCTGGCTGGCTTTCACCAGCCAGGACAGGCAAGTATCTAATTCACAACTGCCTCACAGTCCCAAGCACCTCCCCCACATTGGTGGATGATACATATTGAAACCAGTAACCAAATAAAATAGGACATGACTGAGCTTCCATAACCACAAACTCCGATTCTCCAGATAAAACAGCAGCACCCATGTTGAGGTGAATACGAGCAATTTTGTCTGCAAAGGAGTTAATACAAATGTTGCAGTGGGCATTAGAGGAATCTATTTTAGTCCCACAACACCACCACTGTTGGCATTTTAGATCCTCCCCACTCCCTTTGTTTCAGTTAAGCATCTGTAATTGTATTGGTTAACTGCCCATTAAGGGCTACTGGCATTCCCAATGTCTCATTACTTCCAATTGGGAATTTGGAGCAACACCCTTTCAAAAATAAGGGAAATCCTTAGATCAAAAAACCCTTTGGTTTATTCTTAGGGGTGGGAAGTTCGGTTCCCCCGGTATCCGATACTGCTGGTATTTTGCTGTACCGGAAGTATCATATTAATCCGGTTATTGGGGGTACCGGTGCTGGTTCCCCCGTGGTGGATTTGTTTACATTGCGGCTATTGAAATGAAAGGTAGGCGATCTCTGGGTGGGAGGGTAGGGTGATCCCTGGGATGGGGGGGTGTTAAACCACCCCCCACCCCAGGGATCACCCTAGTACCTGCTTGTGCGGACTTTGGGTCACCGCTGCCGGCATGGCAGCAGCCCGGAGCCCGCACTAGCAGGGATTTCAGCTAAAATCTTTTTTTTTTAAAAATCCAGGCTGGGCAGGGTGGGTGGGGGGTGATGCCCCTTCCACCCATGCAGCCTGGACGGGGGAGGGAAAGTGGTTTTTTTTTCCCCCATTGATTTCAATGGGGACAGTTCCCCATTGAAATCAATGGGAAAATACCTGTACCGGTATACTGGTTCTAATCCGGTAAACCGGGTTTTGGGGAACCGGTATCTAAAACCGGTATCCGTTTTTTTGGGTGAAGTCCCACCCCTATTAATTATTTAATAATAATAATAATAATAATAATAATAGTAATAATTTAAAAAAATTAAAACTGCACATGTGCAAAATGGCCACTAAACCATTCTGCATATGCATGCTTTTTTTTCAAAATTGCGGTGGCAGCATCACTGCCATTTTGGGAAAGGGCAGCCAGTCTGTGCATGTGCAAAATGGCTGCTTTGCATTCACAGAATGGCTGCCCTTTTCTAAAATGGTGGTGATGTTGTTGTGGCCATTTTGCACATGCAGTTAGTTTTTTTTTAATTTTTTTTTAAACCTAACCGCAATGGGTGTGTTGCAGTTTGGTACGGATTGATTTGTAAAGGCCCGTTAGAACAGCTACAGATCAAGTCCGAATAAAAATGACCACCCTTAAAAAGCAAAAAATTGATCATTCCATTATGACCTGTTGTGTACTTTTGCGAAGTGACTAAAGGTAGCTACTGTCAAATACAGGATGTTGGGGTCAATGAATCATTGTTCTGACCCAGTATGGCACTTCTTATATTCTCAACAGAATAGTATAGTTCAAATAAAGCTGTGGCAGTTTGGCTCACTATTGGTTCAAGAAGAAATCTATGGATTAAAAACTGATGCTTTCTTATTGCACTTCTTGACAGCAATGATCAGCACTTTTCATTGGTGTAGAAGTTGCAGAAGTGTGTCTAGCCATAGAGTTTGCTGCCAGCTCATGGAAATGTCTTAGTTCTAGTGAGTGATGGATATTCATAGTGTCATAAATTCAGCAGGTTAGCACTATGCTAGGCTAGTTTGCAAAGCCACGGAACTTTGGGGAAAGTCTGTGATAGATTTATTTTCTCTAGGAGTTCTCTATCTCTGAATGTATGCCTTATTGAACAGAGCTAAAGGTGACCTTGTGTTTAAAGGATGGGAGCTAAATGTCATCTTTCTGTGGACTATGTTGTTTACATTGCTAGCTGGGTTCATATAGGCCTGATAACCTAAAATGAAAAGTAAATGAGAAATGCATGAATTTCTTTCTCCTACTCCTTCCTACAATATGCTGATCTCTGTGACCGAGGACAATATGCACTTGGGCTAAGTTGTTTTTTCTTTCTTAGGCTGAAAGTTGAATTGTTCTGGGATAGTCTCTCTTCCTCTGTTGAGATCAGAGAGGTCCCTTCTTGCTTTGTGGATTCCCCACTGACATCATTATGTGGCTGTTATAGCCAGGCATCTCCAGAGGGATTACTGGGGCTGGGTGGGAGGGATGGAACATAAATCCAAACACAGGACAGAAGTAATTTTCCCCTCCAAAATGAGCAAGGCAGAAGAAAGTGGCCATCTTTTGTGACAGAAGGGTTGTACCAGCAGCACCCTTCTACTGTAAGTGTAGCATTTAATGGTTCTCTAATAAGATATCTCCCAAGTATAAAACGTGAACCTGGAAATGGAACTGTCAGGATATCTGAGATGCCAATTAATTACAAAAGAATTGTGGTGTGCTGACTTAAAATCCCCTGTTACAAATCATGATATCAGCATCTGTGCATCCAGGGAAATTACTTATCCATGACTGGCTATGAATTGCTCCACATGGTATTAAACAATAAAAGGGCCAGACTAAGGAACAACGCGATATTAGGCTAGCAAGAGTGAGCCACAGAAATGATACTTCCTCCAAAGTAAAATCTATTCTGACTGAGATAGCTACTTTTTAGATTCCGGCATGTGCTTCAGATGTAATGACTTCCTGTTTTGTTTTCACTAGGGACCATAAAATTACTGGAATAGATAAACATTAATCTAAATAAGATTACGCAAGAAACCATCTCACCATGCCTTTCAATTTTCATTCTCTTGGAATCAATAGCCAAATTTCCATTGGGCTCAACACAGTAGTTGTTTTATTCCAACATAATAAAACATGCTACCCATAACCCAACACCATTTCCCTGACATTGTAAATCCCAGTATCAAAGCCAGTACTGTATCAAGTATTTGAGCCCAAAGTAGCGTTCTTTAAGAGGACAGATTTGTCTAATTAGTAAGTCTTAATTGAATGTAGTCTCATTCTTCAACATAACTTAGTTTCAAATTGTAGAAGAAAAGGGACAACAAACCTGAGTAAGTTGTGTGACACAAAACCACTGGTGTAACAACAGTCCAAGCTGAGATCCCTTTACCTTCCAAAGCCTAACACTAGACCTCTTTTGCCTTGTCCCTTCAGGGATGCCCACAGCCGTACAACAATGTGCTCTGGGTATACCTGGAGCCAGCCAGTGGTAGCAGACTTGGTCCCAAGCTGGTGGAGTAACACGGAGAAGCTGTTGCCCCTCGGTCCAGTCAGTAGTCATTCCTAGCACCTCCTGGAATTGAGAAGGTATTACCATACTGGAGTGCCATGGCAGCTTGCTGTCCCAATTCCACTAGCTAGAGGCTAAGTCCACCGGATGCTCCCAGAAGTCCTCACCATTTGATCCCAGAAGTCAGGGTTGCCAGATGGATCCTGGGGCACTGCAGGCCAAACTGGGCTACCGTCGACTGTTTTTACCCTATGAGATGCTTACAGTGTGGTGGAGAGGACTACATATATATCTAGATCAGGAGTGCGGAACCTCCAGCCATGGCTCTTCTTAAATTCTGAGCCCTTTCCAGTTCCTGGATCTGGCCTATGGATCTAACTCCTTCCTTCAGGCACTGAAAGAATGACAGAAAAGGAGAGGAGATAAGGGCATACAGTCAAGAACAGGGAATGGATACACAGGATTAGGGTGGCCATACCTCCCCTTTAAAAGAGGACATTTATGAAAAATACATCTTGCAGGGCTGCACTGGAGCCAATGCAGTCCTGCAACATGTATTTTTCATAAGCGTCCTCTTTTAAAGGGGAGGCATGGCCACCCTACACAGCATGGATCCATGCTATGGATTCTCACATTCCTTCCCCTATCCTGAACACACCCCTTTAGCATGCTCCATTCTCATCTCCTGCTGGCCCTCAGTTTGTACTAATTTTCAAAGTGACCCACAGGTGGAGAAAAGCTTCCCACTCCTGACTTACATAAATAGAAGAACATGGGTCCAGTCAGGAGAAGAAAAAACAGTAACAGCAGCAAATAGAAATGGGTCTCGTATTGGAAATGAACTGAAAAATAAAATATGGTACTTTCACTACTGGAACTACAGCATTCATTTCTTCCAGTCCAGCAGATTACAAACTGTGTCTGACACCAGTCCATGCACCTAATTTCAGCAGAGATGCCAATTCCATTCCATTCCCTTCCTTTCCCCCGGCTAGAATTGATACACTGTTTTTCCTGACATTCTCACTGCAGCAGGCACTGTCAGGTGAAACAAATGAAATTTAGACAAAATGTCATATTTTTTTTACTCTGTTTATGTTTTCTGTTTACCTTAAACAAAATCACAAAATTTTGTTTGAGTTAAACAGAAAACATAAGCAAAATGCACACGCCTGCTGAGTAGGGCTAGCTGGGCTGAGCATGGCTGAGCCAGCCCAGGAGCTGAAAGACTGAGCCTGGAGCTCCGTAGCGGGGGTGGCTGACTGGGAAGCAAGGAGACAACCAGAGAGGCAGGAGCCATGAAGCGCTCTGCCTCATAGCCGGCTACCTGGCTGCAGGGGGAAATGTGCCTAGTAGGGATGTGCAAACAGAGTTTGGGGGTTCAGTGTTCTGCCTGAACTTGGGGTGTTTGGGCCATTCGCGAACACCCGAACCTGAACTTCCCCCTGCCTGAACCGGTCGAACAAAGTTCGGGTTTTGAACCCATTCAGGCAGGGGCGGGGGACAGGGGGAACCGGGTTTTCCCTCCCCCCCAGCTGTGCGGGTGGAAGGTGTTCTGGGGCTCACCTCCCCCCCACCCTGCCCAGCCTGGTAAAAACAAACAAAAAAACACAACACAACGCCACTCCACCCCAGGGATTGACCTACCTGGTGGTGCCGGGGCTCTGGCCCTGGGTCCAGCGGTGGCAGTGTCGATGGGTCCAGCTCTGGTGGTGCTCTGGAGCACTTCAGGCCTCTTCTAGGCCTTCTGGGAACTGAAGGAGGGCTTCCAGTCCTTCCCTTTTGTGAGGAGGGGCCGGAAGCCCTCCTTCAGTTCCCGGAGGGCCTAGAAGAGGCCTGAAGCGCTCCAGAGCGCCATTGGAGCTGGACCCGCTGCCGCTGCTGCTGCCGCCGCTGCCATACCCAGGGCCAGGGCCCCGGCACCACCAGGTTGGTCAATTCCTGGGGTGGGGTTTTTTTAAATTTATTTTTTATTTTTTACCAGGCTGGGCAGGTGGGGGGAGGAAGGTGAGCTCCAGCGTCCCTTCCGCCTGCACAGCCTGGAGAGGGGAGGGAAAACCGGGTCCCCACCAAATGGGTTTGGTGAAACCGAACAGGTTTGGGCCGAACAGCCCGAATGTGAATGGTTTCATGGGGACCGAACCCCGAACGGGCCGAACACCAACCCCCCCGGTGTTCGCACATCCCTAGTGCCTAGCTAGGGAGGCCTGAGGAAAAGAAGGGAGCCTCTTGTTCTTACAACCCAGAGGCTCTCTGCCAACTCTTGCAGGAGGATGCGTGAATCCATCCAAACAGTTCAGGCCAGATTCACAAGTGCAAGCTTTTAGCCATCTAATTTAGGAACATCCCCAACTGTCAAAAATGTACTGGGTTAGGGTCACTTCTCTACCTACTTGGGGAACTCTCCAGAATTCTGTATCCAGTGTAAACAAATGAACGCGCACCAACTTTCGAGTAAAAGGAAGCTTTATAAAATAAATCAAATTCAAGTTAAAGTAAATAAAATTAGTTCAGAGCTACAGTTGCTTACAGAAAAAAACAGAAGTTTAACAGTGCAATTCTAGTTAAACCGAATCATTCTTAATTCAGTTGGTCATCATTAAGTCATTCTTAGCAGTCTCTTCACAGCCATTGCTGGCTGGGCTCTCCTCTCAGGCAGTCAGAGAGTTGAGAGGGATCTTAAAGGTCACCTAGTCCAGCCCCTGCACCAATCCAGAATTCACTACAGCCAGAACACACATACACACACACAAAAATCTATTCATCCAGAAAAAGAGGCTTTGTCAAAAATCGGTTACAAGTAGAGATCAGGACCAACCAGAGCTCAATGATGCAATAACAGGGACAATCTCATAGAAGAAACATCCAGATGACTCAAACAAGTGAGTCACATCCACACTGCAGGTGAGGCAAAAAAACAACCCCAAACCCTCCAAGTCAACTGCCAATCTGACCCAAGGGGAATTTGTTCCGAACCCTAAATATGGGAATCAGTTAGACCCTGAGCATGTGAGCAGGTCCCAACAGATCAGTATCTGCCTCCAGGCATCAGAATACCCCATCAGCCCCATTTCAAGTTGCTGACAACTTTGATGCTTCAGGAAAACAAAACAAAAAATGTGTCTTGGGTTTGGGTTTTTTGTTTGCTTTGGTGTTTTTTTAAGAGATTCTTTCCCCTGAAATGTCATTCATGAGTTGGGTGCCATCAGGCAATTCAGCTTCTTTCCTCCCACCATTACCCCTGAGAGCTTATTGCAGTAATTTACTGCTCTGATGGGTAAAAGCCTTCTTCTAATTTCCAGGCTGTATCCATTTGCTCTTGTACCCACGCCCACTCGTTTGGACAAATCTTCCCTTTCTAGTCTGCTAACTCCTCTGATATTTGTACAACATGATCATATCTTCTCTTTGTCTTTGTTTTCTAAGTCTATAAAGCCAAGTTCCTTTCACCTCATCTCAGATGGTCTCCATTCCTCTGATTGCAAGTAGAACAAAATTGCTGGTTGGGTCCTCCTCTCTTAGATGGCCACAAGTAGAACAAAATTACATATCAGTTGTTAAAGAATGTTTAAAGTTTTTATCAGTTCATGTTAATTTAATTCTCCTTCTGTGTCTCCAGTTCCTGTGAAATTTACAACCACCCTGTTTGCTCGTTTTGCAAATCAGCATTGTGGTGTTAGCACCCACTGTTCCCAAGGCACAGCTGTGTATTCAGCTTAATTGAATCTGTATGGCTCAGGCCCCTTTCTGTCACTCTTCTACAGTTACATTTTATAATTTCTACATTACAACTCTGGGGTGTAATTTTTTTTATCATTTTACTCAACATTTCACAAAGGTTAAATTTCCAGTGGACATGGTTTACATACATACATTTATGTATGCAGAAAGATCCAAACTCGTGTTCTTCGGTTACTCAGAGGTTACACACTATTTTGGTGAGCATCCACAAACGAGGCATATGCAGCAACATGAAAGGAGTGTGTGGCCAGGAGAATGGACACATTCCATGGAATACTTAACTTTCTTTAGGAGGGTCTCGAAATGGATCTCAAGACAAATACAGTGAGCAGCCACACTCAACATCATTTGTTGCAGAGAATAGGAAACTGTGGCCATTTGCGCTCATGTGAAAAGATTTTTGAAGGTCTCTTTTCTGCTCTGGTCTCCTGTGTGTCACCTCTTTCCCTCCTGGAGACTGAATGTCAAACTTTGGACAATGATTTGGGCTCCCTTTGAACCTCTTTCGCAAGTATTGTACTTTAGGATGATCAGGATTCAATTTCTGGTCACCATCTCACTAACCAGAAGAATATTGGAGGTGGGAGTTCTGTCATAAGACCCAGATCATGTCAGTTCCACAGTGATAGACTGGTTCTTCATCCTGATTTTTGGAAGAAAGGAGGGATCAGTTCAGCTTTTCATAGGGTGGCAGGAGAACTCACTACCTTTGTTTTGCCTGAATCCACAGCAGCCTCCGGAGCAGCAGTGGCATGCCTCAATTTATCCTAGATCTAGGTCCTTTAGGATTGATTCTGCCCTGCTTATTTCATTTGGGCATAAAAAGAGACGAAGGAAGGGATTGAGGAGTACCTTGGCTAGATGGTGGGGAAATTATTAGGGAAGTATATAAAGCTTCTAAACTCCCTTTCCCAGAAGGAAGCGGGAGAGGGTGACCAATGCAACTTCGTTAGGCAAAGCCACCTCCAGGAAATTGGCAGAGCTGCCACATTTTCACTTGCCATTAGAGAATAAATACTCTGGTACAGGTAGCCTTTGGTCATGGAGTGCTTCACAGAGTCCTTCAGGACAACTTGTGTACTGGCCCTGAAGGAGGTAAGGAATTTTCTCCTGACTGAAGGGAATCTGTCTGTCCTTGTGAAGGCACTGCTTGGGGGCTTCCCTACAGCCAGCTACCCTGTCAGAAACAGCAGAGGGAAACTTTCAGCTTTTCTTCCCTGTACATTTGCCAACGCACCCCCAAAGAAGACGAGGACATATCCGTGGGTTTTAATGGCTGCAGTCTTTATTAATTGTTTCAAAGGGGAAGGGGTACCCCTCCTGCTTCCCCCTTTTAACTGGGGTCCTCCCTTTTGTAACTGTCCCTAACTGATTTCCCAACCACAGGAGGTTCCCGCCACTTCCTACCGGGTGCTGCCCTGTCCATCCGGCGCCTTTTTCTCCCATGTTCTCAGGTTAAGCCTGAGGGGAATCCTCATGTGGCCTACCTTGTAAACTTCTTTAACTTACACCCTGCTCTGATCACTGGGTTTCCCCGGGCCGGAGTGGGTTTTTCGTATCTCCCCCCTCCCCCTTGGGGATGGGGGGTTAACTAACAAGGGTGAGAACACCATAATCGCCTGTTTGGCACATGGTCTGCCCAGCGGGTTCGGCCGTTTGCCTCTCACCCTTGGGCTGACCATAGAGTGGGCTGCACTGTACGGCTATGTCTTGCCTTGCCCATCTCTTAAGGAGATGTTCCTAATCATGCTATGCTATCTACTTAAAAGTATTAAACCATTTCTTAAACAATTTATTAAACAATTGGCCTTAACTCAGCCCACCACCACCAGAACCACCAGCTTTGCTTGGCTGGTTCGCTACCAAACCACCAATACTTTCCAGTATCTCAACCAGCCTGCGTTTTAGGACCCCAAGGTAAAGATTACAACCCATATCTGATAGGTGGACACCATCACTTCTAAACAACTCGTCCTTGTCATGGTTGATACCGTCATGACTTATGACCTTCCCCCCTTTTCTTCGTATCCAATTACAAATTTCGGTGTTTGTCTGCTTTCATGCCTGGTCCACCTGCCCTGGGTGCTGAGCATTGACCCATATCTCCTCTGCAACATGTTGGACCACACCAGTGCGCACCCCTGAAATTTCTCCTGTACCACCTGCAGGTCAGCCTTCACCCTCTTTGTCAGCCACAGCCCCGTTACCTTAGGCAGGTTGTTCTCCCCTAAGTGTATTACAAGCACCGCCAGTGCAGGATTTTTTTCTTTTGCTGCAGTTAGCATTGGGAGCAGTTGCTTCCAAAGCATTCCGCACCTCCCTATCCAAATTACCTCCACCCAGTCACTTAGGCCCAGCTGGGTACCCCACCCACTGCGTGAGGCCATCTTTCCTGTCCAGTGCATGATGCTATGGCCAACGATCCAGACCACTTTCCATCCCCGCAGAACTGCCATGTCTGCAAAAGAAATCAGGGTCAAGCGGTTGCACCTCCTTCAACTCCCTTTGCCTGCGCACTCTTGCCTCGGTGTTCCTGATATACGAGTGGTACGCACCTGATCGCCATCTCCGTATCCTCTGTATCTGCTCAATAGGCAGTCCCATGCTTGCCGCTGCTGATGCTGTCCCGATCCTAAAGGAGTGCGCACTATAACAACTCGTGTCAAGGCCTGCTGCTCTAACACACATGCTAAGGACTGCCCCGAATTGAAAATGCATCAGTGGGGACCCATCCCTGTGAACAAACAGGAGGCCTTTCCCCCTTGGACGAGATGCTAGGTACTCTCTCAACCCTCCCACGGGGCAGATTTGGATATCCTCAGTGGGGCATAGCCTGACCACTCTCCCCCTCCCCCTCTGGTTGGTCTTTGACCTTCATAGATGCAACATGAGAATGCCTCCCTGCCATGCCACATCCTGAATTTGGAGGGTTCTGCCCGACCTGTCAGCCCTGGAGTCAGGGATGAGCTCGTTGATCCTGAAAGCTCTGAATAGTGTGACATGGAAGGCTGCCACGAACAGAACTATCGCACTGTTGGAATGATAGACATGATACAATGCTTGTATTATACTGGTAAGCAACTGGGTGGTACTGGGGGCCCTGGTGTCTTGTACTTGAGGGGTGTTTCTGGTCCAGCTCTCTCTCAAATGGCTCATGAAAAAGCCATTACTGGGAGAGGGATGACCTGCCAAACGGCTCGTGAAGGCAATGACTGATATTTTACCAGCAATTGTCCCCGGCGCCAAACCTCTACATCTGAGCTGCATCGCAAACTGAAGTATATACCTCTCGTGGATGGGGAATCCTAGTTCCCAATCTTTTTGTGACCTGAATTCCTGGAACTTGCTGAAAGTCTTTTCGTATGCCCGCCTGGTTCTGAGCACAAGAGACCCTTGCACTGCCTGATATAGTTCTAGAATCCAAGGCTCCACATGTCCCTTGGGAATGGGTCGGGGTCCTCCCTGGCCTCTGGGGAAAGCTGGCAAAAAGGCTCTGTCTGAAATTGAGAAAGGGCATCAGCTATACCGTTGTTAATCCCGGGCATGTGTCTAGCTATGAACAAAATGTTCACCCGCAGGCACTTGAGTACAAAGGCCCGGACCAGCCTCATGACCCTTTCTGATTTTGATGACAGCTTGTTAATAACATGCACCACTGCCATGTTATCACACCAGAACAAAACCCTCTTTTTGGCAAAATCAGCCTCCCACAGGGCCACTGCCACCACTATGGGGAAGAATTCCAGGAACGTCAAGTCATGGGTTAATCCCTGCTCTTTCCAGGCCACTGGCCATTGGGCCATGCACCATTTACCTCTGAAGTAAACCCCAAAGCCATGGCCTCCTGCTGCGTTGGAGTGTATCTGGAGCTCAGCCTCCAATAGGAGTCGTTGCCACCAGAAACTAACTCCATTATAGCCCTGGAGGAAGGCCTCCCAGGTCACCAAATCCTCCCGCATCTCCTTCGTCACCCTGATGTGGTGATGTGGGGGGAGGTCGCTACCAAAGCGGGCATACAAGCGGGACATGAATGCCCTCCTCGGTGCGATGACCCAGCAGGCAAAGTTTAGACTACCCATAAGGAGTGACCTCCTGAAACTGCCTGACTGTCACCTTGGAGGCACCCAGGATGGCTATTATTGATTCTCTAAGCCCCTGGATCTTGTCCTCAGGCAATCTTGACAGGGAAAGTACAGTATACAGCTCTATGCCCAAATAGGTCAACCTGGTCATTGGGCCCTCGGTCTTTTCTGGCACCAACGGCACTCCCAGTTCTGCAATGACCTGAAATGCACGCATCACCAGTGCACATTCCATGCTCCTCACCCATCCCGCAAAGAGGAAATCATCCAAATAATGCATAATCCGACTCCATCCCACGTGGCGGCACGTGATCCACTCAAGCACCATACTAAACTTCTCAAAGGCCACACATGAGATGGAGCATCCCATGGGCATCGTCTTGTCGAAGTAGAAATTCCCCTGGAACTGCATGCCCAGCAGCTCGAAGTCCTCAGGGTGCACTGGCAAGAGTCGGAATGCAGACTTAATGTCACACTTCGCGAGGAGGGCCTCCTTTCTGCAGGAGTTCACCATTTCGACTGCAGTGTCGAATGATGCGTACCTCACTGAGAAAAGCTCCAGAGGGATCTCATCATTCACCGACTCACCCTTTGGGTGGGACAAGTGGTGAATCATGCGGAACTAGCCCGGGGTCTTCTTTGGCACTATGCCCAGGAGAGATATTGTCAGTGTGGGCATAGGCAACGTCTTGAAGGGGCCTTGTATCCTTCCTTCCCTGACTTCCTTATTGATTTTTTGCTGAACGAACTGCTCCCTCCCTGCCACTGATTTCAGGTTTCTGGCACTCAGGTGATAATGGGGGCCCTCTGTTGGAATCCTAAAATCTTGCCTGAATCCCTCCACTACGTAGTTGGCAACCACCTGATCTGAGTACCCACTGGTTGCTGCCAGCAAGGCATCATGCCGAACTGGGGTTGGCGTCCTTTCCCATTGTCTGGGTGGTGCCCCCTTGTCTGACCAGGCTCTGCCGAGCATCCACCCTTCCCCTATTCCTAGCCCCGTACTGCCTGAATCTGTTGCATCCTGAGGCAGCGTGGTCACCTGCACACTGGGTGCACATGTGCTTGAACTTACATTGGGCCCAAAAACATCTACCTCCATCACTATAGTCTCAGCATGTCAGCCCCACTGGGGACTGCCTTGCTTTCCCACTCTGTCCCCTATCCTCTTGCTGGGTGCTCCCATACCTGGGCTGCTGCATTACATCTGAGGGGCAGGCAGTGCCCCAACCTCTCAGTTGGATAATGAGTGTACTGCCCCTTCGGTGGGCCACCACACACCGCACATGGTGAATGGTGTTCCTGTGTTCCTCCTCCATGTCCCCATGTCACCGCAGGGCTTTCTGGCACCTGGCATCTGGCCGGCCCCACCCCCCATTGTTTGCAATCCCCTTCTCACCAGTAGTCCTCACCTTGCTCACTGTCCCCAGGTTCCAGCTCATGTTGGGGCCTTGGGCTGCCGCTGGTACCCTCTGCCCCTTGCTGGCATCACTGGGCCACTTCCAGGCTGTCTGTCAGGGCCTGCATCCCCTCTCGGAGTGCCTCTATCTGCGCTTGCTGGCTAGCCAAGAAGTCCTCCCTTCTTCTACTGGTCCTGGATCATTGTCCCTGTAATGAGACAGAAGAACCCGGTGCCGCCCTTGTCCCTGGCGGGGAGGTCCCTCTCCCCTGAGGGGGGTGGTGCCCACCTCTGATGGGTTCTGCCACCCAGTTTGCCCACTCTCGCACTCCTCCTTGTGCCCTTGAGCTCCCTCCAACTCCTCAATGCGGGCCTGGTACCCCAGCAGCTGCACCTGCATAACTTGCAGGACTGCCTCCTGCTGGGACACAGCCAGCTGCTTTTCTTTGGCTTTGCCCACTTTTGTGGGCATCTTCGGTGCCCATTTGGTGGGGGTTTTCCTTGGGGGTCTTGGTCTTGCGGGGGGCCATGTGGCCTGTCCCTCCATCCAACCCTTATATTAGGGGGTTATAACTCAAAGGAGGGTGTGTTAACATGAGACCTCCTGCCACATGAGATTATTGGGGGGTTAGTTCCCCAGTATTTTCTCTATCTTTAAATTTAGGGGAATTAGCCAAGTTAGGGGGTCCCCTCGTGCTCAAGGGATCAAGCTGAGGACAGTACGCGCTACAGCAGTTTATGTATCCTCCCCAAATAGAAAGAGAGAGAAGGAGACAGGTATCCAAAAACAACAGGTTTATTGGTATATAACACAGATAAACACAGCCCCGGTCTGGCTGGT
>QEPC01008879.1:1883882-1897399 GCA_003113815.1 Sphenodon punctatus | reverse complement strand
GGGGGGTGGGCTCGCCTCTCAGTCTGTTTTTAAACAAAAATCCAGGCTGGGCAGGGTGGGTGGGGGGTGTCCCCCCTTCCACCCGCGCAGCCTGGGAGGGGGAGGGGGAAGGAATTCATTTATTTCATTGAGTTCAATGGGGACACAGCGCCCCATTGAACTTAATGAAATAAATCCGGTACCGGTATACCGGATTTAATCCGGGAATCCGGTTTTTGTAGAACCGGTAAATCCGGTAGCCGGTAATGGGCCCGGGGTCCCACCTCTAATTAAAAGTATCTAATTCAGCCCTCAAAATGACATCGATGCATGGGGGA
Source organism: Sphenodon punctatus (assembly GCA_003113815.1). Lineage (NCBI taxonomy): Eukaryota > Metazoa > Chordata > Lepidosauria > Sphenodontia > Sphenodontidae > Sphenodon > Sphenodon punctatus. The sequence continues at coordinate 1,897,082 of QEPC01008879.1, read as the reverse complement.
AACCAAGCACAGGGACACTGACAGTGCATAATTTGTAACTAAAGAAAAATCAGGAAGACTGCCCAAAATGCCACATCCCCTGCCAGAGGAAGGAACTGATCCTTAGTTTCCAGCTAGCACCCAAATACTGGACCACCCTGCAGTAAATCAGGTGGTCTTCCAATTTAGTCTGTAACCAGGACAGGGGTTGAGACAGGACAGTCATTAAAGAGTGCCAAATAAACCATCCCTGTTTTTTTTCTGGCTTTTGTTTCCAACCGTAAAATAGCCAAGATTGACCTTTTCCTGGTCTGTCACATTTTGGGATGCACACTCCTCCTGGGAACATTTCCTGGGGCTCACCCTCCCCCCTCCTTTGAATTTAATAGCCAAGACAAGCCCCTTGGCAAGCCCCTTCCCCCTCCACAAATTAAGTCCAGGACACCAGAGGCATGTCTCCCTCTTGGGTATAATATTCCCCAGGCTCTGAATGCCCAGAACACAAGTATCACTCCCTTCCTGACTTCTTCCTACCATGTGCTGTTTTAGCTGAGCAGGGATCTGAGCCCTAGTCAGGCAGAAGGCAGCTCTGCATCACTACTCTCCTTGCCTTCTCCTTCTCAGCACTGCAATGCCAGGTACTGCCCTATGCTCAATGCAGATGCTCTAGTCAGGAAAACATTCTGGGGAGCCAGGCCCTGCAAAGCAAAGAATGAGCTGTGGTGAGGATGGAGGGTAGAGCAGATCAGTCTGGGGACAGGGGCAAAGCCTCTGGCACCAACGCCCAAGGAGGTGCCATTGGTCTGCTCGGCGCAGCATTTATGCCCTTAGGAAGGATCTCTCTCTGATAATTGGTCTGTTGGAGACATCCACTCCCCACCAGCCTGGGAACCTTGTCACTCCCTGGCAGAGGGACAGACCTGATTGGGAAACACCATCCAGGAGCTCCAGGCAGTTTCTCTACTCTTTCAGCTCTGGGTCGCTCACCATTATGTGGAAACTAAGCCTCCTCCCACTCCCGTAGCCTCTGCCACAAGCTGGAATAGAGACCAGAACTGGGTTAGAGTGAGACCCAAATTGACATAGGCTCCCCCAATACTCCATCTACATCTTTTGGAGCCATGTCGCCCACCTCAACCCAGCCCTAGGGCGTGGTTCAGGCCAGGAAATGCTAATGTATTGAGCCAGCAGATTGTATCCAAGCGTGGGCAGCCACGTCTGTAAAGTTTCCATTGTCATGAAGCAATGATCACTTTTTCCTGTTTGGCTTTTGCTTCTCTGAAGCTCCTCAAATCAAGAAAACTGCCCCTGCATGGGTAGGAAGCATTGTTGATCCTATGCCCTAAAGAAAGAAGAGAAGTGAAGCTGGACTGAGGGAGTCAAGAAAGCACTGGGAACTGGGCCCTTTGACTCGATCAGAGAAAGACTCTTTTATTCTCGCCCCGAAATCTCATCTCCAGTGGCCCCTCACAAGTGGTGGCAGCAGGGCCATAGGAGCTTGAGAAGTAGGAGCAGGATGACTTCCTGTGCCCTGTCCCCCTGATCCTAGGGCAGCATAGCTTTCCTCCTGGGGCTAAGGACGGCACAGCTCTCCCTTCCTACCTCTCGAGACCAGGGAACAGCATGGCTCTCTGCACTTCAGCCCTTTCCGGCATCTGGACTCAGTCTTTTGGCCAGCCCTGCTCAAGGTCCTCTCACACTCACAGACTATCATTCAGAAGCAGCATTGAGCTGTTCTCTCCTCAGCCACCTCAACACAAATGAACACAGATGGCTTCCCCAGGCAACAGAATCTTGCTGTCTCTGTGAGCTCAGCGTGATGTTGTCACCCTTTATGAGGTCACTAAGTGAAGCCAGTACCAGTCATGAACCTGGTCACCTTTACCTTCCACCTTGTCCAGTTCTATTTTAAGGCCTTCTGAATTGACACAAAGATGGGACATGGGGCAGCCTGGCTGGTTAGTGTGATCAGAAGGCACAGGCAAAGTAAAGCCACAGGATCCACAGGCTGCACTGGCTCCCCAGTTAAGGGAAGCTGCCCCGGAGCGCTAAGTGCTATCAGTCCCCAAGGCCTCCTCACTATAAGCACCCTCAAGCACCTGCCCCACCCCTGCCCCAGACACCACAAATACAAACAAACAATGTCCAAATAACAGCCTGCTCTGGCTTTGAAAATCTTCATGTCCCCCTTGCAGCCCTTTCCTCTTTTGGCTGAACACGTCCTGAACCTCGAACCTTTTCTTGCTGGTCTTGCATTCCAAGCCTTTATCTTTGTTTCTCTCCTCTGAGTCCTCACTAGGAAGTCAGCATCTAACGTGGATGATGATCCCAAACGGATCATTGTGCTCCGGTTGAGGCAAGACCCACGCTGAGCAGAGTGGAAGGAACTACTCCAGCCTGTGTCCTATCTCTGATATTTCTGTCCTGGCAACAACCCCTCCTTGTTTCCAGTTTAGTTTGTGATCCTCTATAGCTACTGCTCCTTTTGGCATCTAAATGAATCTTGCCTGCCTCATTTGCAATTCTCATTGTATGCAAATGAATTCTCCATTCTCACTGGTTAATTTGCACATCACAAGACAGTCTCCTGATTTACAAATAAATTGCCAGCTGACAGCAGGTGGGGGTTTGCACAACTCCAGCCTGTGAGCCAAATCCTGGATCTCAATGATAGGAAGTAGACCTATGACCTAGGCAGGGAAGGGCAAGCTTTTCCCTCCCATGGGCCACTTTGAAAATTAGTCAAGTTCTGTCCTACAGGCTGAATAAAATTTACAGGTGGGTCTGGTTAACATGTGTGCTTTAGGATAGGGGAAGGAAGGGGAGGATCCAGATCATGAATCTATGCTATGGATCCATGGCCTATCCTTGAGTGCAGACCCTGATCTCTGCTCTCTTTCCCTGAGCGCCCTCTTTCAGTGCTGGTAGGTAGGTACTGGGCCTATGCTGTAACTCATTTTTAACCGATTGACTTAAAATGTGTACACATTTCACACCTCACCCAGGAAATCCTTCCTATCAGTTTTCACACTGATAGGACATACCATTCGAATTTTATGATTAGCAGGGATTCCTAGTTTTCTGCAGCCAAAATGGGAGATTCTTTGATAAAAAAACATAAATTCTCTGATTAAAAAAACCAAAATCTGTTTTTCTGTCATTAAATGTAAACACTAGTATATATATGAGTTAGAACACCACATATTATTGAACACCACATAGAACACCACATATTATTGTAATATTTTCATTTTAATGCAATTTTGCAGCTACCTGTCCCACCAACAGTCCAATCAATAAATAAATTGAAGTTTGTGGCACCTGTCCAAATGCAGAGCTTCTTCCCCCCACAGCACATGCCTTGAAGTTGCTTCCCTTCCACTGCCCTGCACTGGCTGCTTCCTCCTCCCAGTCTGGTCCTGGACTGCTCTGACAACCCGAAAGTGGGACCATATACAAGCTGGCACTTGGGGAAGCCACTAAGGGCCCAAATAGTCCTACCCCCTCTCCCCTCTTCACAATGTCCAGAAGACCTAACTTCCCCAATTCATAGTGCCCCTGCCCCCCCAACCCACAGGAGATCTGTGGCACTGCTCCACATGCAGAGCCCCTGCCCCCCCACAGCACATGCCTTCAGGCTGCTTCCCCACAGCTCCACTCAGTGTCCTCACTGCCCCGTGCTCTCTGTGTCCTCTGGTTTTCTATCACAAAGAGAAAACTAGGAACCCTGATGAATGTTTGGCGGATGCCGTAAATAAATTTGATTGATTGATTAAGAAACCCTGATGGTTAGAGTGTTTGTGATTATAATGGTGCAACACAGATGCCTAAGTTAACAGAGCTGTTCCTGCTGCTCTATAATCCCTTTCATAAGCTAGACATGAACCTTTTTTTGGCCAGTATTTGTTTCATAGCTCTATCACAGTATTAACCTCTACTTGTCCTACACCATCCCTGCACAATCAGCTGTACTGGACACACGGATGTGTGTAAGGTATAAAGTACTTCTCACCAAGTGGGAGTACCTCCCATTAAGTATAAAGTTTTTCCTACATTCCAGATGCGTATTCTCCTGTGTGGCATCTCTGAGAGTGGACTCTCATAGCCCAGTGCACAGAAGCTTTGTTGTTGTTTTAATAAGAGCAAGTGAAATAAATCACAACTGTACCCTATTTCAAGGGCCAAATGTGAATCCTTGTCCTTTTCTAGGTTCTACCAGTGAAGCTGGCTACTGCTTTTTGTTCATTCACTAGAAAAGGGCCGTTACTAAATGGACCCAGCTGGGAGGTTTGTCTGTGTGCGCTCAGTGGAGAGTATACACACATCCGGTGTGTGTGTGTGTGTGTGTGCACGCGTGTGTTCACACAGGGGGGATGCGTGTGCACTGGGTGTGCACCCATGCACCACCCATTCATGCCCCCTCATGAAGTAACCAAAAAAACCCAGGTTGCTCAGTGAGGGGAGATGGGTGGGGATGGGTGGAGGTACATGGGTTGCAGGAGCACGTGCCCACCTACTACCACTTTTAGATGGGCATTTGCACACATGTCCACTGAGTAGAGATGCATGTGCGTGTTCTGTTTGAAAACAACCAAGGACTCTACATATTGGCCCATTAGCTAGCTATCTGTTTGCAAGGCAGCCACAACGGCAAAGTGGCTAACCTTTGTTGCAGTCATGACAGGTGTCCTGGGTTCTGCACACTTGTGTCACCTTTGTCAACTTCTTTAAAGGAAAACAAAGGAGGAGCAGTTCCTAGTTTGAGTACAGAATGTCCAGCGGACGCTATATTTGCTGCTGCTGCTGCTAACTACCTATCTATCTTCATGGGCAGTTGGGTAGAACAGGCAGTCCAGAAAAGACCCCGGCTAGAGGTGAGCAGCTACTTTTACTGCTTGCTGCTACTCAGAACTCTCAGCCAGCTACCAAGTAGCCCTTGGCACCTCAGAGAGATGGGAGGCCGCTTTGTTTTCAATACCCTGCTTGAATGGTTAGTTCAGGAGATACCTGCTCTCTCAAATGCATTACTCTCCCATTCAATGCAGAATATATATATATATATAATGTTCAACAGAAATGGCTGGGTAGGATATCAATCAGGCTGCTTCTTGCTTCTTCTCTTCCTTCATGGCACATGAAGGCTGGGGCAACACAGGGTAAAAGACAATCCAGAAAAGTTTAAAAGGGAACAGCTAAAGCAAAGCATTTGGCAGTCAGAGATAAGGGTTCAGGTGGGTGGGTTTCTGGCCGAGGGTAAGTTTTCTCTAAGAGATTTTCCTGGAATTTAAAAAAAAATTATTATATTATGTGTTTTTTATAATTATTGTAAGCCACACTGAGCCTTCGGGGAAGGGTGGGGTATAAATTTAAATACATAAATAAATAAATAAAATTACTGTTGGAAATAGAATGAGAGAGTCTCCCTTATCCTGCTCCTTCTGGCATGGCCCTGCATCTTTTTGGGTTAACTCCTCAGGAAAAAAGGTGGCAATCCTCTGTGGGCCTCAAAATCTAGCTACAGCAATTCCTAATAGGGATGTGCAAATGCGGTTCAGGGGTTTGGGGTTTGGCCTGAACTTGGGGTGTTCAGACCGTTTGTGAACACCTCGAATCTGAACCGCCCCCCGCTTGAACCAGCCGAACAAAGTTCAGGTTCCGAACCGGTTCGAGTGGGGGCGCGGGGGGCAGGGAGGAACCTGGCTTTCTCTCCCCCTCCAGGCTGCATAGGTGGAAGGGGCTATGGGGAGCACTCCCCCCCTGCCCAGCCTTGTAATTTTTTTTTAACCTGCCCACCCCAGGGATTGCCCTACCTGGTGGTACTGGGGCTCTGTCCCCTGCTCTGGCCCTGGGTCTGGTGGCGGTGGCTCTGGCAGTGAATCCGGAGGCAGTGGCACTCCGGAGCACTTCAGGCCACTACTAGGCCTTCCTGGTCAAACTGGAAGGTCTAATAGAGGCCTGAAGCACTCTGGAGTCCTGCCTCTGCCGAACCCACTGCCGCTGCCAAACCTGGAGCCCAACCTACCTGGTGGTGCCAGGGCTCCAGTCCTGGGTCCGGTGGTGGCAGCGGCGGTGGGTCTGGTGGTGGCGGTGCTCTGGAGCACTTCAGGCCACTACTAGGCCTTCTGATTTGACCCGGAAGGCCTAGTAGCAGCCTGAAGCACTCCAGAACGCTGCCACCTCTGGACCCACTGCCAGAACTGCCGTCGCCAGACCCACCACCAGGTAGGGTGATCCATAGAGTGGGGGGGGTTACATTATTTTTTTTTACGAGGCTGGGAAAGTGGGGGGAGGTGCTCCCTGGCACCCCTTCCACCCATGCAGTCTGGAGGGGGGAGAGAAAAACGCCCCTCCCCTGCCTGAACGGGTTCGGCCCCCGAACCTGTTCGGGCCAAACTGAACTGTTTTGGGTTTGGCCGAACCTCGAATGGGCCAAACACTGAACACCCCAGTGTTTGCACATCCCTAATTCCTAAACTAATAAGGATCAAAAGAATAGGAAGATTCTTTGCTACCTGGAGTTGGTTTCCTTTGGATTGGAAATCACTCAGGGTGTTTTTAGACAAGTGCCTCCCCACCCAACACCCCAATCCATCGTGTATGTTTCAGGGCCACATTGATGTCCTATGCAGCCCTGCAACATGCAGGATGGATGGGAAATGGGTGTTGAGGCGCTTGTCTAAAAACACACTTTCTGTCATCAAGACCCTATGCTTCTGATGACTAAGCTACAACACATGCAATCACTTGCTCTGTTTCTGATTCATTCTTAAGCTGCTGATGTCATAGTAGATGAGACTCCAACTACTGAAAGATAGATCTCTATATCAATATGTAAGATTTCTTTTAAGTCTACATTGGAATTTAATATTAGTCATCTGCTTTTTATTGACTTATTAGGGTCCTGCCTGCTGTTTAAATCTGTATATTCTGTAGAGTTGTGATTATATCCACAAGATAAGGTCTTTTTCACCTAAAATACCTAATAGTGGTCTCTACTGTGAAATTCTCTGTTATACACAATGGGATTTACCCAGGGGTGTTGCTAGGAGGGGGACTGACTGGGCTGGAGCCCCTGATCTTTTCCCCAGAACCCCAGTTCATCTGGACGTCCGAGTCTGTAGCTGCAGTGAGAAGGTTGCTACCTTGTAAACAAAGGTTCTTCAAGATGGCTCCAAACATTCTCACTTGTGAGAATTCTCATTTGTCCCAAGTGAGAATGTTTAGAGCCATCTTGAAGAACCTTGTTTACAAGGTAGCAACCCTCTGAAGTTGAACTGAGTGTTGCCCTGCCCACCCTGCACGGTGCAGGAGCCGTGGTGTCAGCAGCACAAGGCAGGCTGGAGTCAGGAAAAGAGAGGTGGCTCCTGGTGCCAGAGCGAGTGGTGTGGTGAAAAGCAACTCAAGCAAGCAAGGTGACTGGTGGTTGTTGTTTTTGTTGATTTCTGTGTTCCAAACCCCCACCCCTGGGGTGATAGGGGCCTGGAGCAGGGAAAGTGAATTAAAGCAACTTCTTTTCCTATGTTGGCAGGTTACAAGTTCTTGTAGGTTTGAAATCCCTTTGCCAAGCTTTAAAAAAATTGCTTCCCTTGTACTGGTGTGATGGTTTGTTCCCCCTGATCATACAGGTTGACCCTGATCCTGCAAGCTGCATTGTGCAAGAGACACCCCCTTAATTCAGTACTCGATGGGGGGATATATTGCAGGATCAGAGACCCTGAAGGGCAAGTACATCAATGCACAGAAAAAAAATTAACTGAAAAATGCATCTCAATCCAATGTTGCTACCTCTTGCATTTTTTAATTTTTTTGTTAATCACAGGTCTCTGGGTGAAAACAGACATGATGCTAACCATAACCACCCTTTAACCACCCTTGGTGGTTATTTATGCATGTTTCAGGACTGCATAGGGCACCAATACAGCCCTGCAATATGCATAAATAACCACCAAGGGTGGTTAAAGGGTGGTTAGCGTCATGTCTGTTTTCACCCTCAAGCTACTTAGTTTTTCTTAAAGCTCCAGCTTCTCATCATTATATGAGAATCTCTGCATTACTGTTAACAAAATATATGATTTTATTTCCTGTGGTTTTAGAAACATCATTCCATTAAAGTATGGGGGTAAGCATGGCAACTACAAAGAGTTAACCCTTTCTCTCTTTTTTTGAACTTACGATTTTAGGGTGGCATGACTTTAGATTCTGAATGCTTGGGGGTGGCAATACAGCTTATCCTTAATTACAAGAATTTTAGGGGCAGAGAGCGGTGTCCTGCTAACTTAAAAAAAGTTAGCAGTGTCTCCACTGCTTCTAGGTCCACAATTTGAGCCAAACTTTGTGAAGTGCTTTTACTTCCAGCTGAAGACAGTGGGAGCTGTGAAAAGCTCAGTACTACCAACAAGTCAGGCCTGGTGTGTCTGAAGTTAAGCACTTGATTTTGGTGGTTGTTATTGAAAATTAGGCTCTGGCAATTGGTGCCTTTCTTTCTCTCCCTGAAATGGGGATAGCCCCTCACTGATGGGCTGTGAATTGCAGAAGCTTACAGAGTGTTAGTAGCTCCTTGAATGAAAGGCACGTACTGTAGTGGTTATTTCTGGGAACAGGATCGGGTCCACAATGAAATTAAGTAGCAAAACTCCCAGTAGATGCAGAACTCACCTCTTTGAGTGAAAACAAACAGACAAGCATATAACTCCGCTTTAACACCACTTTAACATTTCTTAGGCATGTTAAAGTGGCTGTATTGGCACCCTATGCAGCCCTGCAACCTGCCTAAGAAACGTTAAAGCAGAGTTAAAGTGCATGTCTGTTTTCACCCTTTGTGCAAATCAGCTGAGTGAAGCTAGCAAACACTTGCTATTCCTTCAGTTATGGTACTAGGAGAGAGTCTGTGTGTGAGAGAATCTGTGTGTATGTATGTGTGTGAGAGAGAGGGTGTGCGTGTGTCTATGTATGTGTGTGAGAGAGTGTGTGTGTGTCTATGTAAGAAGGATTGTGTGTGTTTGTGAAAGAGAGATGCACCCTCTTCTGTCCCATGCCCCCCTCCTCCCTCACATGGTTGTCCCCTCTCCCCATGGCTCTACCTCTCCCCATGAGGCTGTCCTGTTATCTACCTACAACTGATTATGGGGTGGGGGCATCATGAATTGATTATGGGGGCCCAAATGAACTGGTTATATATCTAGAAGAATGTCTCTTTGCATTGCATAATGTGCTTAATAGGCTGTATTTTGGAGTGTCGTGTGTTTGTGGCTTGGCCATTTGGAATTTAGTGCTCTGCACGTGCACTTTATTGAATGTCGATGACCATATTTTTGGTTAATTGTTTGTGTGAATACCATTGGGAACAAGCAGTCAAGCAGTAATATCATTACATGATCAAATATGCAAACTGAAATTTTGAATTTGAAATTTCAACCTTCAAATTTCAATTTTGAGTCAAAATGAAATCTTGACCCAGTTCTAAAGATCATATTCTTTCTCCTAGGCAGCAATTCCCTGAAGTCCTTGCCTGTTCTAGAAAATAGAAGGCGTTAACTTGACCTTGTTGCCTTCTGCACTGATTGTATCAGTGAGTGCCAATCTAGGTAGAATGCTGATTGGCTGAGAGACTTCAAACCTATGTTCTGTTACATGTTGTTGCACTCAAGTCAGAAACCCCATACTCAATAAAATTACCATTTAAGTGAATAGACCTTTGCCTGCGTTTAAAAGTTAAGCAAGGACTTAAGGCGTTGCTTCCATATATTTATGTAATGGGAACAAATTCTCCCAATCCTTCCATAATAACAGCTTTGTAAAACTGAAAAGAATTGTAAACCCTTCATGCTGCTAGTTTATTTTTGGCATTTTGTCACTGGCAGTCAAAACTGACCGTCTAGTTTCACATAGATGCATAGCTGTTTTCTAATCAATGTCACTGTTGTCAAGAGGCCATTTATTCTGTGGCAGCTTGTCAAAATCTCCCTGGTTCTTTTTGTGGGTCATGTGCACTGAATTATCCAGGAGTACTAGTTACATGGGAAATCATTCAAGAACAGAAGTTCATTCTGAATGAAATATTGCCATGAATAGGATGATAAATGTTTGACTGCTTGATGCCGTGGATAACCCCCCACCCCCACCTGCAACCCCTCTGTGCTTAGTTTGTCCAGGCAATGGCATTTTATGTTGTCTGGACAATTACACATGCTAAATTGACCACGAGAATTGGGGCATGCTGCACAATTTAGGTCTCACAACTCCTGAATCTCGGGGTGCTCTTGGACATTACATTATTCATGTTGCAAGTCACCACATGGCACATGTGTGACATCACCTGTGTTCCTGTAGTTCTGTTTACACACACTAACCTGCTCCATGTTTATTGCATGGTGGAATGGCTACTTCACCAGTCCCATCTATTTCTGCATCCCCAGATGCTATCTCAAGATGCACGTTAATGGTCTTTGGGTAATGTGCTGAGGTATTTTCTCTGGATGTACAGTGTGTGTGTCATGGTGGCGGGGAGGGGCAGCATCATGTGTATGTATGTACATACACTGCTACCACAGCCCCTCCCCTGTCCACATATATTGTTGTGGGGGATGTTTGACGATACAGACTCAAGCTTGAGCTGCACAGTCTTGTTGCCTTGTGGGGTTGGGTGTAGTCCATGAAGGATGCTGAGATGCACGCATTGCAAAGCACTTGATGTTTCTTTCCCCACTTGGGTAGGAATTTCAAGCAAGATTGGGTGGACATGAGTATGCATTGGGTGCATGAGGAAAAATTTGGGACAATTACTTCAGGTTTGAGGGGTGACTGATGTAGTGGTTGGCAATAGAGGGCCTCATGTCTACATATTAAAGTGAACAAAAACATTAAAGTTCTGCCACATAGACACGTGGATACAGGGACATCGCTAGGTGAGGATGGGCCCTGGTGCGGAAGATGGAATGGGCCCTCTGCCAGGCCACTCCACACCAGTATGCATATGCATTCTACACTGGTGTGGGCCACCCAGGCTCACACCTATTATAGCTATGCCTTTGTGTGTGTAGATAATATAACATATGGAACCACCCTTTGGAATGAGTTTGGTCTCTAAACTGGCATCCTAATGGCTTCTGGGAATGTACTTTCTAGTTATCCCCATCTTTCTGCTGACTCTTTGGCTGTGGAATGGCACCTGCATTATAGTAATAGGGCCTCCTCTAGTCTGCTGGAAAGAGATCTTAGGCTGCTTCTACACAAGTGGCAAGATGCAGTTTGTTCAAGAATGCGCTTCTTGAAAAGCCGTGCGGGGTGTGTTTAGATGCACCGGACATAGCTGGCCGCCGTAGGAATTGACAGTCTTTTTGAAGGCAAGTTTTAGAAGCCTCGATATCGGGGTTTCCTAAATGCACCTTTAAAAAGACTGCACGAGTGGTGATTCCTATGGCTGCTGGCTACTTCCTGTGCATCTAAATGCACCCTGCAGGGCTTTTCAGGAAGCGCATTGAAGAACACGCTGCAGCCAGCCGTTCATATAAAAGCGGCCTTAGTCTCTCCATCTGGTGAACAGCTAAAAAGTCATCTTGACTTATCTTTGTCCCTTCTGCATTCTCATGGCAGCTGATGCTTTATCTTCCCTTTCCTCTCCTGCTTAATCTGACAGAGATGTCCTTTGTTGTTTACTTCCACTACTGATAGAGACAGAGGATGATTTCTACTGTCTACTTAGATTTCTTCTAAGAGTCACACTCCTCTTTTGATTATGAGGTCAGTCTTGACAGAGTGAATGAAGCTCTGAGCAGTGCCATTTCCCTGCTTTTCCAGGCAGGACTGTACAAGATCCAAGCACAATTGGGGAAAAATAGGTTTACACAGTTGCATTATCCATTTCACCTGTGCTAAGCATCTGATCCTGTGGCACTTTCTGCAGTTGTTGATCCATCACCAACTCTAGGGCCTTGGCTATTGTGTTGTCACTGGACAAGTCTGGCATCAACAGTGACCAGCTGCTTACCTACCAGTGCCTTCCATGGCTTCAGGATATGGGTTGCTTTTTGTGGGTTTTTTTTTTTTTTTGGCAGGCTGAAAAGCCAGAAGGACCAGACCAAAGTACATTAGAATTCAGTAAACTGTACATAAAGGGATTATGCAAATACTTTTGTGCTGTGTTTGCATCCCTGCTGGTGTTTGTTGGCAAAACTTTGTATGTGTGTGTGTGGCTTTCAGACTGGCCAATTCCCGTGCATATCCTGGCTTGCGCATTCCCCACCCCACCCCCACAGCCAGAATATTGGTGGGGGGGGAGGAGGAGGTCTGAAAGTGGTCTTGGTCAATGTTTCTGACAAGTACCATCAGAAGCCAGCCTCAGCAGGGCTTGGAATTAATTTAGGTAAGTGATTCTCAGATTATTGGGTGGAACCCATGAGGGTCCATGGAAAGTATTCTGGTAGGTGTGAGAGGGTTTGGGGAAACAATAATAATGATCCAATACTGCACACATCTTTACTTGTATATAGTAACTAGAGACTAGGGGTGGGACATCTGGGGAAATACCGGGTACCGGATTTGCCAGATCCCGGATTTCAAAATACCGGCATACTGGATTAATACCGGTATACCAGTACGGGTTTTTCCCCATTGATTTCAATGGGGAACTGTCCCCATTGAAATCAATGGAGGAAAAAAAAAACCTGGAAGTTCCCCGGAAGGCCTAGTATGCGTCACTAGCATGCTGAAGCCGGCAGCCACAGCAGAGCTGAAGCCGGCCGCCGGATTGCCGCCGCCCAGAGCTGAAGCCAAGGTACTGGGTGATCCCTGGGTGGGTGAGGTAGGGTGATCCCTGGGCTGGGGGGGTGTTAAACCACCCCCCACCCCAGGGATCAACAGTACCGGTTAGGGGTGGGAAACCGGTAGAATCCGGTATCCGATAATGCCGGTAACGGGCGTACCAGCATTATCGGATTCGACCCGGTAATCTGGACCCGGTACCGGATTTCGGGGTACCGGATTTTTTTACATTGCAGCCATTTAAAAATGGCAGCAATGTAAAAAAACTTAAAGCCCCAGCCAAAAAGTTTTTTAAAAAAAACCCCTCCCCGAGTCCAGGCTGCGCGGGTGGAAGGGGGGACACCCCCCACCCACCCTGCCCAGCCTGGATTTTTGTTTTCAAAAAGAACAGAGTAAGACCCAGAGGCGAGGCGAGGCGAGCCCACCCCCCAGCACCAGCGGCCGCGGCGTCCCCGCAGCCGC
>QEPC01008879.1:1846184-1862305 GCA_003113815.1 Sphenodon punctatus | reverse complement strand
GATGTGGACAGGGAGGGAGTTCCAGGCATGGGGGGCAGCAAGTGAGAAGGGACGAAGGTGCTTAGGGGAGCAGGGAAGGCGTGGAAGGGTGAGAGAAGGGACAGAGGAGGAGTGAAGTGCACGGGCTGGAGTATGGAGGGCGATAAGTGCAGAGAGGTAGGGGGGAGCAAGGTTGTGAAGAGCTTTATAGGTGAGGGGTGTTAAGCTCCTCTTAAGCTCAGTTTTTAAGTGTTTTGTTGTTTGAGATCCAGGCAGGCCCTAATCCAGGAACTGGAAAGGGGCCACATAAAATCTGGCTGAGGGCTGCATTTGGTCCGTGGGCCTGAAGTTTCTTACCCCTGCTTTTATAGGGGGTGCTGTGGCCGTATGGGTGTTTAATCTGATGTTTGATCAGCTGGATCTATGTTTGAATTAGACTTCTGTTGGGGGTGTAAGGAATATGCATGCTCAAGAGAAGGAGGGTCCAAATCATGGATCTGTCTGTCCTTGTGTGCATGTCCTCTTGTGCTTCCCTTAAATAACTTAAATTAAAAAATAACTTCTATGGCAGTTCTCTGTAACAGTCAAAGGAAAGTGGGTGGGGCTGAGGGTCACCCTCCCCTTCACATTTTGTCTTTGCCCTGGGCCCTGTCATTTCTAAGGCCGGCCCTGGCTGGGAACACACATTTGCGCACAGTTCGCCCAGGTGGGCTGCAGGTGGGCATGGACTGTGGGCCCGCTTTGTTCTCGGCCCATGTTTCTGGCCCAGTCTTGGTTTGGGCCCACACCTGGAGGGCCCGGAACAAACCTTCAGGCAAGTTGCTGGCCTACTCGGGCCAAACTGGGCCAGATGACATCTGTTAACACCAATGATTATTCATTAAGTTGGACATCTTATTGCAATTTCAATTAAATAAGGTAAAATCTCTATTTCTATAAATTCAGCATCTGTATCAGACTTCTGACTCTTATTAATACCTACCAGGTTGACTGCTTCCTCCATGGTCTGTCTCTCTTGACAAATTTCAGGCTAACAGTGTAAAGCAGCAAACTAAACGTACGTCCCTGTGCCATACTCTATATCCCTAGGCCTCAAAATTTATCCCAACAGATATTAAGTCTAGCAATATGCCTTATTAGCAGCCTATACATTCCAAGAAGCTTCAGGTATGAACTCCCATACTTACAAATGTTGGAGCGTATGGCCATTTTCAACACCTCCACCTATCTGCAAGCATGGAGCATCCGGCATTGGCACCCGTTGCTCTGTGCATGGGTGATGGATGGCGGTGGTTGGAACGCGAGTGCGTGAATGCACCCTCACCCACTGGCCGCAGTGTTTGCACGGACACCCACCCATCCCCCTCGCACCCGCCACAGCGTTCAAACAGACGCCTACCCACTGCCCACATGAGCAAGGGGGGACATCCATTTGAAAAGGGCTTAATTTTGACTATGAATTTCTAGACTTTCTAGCATTTGCATTTTTAGGAAAAACCTACCATTTAGGGGTGTGCAATTTCCTATTGTTTTATTAATTACAAATACAAATGGAATCCCATTAGTTTTTGTAACTAAAGTAACAAAAATGAATGAATATGCAAATCACTTTCATTTGATTTCATTCATTGTAATTTGTTTTATTTTATTAAAATAATAAAAAAATAAAAATCCGTACGCATGTGCAAAATGGCCACCAGGACCATTCTGTGCATGCGTGCCCTTTTCCAAAATGGTATCGGCAGCATCAGCATTTTGGAAAAGGGTTTGCATGTGCAGAACAGCCCTGGAGGCCATTTTGTGTATGTGCAGTGAGATATAGATATAGATATATAATAAAATTAAAAAATAAAAACAAAAACAGCAGAGTCCTTTATGCAAACCATCTAAACCAAATGGGTTTTTGGAAACAAAAATGAAAACTAAAACATAAAACGAATAATGTGTCTGCTGCATACCTCTAGTACTATTACCTTAATGGCTTTTTCTTCATAAGGAACTAATGGATACTCACACTGTTCTGAAGCATTGGACATTTTTAGACACGTGTTAAAGTTTCGGATGTTTCAATCGTCTGGGTTTACAAGTCCACAAGTAAGTTCCGGATTCATTTTTCTCATACACACTGCCCTGAGGCAGTCCCTGGATGCATTCTTTACACAAACGCTTCCCTGAGGCAGCCTAAAGTAGTCGCAGCTGTAGATGTGACAGGCTGCCATGGAAACCAAGTGACCACAGCTGCCTGGAGCAAAGCAGTTTACCAGGAGAATCTTTTAAACACACAAGTTCTGGGAGAAGTTCTATGCAGAAGTTCAAAGATACAGATGTTTAAGATCTGGATGAGTATTTTAGACGCACAAAGTTCTGGATGTTACAGCAAAAATCTAGGAGAACTGTGTGTCTAAAAACACCCATAGTTGCTATTGGTACATTTTCATATTATTCAACTTTAATCCCTCTTCCTTTGCAAAAAATGAACCCTACCTTGGTACATCACCAACCAAATGGGGTGCGTTCTGTTTTTCTCCTTTGTTATTTCTCTGCAGCAAATGAGCAAAACCCATCCTGGGGGGTAAAGTGCTGGCCCAAAGTCTAGGGACCTTAGTTTCTTTTGTTTTACCTTAACCAAAGTTGATTTTCTCTTAAGCAGTTTTTTCCTTCTTGTATCTCTCTGAGGTAAAAAAAATTTCACCTTTGAATCACTTTGGAGGTGATTTTTTCTTTATTATATAGCCTAGGGGTTTTTTAAATTTATTTTATTAAAGAAAACCTGTTGGAATGGGAAGCAATGAATTCCAGGGACATATGTCATTTGCATTCATGCATGCCTAATCTGCATATGCATTTCAGATACATGATGGGAAGTAACTGGGGAACAAGTAGATGGTGATTTGCAGGCCCCTGGACAGTAGAGATTTCATTCCTCTGGTACAATGGTGGCCCTAATAACAAAAATATTGGTAAAACACTGGGACTGGGTCTGAGCACGGTTTGCCATACCCTGGAAAGCAGCCAGTAGTGGTGCCAGCCCTAGATTCTGCACAAATGAAAGCAAGAGACAGATAAGTGGTTGCTGTTATGCTTATTGGAGCAGCCAGGCTAATTTTTAGTATAGTGTTGATGATATGGGGAGACTAGCTAGTGTGGGTCAGCTGGGCTTAATAAATCCTTGTAATCTAGCCTCTTCTTGAAGTAATTTGACTTGATTGGGAAATAGGTTACCAGGGCCTTGTGAAGATGATGACTGAGAGAACAACTTTTGTGGGATAGTCTTCCTTGTCTAAGTTAGGTTAAGCACTTGCCAGGTGCTGCCTGAAGCTTTGTGATGGGGTAGCAACAACAGAGAGCAGCAGCAGTCTTTGTGGGATGGTCTCCCTGAAACTAGGTTGAGACCGAAGGAGGAAGAGACTACCTGAGTTCTGTGTGAACTGAATGTTTCCAACAAGTTGTGAGTGGGGTAAAGGGATTTGGGAAATGTAACTGTAGGCTACCAGACTCTTGCTTGGGGGTGGGAGGATCTATGTGTGTATATTTTTTTCACACCAGATACACCTGTTTGTTTTAATATCTTCTTTGGTTACTATCTCTTAATAAAGCTCCTTTGTTTGCATTCGAGCCCACGTGATTGAGGAAGGAAAGATAACAGCCTTTCATGCTGGCAAGTAGAATTTAGAGTCCAGGCTTCTGGATGGGGGTTCAAGCCAGTGTATTGTGATGTGCAAAATCCCTAGAAAAAGTACTCAGCCCTTCTTGCCATCAACACCATTAGTACAAAGGTTTCATTTATATTTGATTTTTTTCTCCCTCCGTGGTAGTGTTTTCTTCACTCTTGGTTCTTTTCTAGGGTGACTGCTTTTCAAAGTTGAATCAATTCTGAGGTAATTTTTCTTCACTCTTAGGTCATGTTCCATTGAACAGTTAATACAGTGTAGTTGGGACTTACACTGCTTTTAAATGAGGCACTGAAAAGTGCCTCCTGAGCCCTGCGTTGAGAGAAAACCCGCCTCTTCAAAGCACCGCCTCTTCAAAGCACCGCATCTCCAGCTGCCACCGCTGCCGGCAACGGGGAGCACGTCACTTCTGGCAGCACGGGGAGCGTGTAAATACTCCCCGCACAGCTTTTCTCTCAACACGGGGTTCAGGAGGTGGTTTTCAGCATCTCGTTTAAACACGGTGTTAGTTTGGTTTTACTCCTGAAGAATTCACATGAACAGAGTACTAAACCACTGTTATTCAGCAGTGCTCATGTTTTAACTACCTTGAATAACTTGGTGTCGTCTGCAAATTTGATCACTTCACTCTTAACACCCTTTTCCAAATCATTAATGAATACATTAAACAGCACTGGTATGTACTCCTGAAAAACCAGGAGTACATATTTATTTATTTTATTTAAATTTCTGCTTGCTATTCCCATAAGGCTCAGGGCAGCTTACACACTCCTTCAGTTTGTATTCAGAAGTAACTGTTTGCATTAACACTTAAAAATTTGAGGGTGGAAACTGATTCAATTATCATTACATCTCAACTGCACAAAGAATGGAAAGTACTCCTTCAGTTTACACTGTTCATCTGAACACTGCCGAAATAGAGTAATTACTTTGATTAATTCAAAATAGCTTAATTAGTATTAGTATCAAAATAGCGGTTTGTGTGATGCAACTGAAGTGCAGTAGCTATTTCAATTTAATTAAAGCCTGTGTTTGTCAGAACATGATCTTATTCCTGGTTTATTGTTAAACCAACCACTCCTGGTACCTTGTGTTCTTAATTTTTTGTATAAGAATAATGCTTCTTAGTTTCAGTAATCTAACTGTAAAGCTAGCTTTATTGAGACAAGAACATATTTAAATAGAGGCTGGCTA
The DNA here is from genome assembly GCA_003113815.1 of Sphenodon punctatus. Taxonomy (NCBI): domain Eukaryota; kingdom Metazoa; phylum Chordata; class Lepidosauria; order Sphenodontia; family Sphenodontidae; genus Sphenodon; species Sphenodon punctatus. The sequence goes on along the minus strand of QEPC01008879.1, from coordinate 1,857,461 downwards.
ACACTCAAAAGCTTCAGGTTTTCTAGTACTCACTGAATCCAATTGTCAAATTCTAACTGTCTATGAGATCTTGAAATGTTCACATCCATTTCTCTCGTAAAGGCACATACACCAACCCCTACTTTTAGGGTGCTTCATGGTACACAGTCCGCCTATAGCCATGCCTGCTCCCAGGGCCTGTCTGGCCCTGACAAAAATACGTTTTCTGACCCACACCCCTATTGTGAGTTTCAGCTTGAGGCTTGCATTGTTCCTGGTAGGCCTGTGCTAGATCAAGTATTCGTAGTGCTCTGATCTCACTCCGCTCATCTCCATTCAATGTTCTGCTGCCAGAGTAATCCACCTTGCTAATTGCTTTGACCATGTTCAGCCTCTCTGCCCTACACTTGCTCTCTCTACGTGAACATATTCAGTCCAAGCTCCTGGTCTTCACCTTCAAAGCTCTTCATGGCCTGGCTCCCCCATATCTCTCTGCTCTTGTATCCTGCCACTTTCCTGCTCAGGAGATTCGCTCCTTCTCTACCTCCACCCGTGCTTGCTTGTGACTCCCCTTCTCCTTTAAACGTTTTTGCCCCTTCTCTCTTACTGCCCCCCAGGCCTGGAACTCCCTCCCTGGATACTTTTGCTCTGCTCCCTCTTTCCCAACTTTAAAAGTCCTTCTGAAAACCTACCTCTTCTGTCAGGCTTTCCCTGGTTCCTCATAAGTGAAATTGCATCCTCCTCCTTCCCTCTGTCATGCAGAATCTCTTCCTTGTAACTATTAAGTTAAGCCCATGCACCTGCATCTTCTCACACTCATGAGTGTATCCTTGTCTCTCCTGATGTTCTCCTCTCCCTCGTCTCCCCCTTCCTTGTCTCTCTTTGATTGTAAGCTCTTTGGGGTAGGGACCTGTCCGTAACTACTGACTGTACAGTGCCAGGTACATGGCTGGCACTATATTATATTATTATTATTTATTATTCTAATTATTATTATTATTATTTTACCCATTGCTGCCGGTGTGGAAAACACAATGGACATGGGTCCCTGCGTATGGTTTATTTTGACACAGAAGTGCAATGAGGCTCTGCCAGTTGCGTTTATTTGTGTTCTTTCAAAACCTCAATCCACAGGCCTACTCACTGTTGTGCTCTTGTTTCCTGCCAAACAGCTGATCAACAAGTAGCAGGAGCGCACCTTCCCCTCATTCATAATGCAAGTGACAGCCCAGGGCTTGCTCTGTGCTTGGCATGCTCATGTTCCCTGTCAAGCAGCGGCTGATTGGCTGGGAACAAGCATGTCAGGGATGGTACCTGCCTTCTTGGAGATGGCACCAAAAGGTGCACACAACTAAGTGAGTGTCCCAGGGTGCTAGAGATCCCTGGTGCTCTAAGATGCTCCAAGGAGCATACAGACCCCCTGAGTGTCTTTCCTCTGGACAAAGTATTCTGTCCATCATACCCAATTGCCAGGCTGGTCCTACTTAAGAACATAAGTGCCATACTGGGTCAGACCAATGGTCCATCTAGCCCAGCATCCTGTCTCCGACAGTGGCCAATCACGGTGGCTTGGGAGAAGCACCCAACAGGTCACAATGGGGGATCCATTCCCTGTTGTTTTCCCCCAGCTCCCGTCATGTTCCCTGATCCTGTCTGGCTAATAGCTGCTAATGGACCTATCTTCCAGAAACTTGTCCAAACCTCTTTTAAACTCAGCTATAGTACTGGCCCTTACCACAGCCTCTGGCAGTAGATTCCACAACCCAATTATACGCTGAGTGAAAAAATATTTTCTTTTATTTGTTTTAAACTTGCCACCCATGAGTTTCATGGAGTGTCCCCTAGTTCTAGTACTAGCTGAGAGGGTAAATAACTGCTCCTTGTTTATTAGTTCCACACCACTCATGATTTTATAGACCTCTATCATATCTCCTCTCAGTCGTCTCTTCTCCAAACTGAAGAGCCCCAACCTACCAAGCCTCTCCTCATACGGGAGCCCTTCCATGCCCTTGATCATTTTTGTTGCCCTTCTCTGTACCTTTTCTAGTTCAGCTATGTCTTTTTTGAGATGGGGCGACCAGAACTGCACACAATATTCGAGGTGCGGTCGCACCATTGATTTGTATAGAGGCATTATGACATCCTCAGTTTTATTCTCTATCCCCTTCCGAATAATTCCTAACATTCTGTTTGCTTTTTTGACTGCTGCTGCGCACTGCGCTGTGGATTTCATTGTATTGTCCACAACCACCCCCAGATCCTTTTCCTGAGTGGTAACTCCTAGCTTAGTACCCAGCATTGTGTACGCATAGTTTGGATTATTTTTCCCTACGTGCATCACTTTGCACTTGTCCACATTAAATCTCATTTGCCATTTAGATGCCCAGGCACCCAGTGTCGTAAGATCCTGTTGCAGTTCCTCACAGTCTGCTCGTGTTTTAACTACCTTGAATAACTTGGTGTCATCTGCAAATATGATCACCTCACTCTTAACACCCTTTTCCAAATCATTAATGAATACATTAAACAGCACCGGTCCCAATACAGATCCCTGAGGCACACCACTTTTTACATCTCTCCATTGTGAATACTGCCCGTTTAGTCCTACCCTTTGCTTTCTATCTTTTAACCAGTTTCTGATCCATAATAAGATACTATCTCCTATCCCATGACTTTTTAATTTTCTCAAGTGTCTCTCATGAGGGACCTTATCAGATGCTTTCTGGAAATCCAGGTACACTATATCTACTGGGCCTCCCTTGTCCACATGCTTATTTTCACCCTCAAATAATTCCAACAGGTTAGTGAGGCACGACTTACCTTTACTAAATCCATGTTGATTCTTCCCCATTAAACAATGTTTGTCAACATGCCCTGTAATTCTATCCTTAATGATGGCTTCCACCATTTTGTCCGGCACAGACTTCAAGCTTGCTGGTCTGTAGTTTCCAGGATCGCCTCTGGATCCCTTTTTAAATATCAGGGTTACATTTGCCACCCTCCAGTCCTTGGGTACTTCCTTCAGCTGCAGCTTGCGAGACACTGGGGCAGCTGCTGAAAATCAGCTATTTGGTGGTAAAATGCTCTCACTGATCTGGAACAACTGTCTGTCCTGAAGCTTGACATGCAGCTGGACCCATGCTTACACAAAGACAGGTTTGGGAGCATAGCTACATGGCCAATGTAACATGCTTGTCACATTGTTGTAGCATGTGACCACGTTGTTTACTGGTAAGGTCTGATTACCTGCTTTCTGGTGAATGCTTGGTATCTGTGGGGAATCAGTAATGTGATGCATCCAATTTGTTTGCACATGCATATAGAGATAATAAATGTTGTTAGCTCTTTGCACCTGTTTGGTGAAACTCTCTAGATGCTTTCAGGACCTTATGCCTGCTTCATGCTTGCTCTCCCATACTGCTGTTTGTTTGGCACCCTTTGCCACTATAAGACACCATATATTCTGCATTACTATTAAAAACTGATAAACCTTTGCTTCGCTGTAGTTGCCTTCCTCTCCAGCCATCTACAGAGAGGTGACCCAGATTTACACAAATCCAGTTTTATATTCCTGTCCATAGAATTTTTTTTTTGTCTCAGCTTTTAAAATAAGTGTGTAGTTTTCTTTACTCCTATGCAATGTTATCTGTTTTGCTGAAAAATAGATGAATGGGTCCCAAAAAAGAATATCTGCATAATTACATACATTTGTTTTCCTCCTAAGCCAGGGGCTCCCAAACTGCGGGTGGTGACCCCAAGAGAGGTGGTGGTGCATCCCACTGCATGGGGTCAAAGAATCTAGGGCTGTGAAGTGTGTGTATAGGGAAGTGGGTGATTAGCACCCATGAACCATGGAGTACCCACCCTCAGCCACTCATGGAGCAATGCCGAGGAATCCAGAGTGAGCCATTCAGGGCCAGCCAAATGTGTGGCAGCTGCCTCTGTGGCCCAGTAGCCATGCTGGGAGCTGCCCATTTGATTCACTCTTGACGTAGTCCACGTATATGAGTGCTCCATGGCAGAGCCACATGGTGGCCATGGAATCCCCACCCCTTTGACTTGCTCATTGGAAAACATCCTGCTTTTGGGTGGGGAGGGCATTAATCTTCTGTACCAGGTCCCATTCCAGCCTAGCTATACCTCCAGAGAAAAAACACACAAAAACACTTGAATCATCACCTGATGATAGTGAAAAAAGTTTTGTAACAGAAAGAAAAGAATGTTTCTATTAATAAAATTCATTCTCTCTGCTTTTGAAATCTTTACATTTGAATGGTTAAAAGTATCATAGCTCATAGAAACCTGTTTGTTTACAAATTTACAAGTTGGAAAGGTGTGGAAGGAAAACATCTGACAGCTTCTGAATGTGTTTCTCCCAGCAGACAGCACACCACTGGACTCCAAAGTTCAGCATTCCAAGGGTTCCCCAAAAGGTTCTCTGCCTTTCCTCTAAGACTTCCACTTTGCTTTCTGATCAGCCAGCGAAGCTCTGTTTTCACTTCTGCCCAAACTAGTTCTGCTGCTCCAATCACACCTTCTCACAAATCATTGAAGTAGACCCTGAACCTTGGCTACAGAGCACTATGTTGGGGTTGGTACAGGAAATTGAACCCTTTTTGAAACCAAGAAAGCTGTGGTTAACTTGAAGATCTCTTGCCATTAAATGGCCTACACATGGAGGTTAATCAGAGATGGCTAAGTTTCTGGGCATCAGAGCTTTACCATTCCAAGGGTAGGGATGTACGAACGCGGTTCGGACATTCAGAGTTCGGCCCGAACTCAGCCGGTTTGGATGCCCGAGCTGAACGCGGAAACCCTTGAACAGTTTGGGCACGTTCAGCCATGTTCGGACAGGAAAACCCTGGCTGGCAGGCTCTGGGGGGAGGGAGGGGTGCATATGAAGAGCAGACTTCCTGGCCCCAGGGGTGGAGAGAGGCTTGGACTAGCAGCCAGCCTGCCCAATCACCATCCCTCTCTTCCTCAGACCACTGGCTTGGAAGTCTGTGATTGGCCAAGGGCTAGGCTGCACAGAGCCAATGGGGCTTGTGGTAAGGCAGGTGCAGCAAGTAACAAAAGTAATTGCCCCCCCCCAATTCATTCTGAGTCCGAGCTAGCCGCTGATCCAGTCAGCAGGCATTTTCAGAACTCTCCCTCTCCCAGCAGTTTGTGTTCCTCCCAATCCATTGCCATCCTCCTCCTATTTCACCCATTTCCACACATTTACCTCATAGTTTCATTTATTTAGATTAGATTAGGTAGATTTAGGTGTTATACCCTGCCTCAGCCTGCCTTCTCATCATACCAAAGTCTTCCCGCCTGTGGGGAAAGCTCGAACCCTGCCTCAGCCTACATTCCCTAATGCCTCTCATGCCATGATACCTGTCTGCCCACCCTGGGGGCAGAGCTCGAACCCTGCCTCAGCCTGCCTTCCTAGCCTGCGTGGCACTAGGGGTGTGGTTCGGCATCACCTCCTGCCAGCGTCCTCCACTGCCACCCAGGGCACTGGAAGGCTTGCAGTCCAGGAGACTGGGGCTGTCTCTGTTGTGGCTGCAGGAGAAGGTGCAGGTGCGTCAGGGTCGGATGTTCAGCATGGGCCACCAATGTCCCCCATTATTCATGTGATCTCCAGCAGTCTGGGGCTGGTGGATCTCACCCTGGCTGCTAGAGGCAGGGCCTGATTCCCCGGCAATGGCAGCAGGGAGAGGAGGAGCAGAAGCAGCAGCAGCTATCAGGAGCACAGGGAGAGTAGCAGCAGCATGGGCAGTCGATCAGCCTCAGGGTCCCAGTACTCCCCTTCATGGGACATATCTAAGATTGGGGACAGCGAGGCAGATACTAGTCCTGTGGAGGAGATGTCTGGTGCTGAGGCGATAGGCTGTCCCTCTGAGAGCTGTGTTGCCACCATGTTCTACCCCTCCCATCAGCACTGTCAGTGGTGTGTCTCTTGGTGCAGGCCAGAAGAGCTTGTTGAGATCCAGTGAGTAGAATGCAAGCCTGCAATGCCCAGTCAAGTAGGGGTGCCAGCCACCAAGCCCTGGCTGGGCCTCTGCCACTGCTCCACCGATGCCAGTCAGCCCGCAATGCCCGGACAAGGATGGGTGCCAGCCAAAGTTACTGTGCCTTGGCAATCCAATGTCCGCTGCTTCTGCTGTGCCATAGGTACTGTGGCCCAGAAATCTAATTTCTGCTGCTGCTGAGACTGCCACTGCTGTGCCATGGGTACTGTGCCCTGGCAATCGAATGTCTGCTGCTTCTGCTGATGTTGCCTCTGCTGTGCCATGGGCTCTGTGCCCTGGTAATCCAGTGTCTGCTGCTGCTGCTGGTACTGCATGTCAGTCATTTGCTCCTCACTCTTGTAGACGAGCATAGCTCAGATGAGTACTCCGGCAGGCGGGGGCTGGGTGTCCACGAGATTCACCACCAGGCAAGACTTGCCCAGTTTGCAGTAGAGCTTCTTGAGATTGGTTGAGTACGATGCCAGCCTGCAATGCCTGGCCAAGTAGAGGTACCATACTGGCCATACCACATAATGCATAGGTGGCAGGTTCCATACCACAGAGCACCCACTCATAGTCATGCACAGGCACAGAGCATTTGCCAAAAATCCAGAGTGCTTCATGCAAGGCAAGCCCAATATCTCCACCGATGCCTGGCAGCCTGCAATGCCCGGCTGAGTAGGGGTGCCAGCCACTAAACCCTGGCTGGACCTCTGCCGCTGCTCCACCGATGCCAGCCAGCCTGCAGTGCTTGGGAAAGTAGGGGTGCCATAACAGATAGGTGACAGGTGCCATACAGAGCACTCGCTGAAAATCCAGAGTGCTTTGTGCAAGGTAAGCTGAATAGGTCCACTAGTGCCAGCCAGCCTGCAACACCCAGCCAAGTAAGGGTGCCAGCCACCAAGCCCTGGTTGGGCCTCTGCCCCTGCTCTGCTGATGCCTGGCAGCCTACAATGCCTGGCCAAATAGGGGTGCCATACTGGCCATACCGCATAATGCATCAGTGCCAAACCACAGATCACCCACTCATGGCCATGCACAGAGCACTCACAGAAAATCCAGGTAACCTGCAATGCCTGGCCCAGTAGGGGTGCCAGCCACCAAGCTCAGGCCAGGCCTCTGCCACTGCTCCACCAATGCCAGCCAGCTTGCAATGTCCGGCCAAGGATGGGTACCAGCCACAGTTACTGTGCCCTGGCAACCCAATGTCCACCGCTGCTGCCACTGCTGTGTCATAGGTATTGTGGCCCGGCAATCTAATTTCTTCTTCTGCTGAGGCTGCCACTGCTGTGCCATGGGTACTGTGCCCCAGCAATTGAATGTCCACTGCTTCTGCCTCTGCTGATTCTGCCTCTTCTGTGCCACGGGCTCTGTGCCTGGCAATCCAATGTCTGCTGGTTGTGGTGGTGGTAGTGGTACTGCACATCAGCCATTTGCTCCTTGTTCTTGTAGATGGGCATAGCTCAGATGAGTGTGCCGGCAGGCGGGGGCTGGGTGTCCACGAGATTCACCACCAGGCAAGGCTTGCCCAATTTGCAGTAGAGCTTCTTGAGTTCAGTCGAGTATGATGCCAGTCTGCAACACCCGGCCAAGTAGGGGTGCCATACTGGCCATACTGCATCAGTGGCAGGTACCATACCACAGAGCACCCATTCATGACCACGCACAGAGCGCTCAAAAAAAATCCAGGCAGCCTGCAATGCCCGGCCAAGTAGGGAACCAGCCAACAAGCCCTGGATGGGCCTCTGCCAGTGCTCTACTGATGTCTGGCAGCCGCAATGCCTGGCCAAGTAGGGGTGCCAGCCACTAAGCCCTGGATGGGCCTCTGCCACTGCTCTGCTGGTGCCTGGCAGCCTGCAATGCCCAGCCACTTAGGGGAGCCAGGCCAATCCCCAAGCCTTTCTGGCCGCTGCTGCCGCTGCTGCCGGGTCTCAGTTGGCCAGTCATGCCCCCACAGACACCTCCAGGGGCCAAGAACAGAGTCTGCCTGCCTGGACAACCCAGGGTGCCAAGCCCCAAGCCTTCCCGGTCTCTGCTGCTGCTATGTCTCCAAAGGCGTGCTATGCCCCCACAGGCACCCCCGGAGCACCCCAAGCCTCCAGGTGGCTGAGTTTTCCAGAGGTTTGGGGGGTCCGAACTCCGCAGGACCAAACCCATGAACCTGAACTAAGTTTTCAGGCTCAACGGCCGAACATCCGAACCCCATTCTGTTTGCACATCCCTATCCAAGGGTCATAACAATTGTGACATCTTTGAGAAAATTGGATTCCATTCAGCCTCACCTTCAGAACATTGCACAATAGGTGCTATTGGTAACTCCCATTAGTGAACTGGGAGTTTTTGTTTTTGCCTTTTTAAAAAATAAAATAGAAATAGACTGTACCTTCAGCAGCTTCTGCTTTTTGTGAAAAAACTTCACTTTATCTACAAAAAGGAAGTAGAATCATATTAATTTTGAATTTGAGAGGCTGTATAAATTATGAGCATATGCTTGCCTTCTCTTAACTGTTCATTTTCTTGCTTTTTGAAATCCTAGATAGAGCTTTAATGCTCCTTGACAATGCTCTAATACCTTTCATGACAACCTGAGTGTAAAGTTAATTGAGTTTTTGGTTTGATGATTTCCTTGGTTTTCTGTTTAAAGAAGTGAATACAGCTTTTGTGGGTTTTCACTGGAGTCCTAGCTCTCAGTATCCTTCAGAGCAGGGGTTCCCTAAATACTTGATTCTGTGATCCTATTTTAAGACTGGAATCCCATGACCCTAACCAGCACCAAAAACCCTTTTTTAATGGGCCGTGACTGCGGGGGCGGGGGGATCAGTGTACGTGCCAGTGTGGTGCATGTGTACATGGGTCTACATGGGTGCATGTGTACGCACAACCATCTCCACCACTTCCACGCACAGAGTAACTGCCATTTTGTACAATTGCTTCATGCATGGGCAATGGGTGGAGATGGGTGGGTCATGGGAGGCACCCGCTCATGCTGATGCAGTGGACCTGCATGGAAAAGTGTGGGTACATCTCATGTAAAAATGGCCAAAAACATACAGAGTATATAAAATATCAAACCTTTAAATTTCCCAGGGGGGGAGGGGCTGGGGCCAGACCAAGGCCATATACAGGGGTGGGACCCACGCCCACCCTAAAATTGAACACGTACATGTTTATGATACATGGAATAGAACATGCACATAAGGAATAGAACATGAATCCCTCAGCAAGATTTTATCTGGTCCCTTTGCAGTTCTTAGATTAGGGCCTGTATCTCAAATACCAAAACACTGAAAAAATGTGTTTAAGGGAAGTGAGCAGAGAGGGCATTAGCAACAGATCCATGGTTTGGACCCTCCTTCTCTTCAGCATATCTATTAAATCCCCAGCACAAGTTCAAACATAGATCCAGCTGATCAAACATAGATCAGACAACCCTGTCACAGCCACAGTACCTCCAGCCCCTTCCAAACCATCCTGCAGATGGCCCCAATCTGCTCCCAAAGCCTCCCCCCAGATGGCAGTGCCTGTCTGCATCCAGCCCCTTCCCTCACCCCCCCAGAACATAGTCTCCAGTCCCAAGCTTCTCCCAAAGCCCCCCCAGATGGAAGTCCCTGTCTGCACCCAACCTCCCCAATCATGCCCCCCAATTCCTTCCCTCAACCATCACCAGATAATTCCCCCCAGCCCCTCAGTGGTACGGCTGGTGGGAAAGGCAGCCAGAGCCAGCAGCAGTGGGGAAATTAGTGTACTGGCAGGCTGTCACTGCACACGTGTCATATGGATCATGTAGGGGTTCTTCTGCCTGGCTGGCTTTTGGTTGGAGTTGAGTTGGTGAGTGGCATGGAACTGGAAAGCTTCAGCCAGCAAGGGCTGTGCTGAACTGAACCTGGGGGGTGGAGCTGGAGATCTCCCCCAGCCAGCCTCCCCACGAGCCCAGCACTAGCTCTTCTAACCGCTCTCTTGAAAGCAGGTGGTGTGGGATGTCTGAATTCACAGCCTGGGGGGTGATGCTTGGAAAAGTCATGGGGCTGTCTTAAGCCAGGGGTGCTGTTTGCAGCACAGGGGAAACTCAGCTCCCACATGGATCCCATGGGAGTCTTGAGCCCTTCAGCTCCTGTGAAGTAAATGCCCCATAGAATTGTAACCTCTTTTGCAAAATTGGAGGTCTGTTTTGGGAACCTCTATTGCAGACATAAAATGAGCTCTGAAGCAGTCCTTGCTTCTCCCATGTTAGAGCTCATGAACTTGTAGATTACCATTTTGATTTGCATTAATTGTTTTACCGACCCATATCTCAAAACCATATATTCATGGGTATTTGTGTTCATATACTCATGAACACAATTTTAAAGGGTTCTAATAAATCTCCATATAGCGTCACACTGCAATAATATTTTTAAAAAATTGTTAATATATGCCTGTGTTACCAGCACAGGTACCCCAATCCTTCCCGCTCACTAAATATTAACAAAAAAAATCTTTACCATACCGATTCGTCCAAAGTGTCCTTGCGCTAGGACTTCATGGGGAGAAAAGTCAGCTGTGAAAGTTCTAGGGCTGTACCAAATAGTACTTCCGAGCACTTGGGCCAAATACCAAAGTTCTGAATAATCGGCCCAGCAATAGCTAATAAATTAGATAAACAAAAAACCTATGGCTTTACAAACTTAGTTAAGGCAGATTCATACCAAGCAAACTTTAACAAACCTAGAAATTGTGTGTTAAGGCTCCCGCCTTAGCTTCCACACCGTGTAAACAGTAAACATGTTGTATGGCTTCGCATACTGTGCTCGCTTACAACTTAGGCTCCATGCACCCACACTTTGCCTTGGTCTTTCAGCTCCAATCCTCTTCCTTTGCTGGTTGGGGGCAACACTAAATCTGAGCAGAATGCTATGTAAGTGTTTAATAAGAATTTGGGTACACATTGACATTAAATGCATGTAAAGGCCAATGGAAGGAATGGAGGAAACATTAATTCTAATTTGGAATTAAATTATATCTCATTAAGTGTTTCTGAAATAATACAATGGAGATGCATCTTTGGGAGTGGGGGGGGAAGAGGATGTGGAATAACAAAGGCAGCAGGGAGAGATGGTGGAATGACAGGGAGGAGGATATAAGGATGAAGTACAGGAGGAAGGAACTTGGTGGAATAATAGGAGGAATGACATAAGAAATTAGTAGAATCTCGAGATTGTTGGTGATGTAAATGACTGGGAGGAGTGATAGAGTATGGGAAACACTACCATGGTTCTATTAAGCACCATAGGTACGTCCTTGTTGTTCTACTCTGTATTGCCCC
>QEPC01008879.1:1826020-1842231 GCA_003113815.1 Sphenodon punctatus | reverse complement strand
GTCAACTTCAGGGTTGCAAGCCAGAGGAATTTGCCCCAGGGAACTCCATTGAAGTCAATGGAACTCTCAATACAGAACGTTAGCTCCGCCTTAACTAATGGAGCCACTAGCATGGCTCCATAATGTATAAAAATACTGAGTCAAAAAGTCTTGAAAGGAAAATTCTTACCACTAAAGAGCAATATAGTCATATACTCATGAACACAATTTCAAAGGGGTCAAATAAATCCCCATATAGCTTCACACTGCAATAATTTTTAAAAAGTTTTTGTTAATATAAACCTAGCGGCAGGTATCCTCGCTGAGGAACAGGCTGGATTTAGGAGCAATAGATCCACTATTGGACAAGCATTTGTGTTTAACCATATCAAAAACAAATATAAACGTTGTAACCGTAAGGTTTTTGTTGTATTTATTGATCTGTCTTCTGCTTTTGATTCAATCTCCAGAACAAAACTATGGCTTGAACATGTGTGATTACAGATGGATAAGCGTCTACTGCTCCTAATTAGATCAATGTATTCTAAAACTGCCCCGAGTGTGAGAATACACCCAAACAGGACTCTTTCAGATCTGGTTCAGATCCAGCTTGGTGTACGCCAGGGATGTTTGCTGGCACGAGTACTATTTAACATCTATGTTAACTCTCTCAAAACTGAGAATGGAGATGTTGGAAGATATCATCCACCGTGTATAGGTGCCAAGAAAGTCTTCATGCTCCTATATGCTGATGATACAGTACTGCAAGTGCAGCTCCCCCCCCCGCCCCAGGACGTTTGGGGCACTGTCCCCCTAGTGCCCTGGGGGACCCCTGCCACGCCGTGTAAAAAACCCCCCCAAAAACCCAACCCCACCACCGCTTCTGACAGCTGCAGCAGCCTCTGACCTGCTTCAGAGGCTGCTGCAGCTGTCAGACTCTCTATCTCCCTTCTGGGACCCGCTCTCAGAGCCGCACTGAGAGTGGGCTCTGGAAGGGACAAAAAGGCTGAGCCCCTGAGTCCACAGCACGTATACAAATGCCCAGGTGAGAAGCTTTGGGCTGGGCGGCTGAGGCAGGGAGCAGTGTGCATGCACGCTGCTCCCTGCCTTGTGGGTCAGTCAGGGACATGGATGGTGGTGCGCTCTCAACAGTGTGCATCCATCCAGTCAGCCCACTCCTGGACCCTGTGCTGCTGCTCTCCCCTCCCANTTTATTATTGTACTCAGCCCTGTTTTATTGACGTATTTTATATTTGTATTTTAATTGTTTTTAACTGTTTTTTATTGTTGTTAGCCGCCCCGAGCTGCATTGCAGGAGGGGGCGGGATAGAAATCCATAAAATAAATAAATAAATAAATAAACTGTTTTTCCCCTTACATTTTAAATTGCCCGCGCGTCCTGGCTCTGGAGGAGCAGGACACACGGGCAATTTGAAACAAGTAAAGTTCCCACACACACACCTCTGCCTTCAGCCCGGGCCGCCAGGGGACCGCCGGAGCAGCAGCCAAGTAAGTGATCCTGCTCCCACCCCCGAGGGTCTGCTCCCACCCCCGAGGGTGGGATATTTAGCTGTGTGTTGTGTGTTCACAATGCTGGAAATGGGATGTTTTTGAGATCCCGAGATGTAGCTGTGAGTCTGGCGATCTTTAGGTGTGTATTCACAATGCTGGGAATGGGATGCTTTTAAAATCCCAAGATGTAACTGTCAGTCTGGTGATCTTTAGGTGTGTGTTAACAATGCTGAAAATGGGATGCTTTTAAAATCCCGAGATGTAACCGTCAGTCTGGCAATCTTTAGGTGTGTGTTCACAATGCTGGAAATAGGATGCTTTTAAAACCCCGAGATGTAACTGTGAGTCTGGTGATTCATGGGTCTTGAAATTCCGCCCCAAAATACACATACGCAGCAGAGGGCAAGAATACTGCTTCAGAAGGGACTTCTGAAGCAGGGATTGGGGTCCCTCCAACATACATGCAGCAAATCCCTTCTTTCTGAAGCAGCATTCTTAACCTCTGCTGCGTGTGTGTGTGTGTGTCTTTGCTAAAATTGCTTGTATGTGAGGTTTAAGGTTGTCTGCCTGTTTTTAAACCTGACAGAGGAGGTGGTTTATAACCTGCCTAACCTAACTGAAATTGCTTGATTAAGTAATGTAATGTCCATCCAACATTAGCCCTTGGAACTCCTTGATGCTGGGTTATGCCGCCCACCATTTCCCTCTGGCCTGCTGGTGGCTTCACTGACAGCAGGCCAGCTGGCCTTACTGCCCCTCCAACCTTAAGACCCACCAGCCACCCCTGCAGTACTGGTGTCTCTTAGCAAACTAGGTTTGGACAGATCACTGAAGGATTTTGGAGCAAGGTGTATCGAAAAGAATCTTAATATAAACTACAATAAAACCAAAACCTTTGTTTTTGCTAAACGCTTCACTAGATATAACTGGACTCTGCAGGAACATAAACTAGAGCAGGTACACATGTACATATATTTAGGCATTATTTTTGCCTTCAGTGGTGCATGGCAAGCTCACCTCCAGGCTGTTCAACAAAAGGCGAAGATGGAAGCCTCAGCTATTCAGTGTTTTTTCTTCTTTTATGGACAACGATGTATTAAGGCAGCCCCCAAAATCATGGACACTAAGATGATAGCAAGAGTGCTGTATGGGGTCCAAATCTGGGGCTATGACCACCATGCAATCACCTGCCTACAACCAATAATTAATAACTGCTGGAGACGAATTTTGAAGATTCCACCTTCATCTAGCCCAGCTATTATAAACTTGGAATTGGGTAGTCAGTCTTTAGCCACCCAAATAGAAATATGTATATTGACTTTTTGGGCTAGATTAAGGGATGCCTCTGAGTTTGACTATGTGGGAAAAGCTGCAAGATATTGAATGTGGCATGACTGGCTGGTGGGCTGACGTGAAAATACCCCTTTTCGTCCTTAGGGTTTTCAAAGACCTTTTTTTGTGATAATAATATTAGTGGCTCTATTATTAAACTTCTTAAGGAACGAGTACTAGATATATTTATTTTATTTATTTTATCAATTTATATCCCGCTCATCCTGAAAACAGCTCAGGACGGCTAACAATTTTAAAAGCATAAAAAGTACAATGATATAAAATTTAAAACAATCATAATAATATAAACAATTAAAACAGGGCTAGGACAAAATAAAGCAGTAAATAAGGGTAGGACAGAGATAAAAACCCCAACCCCCCTCCTCAAAGGCCTGGGCAAACAGCCAGGTTTTACAAACTTGCCGGAATGTTAAAAGGCTTGGGGCCAAGTGAACTTCCTCCAGGAGCGAATTCCAAAGGTGTGTCCTGGCCACTGAGAATGCCCTCTCCATTGTGGCCCCCTGCTTAACACAGGGAACCTCCAAGAAAGCACCCCTGGTAGACCAAAGGAGCCGCTCTGGGGTGTGGAGGGCGAGGTGGTCCCTGAGGTATGAGGGGCCCAGACCATGAAGGATATAGATAGGCAAGATCAGAGTGCCACGGCCTCTGGATCGCATATCTCTCCTTTCTATAAATATCTGATTCCGGCCAAGGGTGGGACTTTGTATATTCACCATCTAACTGATCCCATGCTTAGGAAAGCTTTCATCAACCTGAGACTCCAAACTATGCACTCGTCCATCCTGTTGGGAAGGTATCTGGGAATCCCCTTTGGTGAATGGATTTGCTCTTGTGTTAGGGAGGTAAAAGATTTAGGCCATTACATTCTGACTTACCCCCTATATGATAATCAACAAAGACAACTACAACAGGTCAGCGGTTGGGATTGTTCTCGCCCAAAGATCCAACAACTAATTTATCTCCTGGGATATATTGACCCCTCGAGAACCAAGATGGTGGCAATTTATGCTACCAGAATTGCTAACATTCATTTGAGGCATGAGTTGAAGCCTCTGCCTGCTATTAGTTAGTGTACTCGTACTCGATCTATGAGGGAGGGATTTGTATAGTCGACCCTGGGCACAACTGAGCTGATTTTTGATTTATGACTCTGACTCTGACTATGAAAACAGGATCAGTTCTATGCCACATTACCATATGAGATGTATAGTTTATATAAATCTGATTAACTCTCCTGTCCTGAGGTGCAGTATTTGCTTATTAATAATATTGTCAGTTATATAGATTTTATTCTCTTTTATTAGTTTATTATTTTAATGTTTTATGTTATATTTTCATTTTCATTTGGTATATGAAGTTGATTATGAATCTTTTGTTATGGCCATGTGGTTTACAATAAATATTATTATTATTATTATTATTATAATATTATAAACCTGTGTTACCAGCACAGGTACCTCAAGCCTTCCTGCTCACTAAATACTGAAAAAGAAAAATCTGTCCTTCGGTTATTATTCAGACATTCACAACTTTGTGAATAATATTAATCAAATTATAACCGCCTATACTGATTTGCCCAAAGTATCCTTGTGCTATAACTTCATGGGGAGAAAAGTCAGCCTTGAAAGTTCTAGGACTGTACTGAATAGTAGTTGCAAGTACTCAGGCCAAATGCCAAAGTTTCGAATAATTGTCCTGAGTATTCATCGGCCCTTAGACACGGTTTCTGAAGTTTCAGAATTGGAATTCCAGACCTCAGAAAACTTTGGAAAGTTGTTGCAAAGTTCTTGAACCCACAGACAAAGCACTACCCAGAAAAATACGACCCAGAAAAGCAGACTAGCAAAAGTAGAACAATTGCTCCAGAAGACAACCACACAAAACTGTAACTGCTTTCAGAAATCCCCCCCCCCCCAAAACCAGTAGTGTACCCACAGCATGGTCCACCATCAGCAGTGAGTGCACCCATTTGAACCATTATGCCAACCAAGCAGTGCACAAAAATGCAGGCTAGCATGGAACATTAGCTCAAGAAGAATATAGAAACCTGAAAAACAGTCTGAAACCTCATGGAGAAATAAATACCACCAAAAGCCAACAAGCCTAGGCTCCAGTAGTCATAAAATTTAAGAAACTAGACATTCACCCCTCACCCAGGGGAACCCTCTTGGCATGGCATTGGCACTAGGACTGTAGTGGAATGTCGCAGTGGTAGCTATTTCTGCTGGAAACAGCGTTTCCGCAATTAGTGGTACGGCATGGCAGAGGCTTTCATTCCACTAGTTTCATTCCGCTACTTCCGCAGTTCTGCTAATTTCATTCCACTACTTCCATAGGCTTCGCAAAATAGCGGAAACATGACATTTTTGCTACTTCCGCCAGCGCCACAAAATAGCGGAACAGCAGTTTTCCGACAGTTTCTGCAATTTCCTGCAATTCCGCAATTTGCAGCATATTAGCGGAATATCCATGGAAAAGCCGCAGTGTGGTGCGGGCAATTCCAAAATGGTGGAATGGAATAGCAGCGTGGTAACAGCTGCTGCCGCATCAGTCCAAATTGGCACTGGTAACTTGAACAGACCAGACAAGGGGAAGTGGAGCCAGGCAAAGAGTTCCCTCTGGCCTCATGGTGCCAAGCGCCAAGCAAGCAGCAGGCAGAACTAGAAGCAATGTGGCACCCAATTTTATTTTTTATTTTTTAAAAAAAACCTGCATGGCATGGTAAATGTAAACATAACCCCCATTCTCCAGCATTAGACCTATGGACAGGACAGGTCAAACCATACCATGCCAGGACAGGCACCCCTCCCCCCCAGCTGAGTTTTTGGAATACTTCATTTGAGCCCTATTATATACAGAAAAGAAGAGGAGCTAAGAGAAAGGCACCACAAATATGATGCATGGATCCTCCTCGAGCCCATATAAAAGAAAGGCTCAGCAGAGGGAACCCCACCAGAGGTAGAGGAAGGCTTTGCAAAAGCAGAGGCATCTTAGTATAAGCAAGAGAGAGATCTTTTAATCAACATGGCTTTTATTCACTGTGGATCGGAGGAATGCACCAAATCTGAACTAGACCTGTTTCAAGTAGCCCCCCCACAAACCAGCATCAAGAAGAGCATGTACATAGAAATTCCCCCTCTCTCTGCTGTGGGAGAGACTGAACCTCTTGATTTTTTCATAGCTG
Source organism: Sphenodon punctatus (assembly GCA_003113815.1). Classification (NCBI taxonomy): domain Eukaryota; kingdom Metazoa; phylum Chordata; class Lepidosauria; order Sphenodontia; family Sphenodontidae; genus Sphenodon; species Sphenodon punctatus. Next base: position 1,836,203 of record QEPC01008879.1, on the reverse strand, counting down.
TAAATGGCATAGACTATTTGGATCTAAACAACATGCTTCTTTACCTCTCCTGTAAGATTGTCAAGGAAAATGGCACCAGTCTCGATGAAGACACCAAGGTGGGCTTTGTGAACTACCCAGTGGCCTCCATTTTCAGTCATCTGGATGTCACACTTGGGGATCACCTCATTAGTCAGAGCAACAACTGTTACCCTTACAAGGAGCTTCATAGAATCTGTGCTCCATTGCAGTGGTGATGCCCTCTCCACACAATTTTCTGCAGGCCTGTTTTACAAAGACACAGCTGGACAACATAAATTGACAGATTTTGGAGGTGGGTAGTGATAGGTTTATGAAGAGGGGTAATCTAACCAGAGAGAGCAGAAAGGTTGAGCTGCTGGGACCCCTCCACAGCCACCTGTTTTTTCAAGAAAAAACTTTTATTAAATGGTATGGATGTGAAGATCAATCTGACTTGAAACCAAGATTCTTTCTGACTGGTGAGCAATGACACTGCCAGGTGGTACATGCTGCAGCTTCTAAATGCCTCACTTTTTGTGAAAAAAGTATGCATAGCACCAGGAGTATGCCTAGGACATGCTGAGGTCCTAATGACCTCCAATGCTAAATACCTAGTGGATCAGGTGGAAATTGAAAATGTTTAGTATCCCCACTGGCAGTTGTGTCAGTAACCAGGACAATCTGTTTCTTGGACAGCTCCCCAAGCTTGTGGTTTGGGGGATGGTGGATAACTACACATTCTCAGGTAATTATGCTAAGAATCCTTTCCATTTTAAACATTACAATATTAATTTTGTGGCGCTCTATGTAGATGAAGAGCAGAATCCAGCCAAGCCACTGTAACTGGACTTTGTAATTTGAAACTATGTGAGAGCATACATGAACCTGGTACAAACTTCTGGCAAACACATGGAAGACAGCGCATTGCTCATCAACTGTGAGGAGTTTGCACAGGGATACATGCTGTTTTCCTTTGATCTGCCTCCTGATCAGGAAGGTAGGGACCATTACTCATTGATTTAAAATGGAAACATGAGGGCAGAAATACATTTTTCTGCTGCCCTACCCCTCACCATCAACATGATCATTTATAGCTCTCCCAGCCTTGGGGTGTGTGTGTCTTGAAAGCATGTTACTGAGTGGCAGGACACACCAAATCCAGCATGTTAGACCCCTTGATTGACATACCTTTGTACACAAAAGTACATTTGTCATCCCAGGAGGTGCGGTTAGTATTTTGTTTCAATTTACTCAGCAGAAACTGTGTGTTGGCATAATTCTACTTATTTAACCCTTTCAGCACCTCCTGAATGACCGTGTCCAATTCCATAGAGGGTTCAGGATGGTGATTAGAGGGTGTCTCTTCTGACTGGGGAAGCATTAAAGTCAACTTTCCTTTTTCTACCCCCTCGTGCTTCACAAAGGTTAAATATTTTTGAAGGATAGAGGCATACTGCTTAGCTTTCTCATAGTCTCCCAACTTGAGTCTTTGCTGAATGCTTTTCATTTCTGCATCCAGGGAATGGGTTGCAGTTGTTCTGATGCTTTCCTCAGATGGAGGAGTGGCTCTTAATTGTTCTAACTGGTGTGAAGGCACCAAGCACATTTTTACAGCATATTCCATCACTGGATCATCAACAGACCCATGATCAGAGGTATGGCTATGCTAAACAGAGGCGCTAGAAAACCCCCTTGCTGCTTCAGCAACCGTCTCTTTCTTTTAAGAGACTTTTATTATTAGAAAGGGTTTATATCTATATATTTCTTTTTTCAACAGCCTTAGTTGCTGCAGGGAGAGGAGCAGGTTCCCCTTTAAAATGTTAAGAGAAAATTCTGAGATGACTATCACCAGATCATCAGAAGCAGCACAAAGAATAGTCTTTCACTGTTGTAGAGGCACTTTGACAAGGAGTTTAAAAAGGGGAAGATTTATTTTTTTGCGAGACATACTGCTGCTGAGGCATGTCAAATGGGGGAGGGTAATGATTTCAGCACCTTTTTTTACCTGATGTTTGATTTTTTTCCAAAGTGTATATGATGGGCCAATCAGGGGGGAACTCCCCACTCTTAATCTGTACTCCTCAGGAGTAGAGGGGTTTAACTCCACTAGGAAAAAAACATAGATTTGTCTTTTTGCATCTTGATAAGCTTCCAAAAAGAAGTGAGATTGTCCTGGATACATTTGTCTTGCTCAGCTGACAATTTGTAATTTATCCCTGGGACTTTTAAATAGCACAAGATATTTTGCATTTAAACTGATGGTCTGGATTTTTTGCTCTGGCAAAAGACATCCTGACAATGTATATTATTGATAAATTATTATGATGAACATATGTTGTAAATGCCTCCCCTCTCCCCCCTGCTTTCAGAAGCAAAATCCACGAGGTCCTCAACAATCATCCAATTAATTTTACTACTAGGAAATAAACTGTCATCACTTAGGGTTTCAGGAAATCCTTCCACGAACTTGATAAATGGGTATGTACATTGCAACTCCTGGTACAAAGTTTGCCAACATGAATAACACAAGATTACATTCTCAGGCATTACGTTAAGCATTCTATTACTATGATCTAGCAGGTTTTTAATAAAGTAGGTTTTCCCACTGTTGCTAGGACCTGCAGGGATAGCTGGAAAAGGGTGCTGCCAGTGGGGGTCCATTGCTAATGCCCATAAGTCAGACTACAATAGCCTTCTCTGAGCACCCTCTTATCATAAATTACTTTTTGTGTGTTTTTTTAAAAAAGAAGTTTAGTGTGGATTTCAAAATATGCTCTGTCTCTCACTATCCTGGGGTGCTGAATCATGATTTCTTTAGGATTTTCATGCTGCGGGTGAAACTTGTACAAGGTTTTTCAGGCTTGCAAAACTGATTTTTTCACAATTAGCAGAGTTCAGTGTTCTTTACTTTCATGCACGCTTTTCCCCTGGACAGCTTGAAGCCATATATTTTGGGACCCCCTGACACATATTCTGTAACGTACTCGACTGGAGGGAGCTCGCATATCAGCTGCCCTAAATAGTCGCTCTGAGGAGGCTCCCACTCACCCTCCCTGCTCACAAAAATAATCAAGTCAGTGTCATGGTAAAGACACTGCTCCTGCAACCCATCTAGAAGTGTTTACAGTGCTAGGTGAATGTGCACTGTAGTGAAGGCTGCTAAAAACACATTCATGTTGCTGGAGAACAGACTGTGGACTTTAGCATGTTTCCAGGATACACAAGCAGCTTCCTCCACCAGGAAATTCCAGGAGGAGACAATGTAGTGGAGGGGAAACACAAACTGGCAAAGCTCATCAGGGTCCCTCACTATACTCAGGTTTGATCTTTGCTCGAATTTGCCCAAGATAGAATTGATATAGAGATTAGCAGTATTGCATTTTTCAGGATTCACCATAATATGTTTTGAACATAAGCATATCCCTTGTTTCTCATAGTAATCCTCACTCAACATACGTGGCCTGCTGATCTTCAGTTGGGTTACACCAGTAGGGGTAACCCAAGGCCTCTCATCTTTGGTGAAGATGCATATTAATATACTCTGAAAACATCTTGTCTCGCTTCTCCTCAAAATGCCACACTTCAAAGATTCTAGCCAGCTTGTATTGTACCCGTTCTCTACAGCATTAGCCAATTTAATAGTGCACCATGCCCCCTCAAAGGCTCTTTCCTCATCTGTGTGGGATGAGGGTTCCTGCTGTTTGCTCTCTGCACACATTTTGCATAGAGGGAACATGAGCAGGCCATTCACCCTGACTGGTAACACCAGGAAGAAAAGTGCATGAGAGGAGTACACTTTTACTTTGAGAAGTCCAAAGTAGTAGAGGAGAGGAGCAAAATCTTTACAAAATGATGATGGGATAGCCAATGGGATATTCTTTTGTTTTATTTACAAAGGGATACAGGCGGGTAAAATCATAATAATGCACATTCTCCCCTGGCTTTGTAAGATAATAAAGAGAAATCACATTAGTCCTACCACCGTAGAACACATCTCTAGGAAGTAGGAGTTGAGGCATTCCCGTCTCTCAAAGTTTTGCAGTTCCCTGTCTGTTTCCAGCATCTTCTCCCACTCATGCTCCCAAAGAGTTCTCACTATAAACCCTTTTATCCCTGAGAGAGTTGTTTTGTGCTGCATCTGATAGGCATGAAACTTGTAAGAATTCCCAGTCACAGGGGTTCACCCCATCTTCTCCCTAGCATTTTTTGCACCCGTGGAAGAAACACTCTTCAAATTCAAAAGCAGCGCACATCCCCCTAATGACTGCATACCTGTCTAGATACTAGGATCCTACTTTAAATTCCCCTTCCTGCAAAGCATGCCAAATTTGGATTTTTCCTTTGTGCTCTATAAAGGAGAGCCACCGAATGCATGGGGATGAAAATCTTTTTGCCTGCCTGTGATAGTTGTACAGAGTGGTGAGGGCAAATGTGTTAGGTTCTAAGCACAAACACTTAAACATAGCCAAGCTGGCAGAGGCCAAGATTAAACGTTGGAAAGGGTCTATATGTCTGCATTCTACTAGAATATTGCCCTCCTTTGTCATCCCCACAGCTTCCTCTTTTTTTGTAATCTCCATAATTTCAGATCAGTACAACACACACGTCTCCTTCAAAATGTTGACATTTTGCTGACAATAACAAGCCAGCTCTTTCTGCAAATGGAAAGTTTTATCTTTGTTGGCCTGATACCACACCAAAAATCTGCCTTTTCTTCCGGCATCATGCTGTTTACCCTGTAAGACTCTGGAGGAGGCATAGGAGCCTGTATATTCCTGATTGGCTTTAGTGTTAAAAAAAATAATAATAATGGGGGAAATACCCCTTGCATCCTTCAAACCCCATAGCCTTGGGTAGTTTGCTGAGCCTCATTGGTAAAAAATGTAAAGAGTCTATAAAATGAATGTTTTAGGATGTTGCATTGACAATCAGAATCTTCCCACCCTGGGGTATCAGTTCAATATCTATCTTTTGTTTGATCGGCTCATTTACAATAAAATAAGAGTCGTACCAAGAGGCATTGTGTGACAAAAACGAATAGTTTCTAAACTTCACAGCAATAAACACCCTGACAAATCCAGATATGGAATCAGGCCACTTAAACTCCCAGATTTTAGTCTGTTTAAGAGGTAAGGCAAAGATGTAATTTGGAATGTGGATTCTTGATTCCTGAGTACATTTAAACTTAGAAAAAATATATTTTTTTCAGACACATCAAGTGTAGAGGTGGGTGTTCACATGAACTACTGGTCCTTTGCACTGTGAACATCTCATGCCCTTTCATTTGTGTTCTTTTTTAACATAGCATTTACATTTGGGGCAGTGAATTTTATCTCAGCATTTTATTTTATCTTTATCTTCCAGAACTCTGTGCTTGTCTAAGCAAGCTTTAGATCTACAGAATAGGAGGCAGCTGGGGTACTTGTATTTCTGGACTTCTTGACAGGTGTAATAAGGGTCTAAACACAAGTTACAATGCACACTACAAAAATGGCCATGGCTGTAAAGCTTATGGCAAAAATCACAGATATTGCGGGCCCACAAAAATCCGTTTATGTCAAAAACGCCATAATAATGGCTATCATGTAGTAACATATAAACAATATTGCTTTGCTTGTTTTTTTTTTTGTTTTTTTTTTTAAAAGCCCCATGACTCCATAGTTTTATGGACTACCTGTATGCTAACTTTTAAAGCAATTTCAAACAATAATATATCGCTAAACATAATTTTTTTCTGATCAGAATACCCCAATTTCTGATGCAGGTGCCTGGCCTCCTCTAGCATATTTTCATCTTCAACATCATGCCCCTGTAAAACTTTCAGTCCCACCCCCACCCCCCAAAAAAAACAGATTAGTCTCTGTATAGTTAAAATCAACCAGGTGCCTTCTTTTTTCATCAGCCACATTATTGTCAATAATGCTGTTAATCATGATCCCCCCCACCTGTTTTTTATTAGCAAAGCCATCAGGCACAGCTCCACAGTAAAAATAACTTCTATGTTACTCTGTATAAAGTTTGCTACTTGGTTCAAAAAATCCTCAGTGCTGAATACAATGCCAAATCATCTCACTGTACAAATAGGCCTATTTAATCCCATCCCTTCCAGTCATACTTGTAAAAAATTGGTGGGGAAAATACTAACTTGAATTTCATCCACAAGGGTCTGAATACATGTGAGTGTGGCTAATTCTGCTTCTAGAGAGTTAGCTATACGCTCTAAGTTAACAAAATGGTAACTTTTCATATTTGCACCACCCCATACTGTTGGACATAATGCTCCTATTGATCCACAAGTTCAAGAGATACAGGGGGTTGGGCCTGAGAAGTTTCAGGGGGCACTTCAATAGAAAAGGGGGGAGAATTCTCAGCCTCCTCAGGAGTTTCCCCAGTAGAAGTGGTGGGGAAGCCCTCCAAGGAAGGCAGAGACAGTTCAATAGAAGCAGGGGGAGAATTCTCAGCCTCCTTGGTAGAAGCACCGGGGGATGCCCATGAGGAGGGTAGGACTCTCTTCTCTATAGAAATGACAGGGGAAATCCCCCCCCCCTTTGCTTCTGAAGGGGTATCTGGTCTGAGCCAGTTATATGGAAGACCAGACACTTGAAAAATCCTGTTTGTGTATGTTGGGGTAGGTGAGACTACTTTTGACCTGCCACATTTAATTTCTCATAGGAAGCCTAATTTGGGTGACTTAGCACAACACCTAGAAAATGCTTTTTATTCACACATTTGTGCAGGGGAAGTATGATAATATGCATAATGTACAGTGCTAACCTCATAGGTTCTCTAAGCAGTGTCTGAATAATGGAGAAGCTAGTAAAGATTTAAACTACATTCTAGCTACGTTGGTCTAAAACAGCTTCTGTGTCGTCATTGCTGAAGCTTTCCAACTCTAATTTGCACCATGAACATAGAAAATGTGAAAGAAAGGAAACATCTATGAGACAATATGTTGTTGAGCAAATTAGACCATCTCTAAGATTTTACTAGTTTTACTCATCACCTAGCTTTACTCAGGCTTCTTTCTTTCCTTTTGTCATGCTTTATGTGCTACTATTGTGTGAGACACAGTAGCTTTTCCATACCAGAATGAACTGGGACACCCCTCCCCTCCCCCCAAAACCACAGTATAAAGTTGATAGGAAAAAAATAACAATCCATGCCCTAGGGAAAAGATGTGTTACGTCAGGGTGTTCATTGTAATCAGGCTTAGCAATTTTCTGCTTCAAAAAAATGAACAAAATGTCCAGTTGAAAGGGAACATCAGTGCATTTTATTTCCATGAAGATTCCGTTCCACTGAGCCACAACATTTAAACAGTAAAGAAATGAAAGAAAAAAAATTTCTGGAAAAAAAAAAGTACACTTGCATGCTGAATGCAGGATTGTAATTACCCATCCTTTCACTTAAATAAACTGCCCAGCACAGATGGCTTCTTATTTTTTGTGCTTTCTTCCAACATGTGCTGTTTCTATCTTGTTAATCAGTGAAAAGAAATTGGTGCCCAGCCTTGAGAAGGTTTGCTATTGCAGGCAGGGCCAGAGCTACCACAGAGGCAGTGCAGGTGGCCGCCTAGGGTGGCAAGTTGAAGGGGGTGACAAAAACTGCAGCTGCCCCCGCCTCCAGTAAGCTATGTGATGGGGGAAGGAGAGGCAGGAGGAAGGGGGTGTCTAGGAAGGCAAAAATTATTGCGCTGTTCCTGATCACAGGGTCAATCCAGCCAGAATGTTCTTTATGATGGAGTTATCTTAATTCTTTAAATTGGGATTGTTATAAAAAGGGGTTCATTATAGGTAGAGTTTGTTATAGTGATGTTTAATGTCTTGGCGATTTTGGTGCTTTCATGTGAATGGATCTAGGACACATTCTCTATTGATTAAACCACAAGAAGAGGTTAAAGTAATTACAACAGCATATTTAAATCCACAACAGCTAGCAAACTCGGAGGTAATCCTCAAACTTTGATTTTACCCCATTTGTTTTACATCCTTATTAGCAGGATAGCAGTTACAATATCAAAGAAATACTCTACACTTATGGATGAGAAGAAAATATTTTTCAGGATTACAGTCTATGGTGAAAAGCATTTCTCACGCCTAATTTATTTGTAAAATGCATTTTTTTTTAAAGGGCTGTGATTTGGAATGCAGGTGCTATGGGGAATGTTGTGTGCCCTGCCCATCAGCTGTTTGACAAGGAACGGAACAGTGCCACTTGCAGTGGAACCCAGTTGAGGCTTGCACCTCAGGCAGGAAAGAGCCATAAAAATCCACTTACCTGTTCAAAAAGTATACTTGTCAGAGATGAGCTGGTAAGTGATTAATTTTTCTATAGTCCTGCCTGTATGTGAAAATAAGATAAGACAACTCCTCTAGACAACTATATAACTATTCCCAACAGTGATTTTTTAAACTGAAATGTCCCAGATAATTACAAAATACTCTAAAACAAAAGAGCTGGTTTGCTGTTCTTTTTAGAAAGGACTGCTATTTGCAGCTACAGAAGAAGAAATGGGTATCCAAAATTAGCTGATTTCTATTTACTCACTGCATTAACCACCCCCTCCACAACACATTAACCACTCCCTCCCCTAATTTCAATAGTTCAGACACTATTCAAATTTCTAGGCTCTGTATTCACAACTTTATAAAGTTTTGCTAGCTCTGTGTGAGAGAGAGACATGCTACTGCATTACTATCGTGTGTATATATGTATGTATATATACATATATAAATCATTCATTGTTGCAGTATCTGAGAGCCTCAGAAGTCATCATATATGCAGTAGCAATCTGTAGGATGCTCCTTACATTCCTTATTTGTGAGCCGCCTCGAGTCTTTTTGGAGAGAGTGCGGGATATAAATAAAAGTGGATTTGGATTTAAAATAAATATAATGTTGCTAGGATCTGTTAGGATCTGCACAGATAAGAGCTACAGAAATAAGCTGAAAGTTCTGGAAATTGTTTGCCAAGATATGCAAAACCTTTATGTTGAACTATAAATCCTCTTTATAGATCAAATTTTTGCATATCTTTATGCAAAGCAATTATTAAAAGCATTGTGCTGTAGCTAATGAGCAAAATTATAAAAAGCCTGGTTCTTACCTTTTTCATATTGGATACACAAGGGAGTGAAGGGCTTAGGGAAATGGTATTATTAATGGGAAAGGGAGCACATTATCTGTAGATAATAGATGTGTATGTAGAAGAGCAGAGAGATCCAGCAGTCCCTTGGCACTTCAGGAGGACTCCTAATAATCTCATAAAATATAGGTGGTCTTCCAGTATTACTGCAGTCAAGACTGTTACACACAGATCTGTTTGTTGCGTGCACGAAAGGCACACAATGAGAGGAAGAGTCTGTTTTTCAGACCTTTGTGCAAAGGGCTAGTGCCAACACCAACCAGATTCAGAATTGTGCACAAAGTTACCATATATTGGACACAATAACCAGGGAGTCAAAGTCTGAGGTGTTTCCTATGCTTTATGTAGGAAAAACCAGCATGTAGGATTGTTTAATACTAGAGAATCTTCTTATGAGTTTTGCCCATAGCAATTTTCTGAGACAATTTCAGTCACAAAGGCAAAAGTCATGGGACTATGCTGTTCTTAAAAATCAGAGAAAAGCAAGCACCCACCTTCAGGGGAGGGTGGATTTGTGCCTGCCTGCCCCTATGGCCAGTTGGCCACAGTATATTGCACTGGACTGGGCACTGTGAGGTGACATCAGATTTTGGAACCCAGCTATGGTTCAGCCTCCACGCTAGTCTTCTTGGTTTGGGGCCAGTGGTATGCACTGCTGTGTTTGGTGCTGGGGCTGGGTGGATTGGAGAAGCCTGCTTGTCACTCTGCTTCTCCCTCCTCCTTCCACAGGTAATAACTACCAGGGCGGGGCCCTGTGGGACAAGCTGCACTGCTGTGTTTGGTGCTGGGGCTGGGTGGATTGGAGGAGCCTGCTTGTCACTCTGCTTCTCCCTCCTCCTTCCCCAGGTAATAACTGCCAGGGCGGGGCCCTGTGGGCGCCAGCCTGAAGGGCTACACCCAAAGGGTGTCGGCCATTGACTGGGGCCGTTCACTGGGCCGGGACGCCGGGGGCCCCTCCGCTGGACAGATATATGTCGTTGTGTAGCTTGTTGTTGTTGTCACCACCCCATTAATATTACTGTTACTGTTGTTACGGGGG
>QEPC01008879.1:1807382-1821817 GCA_003113815.1 Sphenodon punctatus | reverse complement strand
TGGTGAAAGCCTCTGGGGAGACATTGGGGACGGTGCTGGCGAAAGTGGTTAATGCGTCCCTGCAGCAGGGGAGGCTGTCACCCAGCCTCAAGGAGACTGTGGTGCGCCCCCTGCTGAAGAAACCATCATTGGATGTGGATGCACTCGCCAGCTACCGACCTGTCTCTAATCTTCCCTTTTTAGGGAAGGTTATTGAGCAGGCGGTGGCGAGCCAGCTCCAGGCACATCTGGACAGCATCGGTTTCCTAGACCCTTTTCAATCTGGGTTCTGTCCTGGCTATTGCACTGAGACAGCCTTGGTGGCCTTGGTCCACAATCTCCGCCGGGAGATGGACACAGGATGTTCTACATTTCTTATCCTGCTAGATCTCTCAGCCGCTTTTGATACCGTGGACCATGGGCTGCTGTTGAGATGGCTGCGTGACCTGGGGGGTCTGGACGGGACTGTTCTTGAATGGTTCTGCTCATTCCTCTTGGGGAGAAGCCAGTGGGTGGTGTTGGGAGCTGAAACATCTTGCCCCCGCGCCTTGTCCTGCAGCGTTCTGCAGGGTTCCATCCTGTCCCCACTATTATTTAATGTGTATATGCAGCCCTTGGGGGAGGTTGTGAGAGGGTTTGGGGTACAATGTCACCAATATGCTGATGATACTCAGCTGTACCTCTCTTTTTCAGCTGACCCAGACCCTTCTGTTTCGTTGCTATCCCAGTGTTTGGAGGCCATGGTGGAGTAGATGTGGCAGAGCAGACTGGACCTCAACCCCAATAATACGGAGGTGATGGTGGTGGGGAGGGTAAAGGAGGTGTCGGCCTCCCTGATTGGGGGGGTTCTCCCTCCTATAGCTCAGCAAGTATGGAGTCTGGGGGTGGTGTTGGACTCGGATCTCCTCCTGGATTGACAGGTGGAAGTGGTGGCAAAGGCTGCCTTCCTCCAGTTGCATCTAGTGTGGAGACTGCGTCCATACATCTCAAGGCTGGACCTGGCCTCCCTCATCCATGCCTTTGTCACCTTGATGCTGGACTATTGCAATGCGCTCTACGTGGGGCTGCCCTTCTTCCTGGTTCAGAGGTTGCAGCTAGTGCAGAATGCGGCGGCCCGTCTCCTGACGGGGATGGGTCTTTGGGAGCTGTGCTCCGGACTCTGCACTGGTTGCTAATAGCGTGCCAAGCCAGGTTCAAGGTATTGGTAATGATCTATAAGGCCCTCACGGTCTTGGTCCCTCGTCCCTCAGGGACCACCTTGCCCTCCGCACCACAGAGCGGCTCCTTCGGTCTGCTGGGGGTGCCTTCCTGGAGGTCTCTCGTGTTAAGCGGAGGACCACAATGGAGAGGGCATTCTCGGTGCCAGACCACATCTTTAGAATTCCCTCCCAGAGGAAACTCGCATGACCCCAAGCCTTTTAATATTTCAGCGAACTTGTAAAACCTGGCTGTTTGCCCAGGCCTTCGGGGAGGGTGGGATAGGGTTTTTAGCTCTTCCCCTGCCCTTATTTTATTTTATTTTAATTTATTCTCCTACCCTTGTGATGTTTTAAATTGTGTGATGTTTTTAAAAATTGTTTTTATGAATGTTTTATTTAGCTGTACGTCACCATGGGACTCATAAATCCTTAATAAATAAATAAATAAATAAATGTCCATATCCCGACCACAATTGAGCGGGCCAAACACAAAGTCAATAGGTCCATATAGGGCCTTATCGAAGGCATTGGTGGCAGAATCATACACAACTGGCAGATTGTATTCAGGGAAGCAAGCCTCTGTAGAAGAGATGGGGTACACTTCTCTGAGCATGGAAAAGATATTTGTTTGGAGGCCTTGTGGATAGCATTGCATGAGCTTCTTAGTATACTTGTGGGGGAGGGGGAAAGGGGTGAGTGACGAAGCCCCTTCCCCTTTTCTGTGGCAGTTAGCAGCTTAGGAGCCATGCTGTAGTGAGACTCCCTTTAGGTTAGTGGGATGCTGCTATGCTCCATCACCACTTGAGGAGCAGTGGTGTGTGTGTGTGTTTAAGGGTGGGAGACCTGTTTCAAGGTTTGAGATGGCTGAATTGGGACACAACCCCACAGTGACCCACAAGGGAGGGTGACCTCAAGGGTGGAAGCACCTGGGTTTGGGTCCTGGAGATAGCCTGACCCCCCTTTCTGTATTGTTCAGTAAGGTTCAGCACTGCTATTGACATGGGTTATGCCAAGCTGTAGGCTTACTGATGTGTTTTTTGAAATAAACTTGTGGCCAATTATGTTTAACACATACATGTCTGGTCTGGTTTTGGGTAATGTGAGCAGAAACCAAAATATATATTTTTTGCGCAATAACCTCTTACTCCTGAAGCAGCCACATAGGCAAAAGCGGAAAAGCCAGCTGTCAAAATGAAGCATTGGTAACAAATAATGTAATATTTATTTCATGATGTTAATGGCTATTATCACCATTATTGCAGGCATAGTCAGCACTGTGTGCTCAAAGAAAATTATCTCTTTTGGAGGATTTTACAAAAAGGGAGCTGTGGTCATCTTCAATGTGTTTACCAAATGGGCCTCTTCTACAGATGCACGTTAGGGAGAATCCTGTCTCTTGCAAAGTTCATCTCCTTCTTTCCCCTCATTTGAGCTAGGCGCCTTGCTAGCTATTTAATAGCAACCAAGTCTGATGTCCATGACATAAAGTGAAAAATAAGGAGCAGGAAGGGATTCTCTCCCTTCCACCCTGGTGATGTAAAGAAAATATGCAATGTCACTCAGGAAATGTTCATTCTTGATGATATTTCCTCTATTAGGCATTATATTTTTGTAGTGCGCTAGATACTCTCAATTGTAGATATCTGAAGAACAAGGTTACTAGAACTGATGTCAGACCAAAAATGTTTCACTGCAGCAAGCTGAACCTGCTCTCTAAAGGGCCTAATCTGCTACATCTGCAGCATTTCCAGGAAACATGGAGGAACCGGAGACTCAACACAATCTTCAAACAAGTTAGAGTTGGTGTTAGTCCTTTACGCTAGTTTGAGCCCCAGTCACTTCAGGACTTATATAATCATTAAGGGCTAGCACCTATGCAAATGGTTTGTGGATCGTATATTCTATTATCCATATGCTTTTATACTCAAGCTAATGTAGTTTAATGGATAAGGTGTTGAATTTGGTCCTGGGAGACCAGGGTTCATATCCTGTCTTTAGCATGCACTCACTTGGTGGCCTTGATCATATTGCTGTCTCTTAGTCTCAGTTCCCTACCTGTAAGATGTTCTACCTCACAGGGTAGTTGTGAGTATGAACTAGACATGGATTGTAAAACAATTGGCTCACTGAAAGTACTATAGAAATGATAAATTATAAAGTATGCATATGACATCCAGTCCCGCAGGGACTCTCGACCATTAGTATGTACAATTTTCTGTACAAGGTCATGCAATCAGACTCTTGTCTCTTTCCTTTAAAAAAAATCTCTTATCACTGCAATAACTAATGTAAGTTACAGTTTGAGCAATTTCCTCATTGCTTTCTCCACCTTGTTCACTGTTTCCCACCATACTTAATTTTTTTCTAACTGCAACTACAATTCAGGCAACTGAGACACTTTAGCAGAAGTGCAATACTTGTAATTTGAAATGTATTATACTGGAGAACAACTGACGGTCCACCCTTGGGGAAATCTGAACACCGGACCCAGAGCTTCAGTTTAAACTTGGAACCTGCTTATTAAATTCCCAGTAGATCAGTGATGCAGTGTCTCTGTCTGGATAACTGGAGACAAGGAATAATGAAAATGACACCTCATTACTTACAGAATCATAATACAGTGAACAATTAGATTTTCTTTCTCCTCTGTCTCTTATCAGTTTATGTGTACCAACCTTGAACTAATTTTCCTCTGTAGCTCCAGTGCTGACAAATACAATTGTATGTGCTCTTTCCCCCCCTATATGTGGCCATGCCACTCAGAAAATATGTGCATGTACTGCAGCACATCATTCAATTCTGGTGATAGCCATTCTGTATTCAGATTCTGTTCTGTGCTTTAAAATGGAAACATGACCTTATGCAACCACTTATCACAAATGAACAGGAATATGTCAGAGCAGCTCAAAGAAAATCATTACTAAACAACTCCAAATTGAATAGAAAGCCAACAATTCAATGTGTCCTGTTCATCTGAAAGTTACATACAATTTACTGGCAGGAAACGATAATTAGTTTCACCACAGTTTCAAACAACTTTGGAACATTTTCATAACATTTGCTTTTGTCTGTGTAGGGTACAACCCTTACAGCTTTCATCCTCCTTGTTTCCATCTGTTGCAGACCATATGGAACCCAGACTCGAGCAGAGCTCAGCACCTACATTCTCAGTGTTTCTGAAGATCTGTTCCATGACCCTAGCCTATATGCAAGAGCAAGCTTCTATTAGTTCCACACCCAGATTTTACATTGCACCATAAGATGGGGTAGTCTGGGGATAGTTATGCAAAGTTGCATGAGGAGAGGTGCCATCTGTATGCTGGTGACACTCAGCTCTACCTCTGTTTTTCATCCAGCCCAGGTCCTGGAAGTCTCGGTGCTTACCCGATGCCTGGCTGCTGTTCGGGACTGGATGAAAGTGAGCTAATTAAAGCTGAATCCAGATAAAACTGAGGTAATGATGGTTGGCTGGCCATGTGACCTGGAGGGAAATGGGACACCTCTTATTGATGGAGTCTGTCCCACTCTGGTCCACCAGGTTTGCAACCTTGGAGTGCTCCTGGATCCCTTGCTGTGCCTGGATTGTCAGGTTGTGGTAGGGGCAGGAGCACTTTTCATCAACTCCATCAGGTGAGGAGACTGAGGCCTTTTCTTTCTGATTTGAATTTGACCAGCGTCAATCATGCTTTCATCACCTCGAGGCTAAATTATTGCAATGCACTCTACGTGGGACTGCCTTTGATGACAGTTTGGAAGCTGTAGTAAAGCATAATGTGGTGGCTTGCCTCCTTTTGAGGTGAAGCGCCAGGAGCACATCACACCAGTGCTCCAAAGTTTGCACTGGCTCCCTATAACTTCCAGACACAACTCAAGTTTCTGTTTTTGACCTTTAAAGCCCTAAATGGTCTGGAACCCATGTATCTGAAAGACCTCCTGTCCTTCTGTGCCCCTCTGCGACCAGCCAGGAGTGCCTCCCTGTACTGTCGGTTAGTCTTGTTCGGATGACAAGGGATCACAGAAGCTCACAGTTGCTGCTCCAATGCTTTAGAATTCCCTTCCCATGAAGGTTCGATTGAGCCAGAGCCTGAGTGACGGTGGTGTAAGACTTTTATTTGAAAAGGAATTTGGTGGGTGGGGATAAATTAGGGATTGGGATGGATTGGGGGTTCGGGAATGGGGTGGTGGCACTGGGTGGGTTTGTGGGCAGATGGAGGGGGATTTAGAGTTTTCATATTTTAATGTTTTTATTATTTGTAAGCTGCCCTGAGCCTCTAGAAAGGGTGGCATAGAAATTTAAATAAATATATAAATAAATGTAAGGCTTTTTTGTCTCATTCTCTTGAAAGTGAGACTTTGATCCCTTGAAAGAGGGACAGTGGGACTCAGCACTAAAAATGTGACTGTCCATCTGAAGTAGGGACTGTTTGGAGGTCTTAAACTAAGGTCATTATTAGATGTAGCACATTTTTTACCCGGATTTGAGAGTCCGGGTTCAGAAAACTCCCGCATGGGGCGTTTAGATGCTCCTCCCACCCCCAATCACAATTTGTCTGGGTAACATTGCAAACAGAGGCACTGGTGACTCCTGTGTGTTTGGAAAAGTGGACTTGGCAAGACCTTTAATATCGAGGACTTACCAAGTCCATGTCTCCAAACATGCAGGAGTTGTCAGTGCCACTGTTTGTAACAGCACTCCAGCAACTTCCAGTTTTAAGAACCCAGGCACTTAAGTCTGTGTAAAAAATATTCTACATCTAAAAATGCCCTAAGAAGATTAGTGTCTGTTAGGGATGTATGAACAAAACAGGGTTTGGATGTTCAGCCGTTTGGCCTGAAAACTTAGTTTGGGTTTTTTTGTTTGGTCCCGTGGAGTTTGGACCCCCCCGAACTTTCAGAAAATTCAGCTTCCTGGAGGCTTGGGGAGCTCCAGGGGTGCCCATGGGGACCCCCCTGAACTTTCAGAAAATTCAGCTGCCTGGAGGCTTGGGGAGTTTCAGGGGTGCCCGTGGGGACATGGAAGGCCATTGGAGATGCAGAAGCAGCAGCAGAGATGGAAAAGCTTTAGTCTTGGCACCCCAGGTTGCCTGGGCAGGCAGGCTTGGTGCTTGGCACCTGGGGGTGTCCATGGGGGCATGACTGGCCGTCTGAGACCCAGTGACAGCAGCAGAGTCCGGGAAAACTTGGGGCTTGGTGTCTGGCCTGGCACCCCTACTTGGCCAGGCATTGCAGGTTGCCAGGCATTGGCAGAGCTGCAGCAGAGGCCCAGGCAGGGCTTGGTGGCTGGCACCCCTACTTTGCCTGGAATTGCAGGCTCCAAGGCATCGGTGGAGCAGTAGCAGAGGCCTAGCCAGGGCTTGGTGGCTGGCACCCCTACTCGGCCGGGCATTGCAAGCTGTCATGCATCGGTGGAGCAGCAGCAGAGGCCTGGCCAGGGCTTGGTGGCTGGCACCAATGCTCGGCTGGGTGTTGCAGGCTGCCAGGCATCCACGAAGCAGTGGCAGAGGCCTGGCCATGGCTTGGTGTCTGGTACCCTTACTTGGCAAGGCATTGCAGACTTTCTGGATTTTTGGAGAGTGCTCTGTACATGGCCATCAGTGGGTGCTCTGTGGTATGGCACCTGCCACCGATGCATTATGCGGTATGGCCAGTATGGCTCCCCTACTTGGCCAGACATTGGCATCATACTCAATCTATCTCAAGAAGTTATACTGAAAATTGGGCAAGACTTGCCCAGCGGTGAATCTCGTGGACACCCAGCCCCCGCCTGCTGGCACACTCATCCAAGCTATGCCCAACTACAAGAGCAAGGAGCAAATGGCTGATGTGCCTTACCAGCAGCAGACATTGGATTGCCAGGGCACAGAGCCCGTGGCACAGCAGGGGCAGCATCATCAGAGCCAGGAGCAGCAGACATTCAATTGCCGTGGCACAGTATCCATGGCACAGCAGTGGCAGCCTCAGCAGCAGCAGAAATTAGATTGACAGGCCACAGTATTCATGGTACAGCAGCGGCAGCAGCAGGGACATTGGATTGTTAGGGCACTGCTGGTAACTACAGCTGGCATCCATCCTTAGCTGGGCATTGCAGGCTGCCAGGCATTGGTGGAGCAGTGGCAGAGGCCTGGCTAGGGCTTGGTGGCTGGCACCCGTACTTGGCTGGGCATTGCAGGATGCCAGGCATCAGCGGAGCAGCAGCAGAGGCACGGCCAGGGATTGGTGGCTGGCACCCCTACTTGGCTGGGCGTTGCAGGCTGCCAGGCATTGGTGGCAGCCTGACTCAGGGTGGTGCACAAGGGAAGCTTAAACTGGGGGGCCAGGAAGCCAATCAGGCGCCTAAACCCCATGTCCCCGACCACCGGGAAGGGCTGCCCATCGAGCACAATCATTTCCTCCAACATGAGTGGCTTTCAGTTGAAAGTCACGCCGCCCTCCACGTCCTGCAGCTGCCTATGGACTTGGCAGCTGCCCCCACCCCAGCTCCTCCATGGTGCACTGACACTTCTGGGCCTCAACTGGTTGTTGCTTCTGCTACTGCTGCTGCTACTTCTGCTCCTCTCCCTGCTGCCATTGCCCAGCGGCCCAGCATTGCAGGCTTGCATCCTACTCACCGGATCTCAACAAGCCCTTCTGGTCTGCACCAGGAGACACACCACTGGCAGCACTGATGGGAGGGGCAGAACATGGTGGTGACACAGCTCTCAAAGGGACAGCCATCACCTCAGCACCAGACATCTCCACAGGACTAGTATCTGCCTCGCTGTCCCCAATCTGAGATATGTCCCACGAAGGGGAGTACTGGGACCCTGAGGCTGATTGACTGCCCATGCTTCTGCCACTCTCCCTGTGCTGCTACTACTGCTGTTCATCTCCCTGCTACCATTGCCCAGGAATTGGGCCCTGCCTCTAGCAGCCAGGGTGGGATCGACCAGCCCTGGACTGCTGGAGATCACATGAATAATGAGGGACATTGGTGGCCCATGATGAACATCTGACCCTGAAGGACTTGCAGCTGCAGCAGAGACAGCCACAGTCACCTGGACTGCAGGCTTTTCAGTGTCCTGCATGGCAGTGGAGGACACTGGCAGGAGGTGATGCTGAACCACACCCCTAGTGTCATGCAAGCTAGGAAGGCAGGCTGAGGCAGTGTTTGAGCTTTGCCCTCAGGGTAGGCAGGCAAGCACTTTGGCATGAGCATTGGAAGGCAGACTGAGGCAAGGTTCAAGCTTGGCAACCAGGGTGGGCAGACAGCCATCATGGCATAAGAGGCAGTAGGGAAGGCAGGTTGGGACCTTGGCAGGGCACTCAGATAGGTTGGTGAAGACTGTGCAGCAAGAGAGAGCCAGTCGGATAGGCGGGCCGAGATCATCTAGCGAGAGGCCGGCTGGCAGGCTTACAGCTTCCCAATGCTACCCAGCATTGTGAGGTCAGTCAGATAGGCCGTCCGAGGCTCTGTGTGTGTGTGTGTGTGTGTGTGTGTGTGTGTGTGTGTGTGTGTGTGTGTGTGTGTGTGTGTGTGTGTGTGTGTGTGTGTGTGTGTGTGCACTGAGCATTAGGAGGGAGGGACAGCACCTCAGCAGCAGCAGCCGAGATTGAGGAGGAGCCCCATCCAAAGACTGCCCCTGGCATTGGATGGTGTGTGCCACTGCACCATCAATCCATGTTCAGGGAAAGCTCAGGGAATCCCAGCAGTGGAAGGTTCACCTTAATGAACAGCAACTGCTCCACCAACTTGGCCCCCAATCTCAGGTGGTACGGAGAGCAAATGCCCCCCGCCATAGAGAACACCCGCTCGCTGGGGACACTTGGTGGGCAGGACAACAGACCCTTAGCCACTTTGGACAGTGCCGGCCACACGTTGGTCTTGCTGTCCCAGTAGGCCAAGGGTTCGCTGCTGGGATCAATGCACGGCTCCTCCTCCAGGTAGCTATCCACTGCTGCTGAGGTACTGGTGTTGTACTCCCTCACATAACTGTCCTTTGACACCACCTTCACCACTACCTTCAGCCATGCTGCCTGACCTGCTGTGCACGGGCCCATGCTTGCCAGAGTGGCCTGCACATATGAGCAGCTGCTGCTGCTCAGCCTACCGCTGGTGCTGCTAGGACTGGGGGCAGGGATAGACTCCACCGGCTGAAAGGGGTGGCTTCTCCCACTCCCACCATCCCCAGGGGTGTTCTGCTGCTGCTGCTGTGCACTCTCCACAGCCCTTTCTGCCTGACGATCCCTCTCCACCAGCTTACCTTTGCAGTGGCCATAGAGCTGTATCTGGCGTGCCACGCTGCCCTTTACCCTGGGGTCCAGCATGGTTGACAAGACATATTCCTCCCACTGCAGGAGCTCATCAAACTGTGCCTTCAGCTGCCACACCAGGGCAACCGCCTCAGCTGCCCTGAGGGCTACAATCCTACTCCTGGATTAACACATCCAGCCTCCTGAGGAGACTTTGGACCAGAGGGGTCACCTGGCTGATGGTGGCCATGGAGGAGCTGATTGTCTCCATCATGACCAGGAATGGTCTCAGCGCGAAGACAGTGTGAGCCAGGATCTCCCATTCTGCCCCATTGTACCTTGGAGGTGCCCCGCTGTCCATCACCAGTTGAACCTGATGCAAGACAGCTTTCTGTTCGAGAAGCCGCTCAAGCATCAGGAACATGGAATTCCACTGGGTGGACACATCCTGCACCAGCTGGTGCACTGGGGAGCCTTGTTCTGCCTGCTTTGCCCAGAGGAGGTCTCTGCCCTTCATGCTCCAGTTGAAGAAACCGGCCAGCTTCCTCCCCCGCTTGATCAGGGAGCTAAGGGTGCCTGCCCCAATCCCCTTCTCCTCTAAGCCCAGAGTGTCCCTGACCACCAGGTGAAGGGTATGTGCGGCACAAGGGATGCTGGTGAAGCCCCCCTCATGGATTGCCCCCAATATGTTGGCTGCATTGTCACTCACTACGCGTCCCTTGGTGTAGGGCGCACCTGGTGTGATCCACCCTTTCACCATGACAGACAGGGCGGCTTCGATGTTCTGAGTGGTGTGGGGGCCATCCATGACTTCCACCTGAAATAAGGCCCACCTATACCCTGCTTTGGAATCCCTCCTGCCACTCCCAAATACTGCCTCCGGGTCCTGCCATTGGTGTGCCATCACTGCCAGGTAGGTATGCTGCTCATTCCTGCTCAACCGCAGGTCTTTGGTGAAGTGGACGGTGGCACCCCCAGCCCCTGTTAGCTGCTCCCTCATCCGCTCCCTTAAAGCCCGGTACAAGGCTGGCACCACCTGCTGACTCAGGGTGGTGTGAAAGGGCAGCTTAAACTGGGGGGGCAGGAAGCCAATCAGGCACCTAAATCCCCTGTCCCTGACCACCGAGAAGGGCTGCCCATCGAGCAAGATCATTTCCCCCAACATACGTGTGGCTTTCAGTTGAAAGCTATGCCGCCCTTCATATCCTGCAGCTGCCGATGGACTTGGCAGCTGCCCCCACCCCAGCTCCTCCATGGTGCACTGATGCTTGTTGTTTCTGCTGCTGCTGTTCCCCCATAGCAGCAATACCACTCTTGCTGCTAAAGGTAGCTGTTTGAGGATGACGTTTTCCTGCTGATGGAGGCAGACGACTGGCCGCTGCAGTCGAAAACCCGCTGGTGTCCACTGCCCCTGTCTACCCGCTTAGCAGCACAGTGCTGTGGCATCCGTTGAGGTGCCTCGCCATGGCAGTGGTGTGAAGGTTGGTGAGCACCTGCCCACGCTTCACCACCTTCTGGAACAAACTTCACTGCACCTCCCTGGGATCATCCGCCTGCATCAACTTAAAATGCACCCATATGGAGGATATTTTGCCCCCTCCTGCCTTCTGGCCTGCACCGGGTGATGCACCACTGACAGAACTGCTGGGAGGGGCAGAACATGGTGGTGACACAGCTCTCGGAGGGACAGCCATCGCCTCAGCACCAGACATCTCCTCCACAGAACTAGTGTCTGCCTTGCTGTCCCCAATATGAGATATGTCCCACAAAGGGGAGTACTGGGACCCTGAGGCTGATCGACTTCCCATGCTGCTGCCACTCTCCCTGTGCCCCTTATAGCCGCTGGTGCTCCTGCTGCTCCTCTTCCTGCTGCCATTGCCCAGGGATCGGGCCCTGCCTCTAGCAGCCGGGGTGGGATCCACCAGCCCTGGACTTCTGGGGGTCACATGAATAATGGGGGACATTGGTGGCCCATGATGAACATCCAATCCTGAAGCACCTGCACCTGCTCCTGCAGCAGAGACAGTCACAGCCTCCTGGACTGCGGACCTTCCAGTGCCCTGCATGGCAGTGGAGGACACTGGCAGGAGGTGAAGCCGAACCACACCCCTAGTGCCACTGCTGGGAGCCTCTGAAGCCTGTCTCCCAAAATCAGCCCTGTGGAGTTTGGGGCATGGTGATGGACTCGGGCTGATGCCTACTGCCACGGCCCCTGCCACCTCTTCCAGATGCCCCATTGCCCACCCTACGGGTAGCAGACCAGCCTCTCCTGCTTCCCTTCTCCATTTCTCCCAGCCCAATAATGCAGAGGAAGATTTTATATTATTTTTTAATTCAAATTTGGAATATAATGTTATATATATCTACACTAACTCTAACTGCTATTAACTATTCTAAAACCTATGGAACTCAATGGAATTTTATCTAATATCTACAAAGGCCTAGTCCTACAAACACTATAAAATATTAAAACTGAATCTCTACACATACACACTATCTCTATCTATCTTTATCTATCTATCTATCTCTATAACTAAGCTAACTCCTACAACTGTCTATATTATCTATCTATCTATCTATCTATGCACAGGGATGGGGGAGGGGGCACAGACCGCTCACGAGAAACAACACAGGGAGGGGTAAAAAATAAAAATAACACCTAAATCTATTTAATCTAATCTAAATAAATGAAACTATGGAGGTAAATGTGTGGAAATGAGTGAAATAGGAGGAGGATAGCATTGGATTGGGAGGAACACAGACTGCTGGGACACGGAGAGTTCTGAAAACGCCTGCTGACAAGATCAGTGGCTAGCTCAGAATGAATTGGAAGGGGGGGAGGGCAATTAATTTTGTTACTTGCTGCACCTGCTTTACCACAAGCCTCATTGGCTCTGTGCAGCCTAGCCCGTGGCCAATTGCAGGCTGCCAAGCCAGTGGTCTGAGGAAAAGAGGGATGGTGATTGGATAGGCTGGCTGCTAGTCCAAGCCTCTCTCCACCCCTGGGACCAGGAAGTCTGCTCCTCAGTTGCTCCTCCCCCTCTGGCCTGCCAGCCAGGTTTTTCCTGCCCGAATGCGCCCAAACTGTTTAGGGGTTTCCGCATTCAGTTTGGGCATCTGGTTCGGACATCCGAACTGGCTGAGTTCGGGCTGAACTCCGAACGTCCGAACTGCATTCACACATCCCTAGTGTCTGTGTGATTCCGCTCCAGTTACACTGGGTCACAACAGAGATGTTCAGATCTATAGAGCGTGTGGTCGTCATATTGATGCTGTCTTGGATAACATATCTTGCATTGCTCAGCCTTTACTTCTGTTCAGATGCTAAAGAAGGGTTCAGTGTAGCCCAGAAGTTCCCAAACAGTGGGTTAGAATTCCAAGTGGGTTCATGCTATCTGCAGATGTAATTTCAATGATGATTTGTTTGCTTGCTTGCTTGTTTGTTCAGATGAAATTTGTATGCCACCCTTTCCATAATGGCTCAGGGTGGCTTACAATCAATTAAAACCCACTCCCCAGAAAACCTACCCCTAAAATCCCCCCAAACGTCCCTAACCCCTCCTTCCAACCCCAGTACCTATCCCCACCTGCCAAATATCTTACCAAACAAAAAATATTTTTCACCTCCTCCAGAAGATGCTCACACTGGCTCAAATGAATTTCCAGAGAAAGGGAGTTCCATAGCACCAGGGCAGTGAATGAGAATGCTCCCTTGTGCACCCCCATTCCATGGATGAGAGTGACAGGTGGAACCTGCAGTAGGATGCTTCAGGCCAACCACAGGGGCCACAGCAGAGCATGGTAGGACAGGCGATTTTTCACTATATTGTAATATAGGCGATATCACTATATTGTACATGACTGTTGCTGTCTGGGGCAGAGAGTCATATTTGTCTCAAACTGGAGTCACAATGGCAACATATTTGGGAAACTTGGGTGTAGCCTAAAAACTTACTTTCCTTTGCCAACGGTTGGTCTGATGGGGAAAAGAAATCTGTGGTGCAACTGCACCTTGAATATTATGTGCAGTTCTGATCATCCCATCTCAGAAAAGACATAGTAGAACTAGAAAAGGTACAGAGAAGGGCAACAAAAATGATCACGGGTATGGAATGGCTTCCATATGAGGACAGGCTGGGTAGGTTAGTCTCTTCAGCTTGGAGAAGAGATGACGACTGAGAGATATGGACAGAAGTTTACAAAATCATGAGTAGTGTGGAAGAAGTAAATAGGGAGCAGTTATTTACACTCACAAATAGTACTACAACTAGGGGACATTCCATGAACCACACTGGCAGCAGAAACAAATAAAGAGTATTTTTTCACTCAGCACACAACTAACTTGTAGAACATGTTGTCAGAGAGAGAATGTGGTCAAAGCTAGTAGTATAGCTGGGTTTAAGCAATGATTCGATAGGTTCTTGAAGGGTAAGTCCATTAACGGCAATTAGCCAAGTAGGTTGACCGTTGGGTGCTGGGAGTGAACAAGAGGGAATGGATTGGCTGATTATGACCTGTTGGAAACACACTCATGCTTCTCCTACCTTTTTTAGTTTTCATCTTAATTCCAGGCACACAGTGCCCTCCAACCCTCCTGCCTGTACCTTTCTTTGATAGCCCTGGTTATCCCAATTTTGTCAAAATGAAAAAAGGTCCCCCCCCCCCCCTGCCCAGTGAATAAATGGAAGTAGCCAGGGCAGTGAGTCATCTGTGCAGCCGTGAAGTCAGCCAGGTCTTTCTCCAGCTGGATCAATGAGGTGCTGACAACCCCCTATGTCTGCTGAACCTAGCACAAACCTTACAATGCTGGGAAGGCAGTACAAGTTAACCAAAATTAAGTGGGAGGATGAATTAATGATAGAGATAACAGGAGAAAAGATTAAACAGATGTGGTTATATGCCAATACGTGCTCTAGATCCCTATTAGTTAAGGAACCACAAATCAAGCTAATGCACAGGTGGTATACCACACCTGTAGAGATTAATAGAATAAAAGCAGCATACCCCCCAACCTGTTGGCGGGGATGC
>QEPC01008879.1:1781539-1806125 GCA_003113815.1 Sphenodon punctatus | reverse complement strand
AATGCAGGCAGCCATTGCCTACGTGCAAGAGACACAGAAAGCTGATAAAGAGAACAAAAGGAATTATAGAAGCCTCGAGAAGATACGGGGGATTTCCTGCTGGGGATATAAGGAGTTGTACCCCAGAGGGGACGGGGACTATCAGGAACTCACTCAACATCTTGCAGTCAGGAGGGTTAAGCCAAACCATGGACTGAGAGGAATGATTTTGCTTTCTACCAACTAAGAGATCAGTGTCCAGTCATTCTACACCTATGACTGAGGAACCAGAACTTATGGACCTTTGTAGGGTAAGATCCTTATTTAGGAACTCAACCAGTATAGATATAGGAATGCATTATATTTACCTTTGATTTCTAGTAACCACTCTGTATCAACAATCTTGCTTATGTAATCAATAAACTGACTTCTTATCTTTATGAAGAAGTGTCTGTGTCTAACATTGGAACACAAGTGAGCAACAAGGGCTCCCAAGCTCTTGTGAACCCAGAGATTAAAGAGTCTGTAAACGGGAAGGATCGGGCCCTTGGGTGATGAAGGGGTTGTCCCTGCGGCAGGCTTGAATCGGTCAGAGAGAAAAACTGATTCAAGTGGGCTGTACACGAGGGAAACTGAGTCACTCAAACCCGGTAAAGTGGGGGTGCGGACCTCCAACCTGTGACATTGGCGCCCAACGAGAAGGGTCAAGCTCAGTTTGTGAACCAATGTATAGAAAGTAGAGAAGGATAGCCAGGCGACTGGAATCTTCTGAGGGGAGTAAATCCCATACCTGCAGAGACTAGCTGCCATGGCTGTCCATCGTTGTAGAGGGTGGGCGCTGAGAGCACTGCGTGGGTGGGGCCTCCCAACTGAAGGTTTGTTTTGCTCCTGGCCCTATCTGGGTTGTGCGGGTGGCAGGACTGCTCCCTGGCCGTAAGCCTTTGGGCAGGAGGGGCGGGATACAAGTTTTAAATAAAAATATTAAAAATAGGCATGTCACTTCAGTGCCCTGATCTGACCCAGGCCATATCACCTGTGATTGTTTTTGACACAGGGAATGGTCTTGCCAGCGGCAGGTCTGTTTTTATCCAGAGTAAATCAATTTCCTGCTATTCACTCCTGGGCCCTAGTTTACAACAAGGGACTATGAATGGACAGAACATTTACAAATCTCTCTTTTAAGAGAGGCAGATAAGAATTCCATCCCCTCAAGTTCAAATATTCTGCTTACTCCTGGACAAACTTATACCATTCCCTTTTGGAGTCCTGTCTTTAAAAAGGTTTAAATGAGCAAAATGGTGAGTTCCCCACTTGCCCTTATTTTCTATTATAACCATTTCACACTTTTTCCTTCATATGTCTGTCTCTCGTAGCCTGTCTTTTAGATGAGCTGTAGCATTTATAAGAAAGGAAGTGATTGCTGGAGCTGAATGGCTAATGAAAAAAGCCATATTACAGACATTTGATTTGAAAAGTGGTGTGAAATTTTCCCTGGGCAGATATGATGAAAATAAATAATTCATTTGGAAAAATATCCTTCAATGCATTTAATTTTTAAAACACATCATTTCATGACTATTACTCGATTACCATTTTGGTAAGCTGATAAGGTGCCCACAACCCTTTATCAGTAGAACAAGTCATTCTTATTACTAGAAGGGTATCTTCACATATTGAATTCTGGATTGTCTAGTCTTGTCTCCAAATACTTCCTCGGTACAGAAAAGAGCTTTGCTACTAGACCAGTGATTCAAAACTGGGTCTTCAGAACTGTCCAACTGGCCTATTAGTTTGTTGTACGCATCTTACTGGTTCACCTTCCTACGTGGGGTCTATATTAGGCTGCTGAATAATTAGGGAAGATGAATACAACAAACTAATAGGCCAGTTGGTCAACTCTGAGGACCCAGTTTTAAATCGCTGCTCTGGTAGCAAATTTCTTAAAATATATATATTTTTAAAAAGCAGGTTTTAAAAAAATTAATTCAGGTTTTATATTTTTTTTAAGTTTTGTTTATTTTTATTATTTATTTATTTATTTAATCAAATTTATATCCCACCCCTCCTGAAAACAGCTTGGGTTTAGTAAAAATAAATCTGTTTAAAATTTAAGTTGAATTTTGACAACCTATGTTGAGGTTTAGTCTTACTGCAACTTGTTTAAATCCTTTAAATAAATACAGAATTAATAGGTTAAATTAGACCTTGTCAGTCTTTGAGGAGGCTGATTTTTTTCCTCTGCTGAATCAGAAATAAATAAATTTTAAACTAGCTTTTGAGTTCAAGTTTGATAAGTATGGCTTTTTTTACACGAACGTGGGGGGTGGCGCAGCGGGTGTAAGGTGGGTGTGTGCCCACTTACATGGACACACACACACCTACACCTACTGATACCCATCTCCACTCATGGAGCTTCCTCCATTCTGCCGGAGGGCTCTGTGGGTGGAGATGGGTGTGGGTCAGTGTATGGTGGGAGCGCGCATGAACAAACACTTGCCACCCGTGTCGTTTACATGGGTGCACACCTGCGCACACCCATCCCCACACCTACTGGTGGCCATTTACACAAACTGCCCCCCCGCCGCACACCCACCCGAACACCGAGCAGCCGAGGGGGGGGCGTCCATGTAAAAACGGCCTATGCCTCAGTGTATCATATGACTGAGCTCATAATCCTGCAATGGCTTAATCATCCTCTAACGCTGCTTTCACAGATGCAGGAACGTGTCCTTAGAGGGGACAAACGTGGGAAAAGGGGGACACATGCAAATCGGGCATATCTTTGGTCACGCGGGAATGCCCAGAAGTGTGTGATTGAAGCGTGTTTACAAGGGTGACTGACAGCTGGCTTTCACAGCTCAGTCAATCGCCTTTGTAAATACACACAAAAGTTTCAGTCACTCGCCTGTGGGCATTCCCATGTGATCAAATATGTGCCCAATTAGCTTGCATGTCCCCTTTCCCGATCTTCTAAGGATGCATGTGGAGATTCCCATGTGTGAAAGTAGCCTAAGCGTTACATCCTGTTGAAATTGAGGTTCCAGTGAAAAAAGTGGAAAGTTTTCCATGTTTACTACTCCTACTACCTATAATTTGTATAGTGTTACTAGTCGTATGCAATGCTGTACAGATACACATAACATTTATTTATTTTATAATTTATATTTATTTATGAAACAATTTTCTACCCCACCCCTCTGCTCCCCACAGTGACGGTCTGGAAGCTGCAGCTGATGCAGAATGCGGCAGCCCGTCTCCTTACGGGGACGGGTCACCATAAGCACATTACACCAGTGCTCTGTTCGCTGCGCTGGCTGTCTATAATTTTCCAGGCCCAATTCAAGGTGTTAGTTTTGACCTATAAAGCCCTAAGCGGCTTGGGCCCTGCCTACCTGTAAGACTGTCTCATTCCCCGGGCCCTGGAGCAGCCCCTGCGGTTGGCCAGGGGTGCCTTCCTGGAGGTCCCCTGGGTATTCCAGGGGGCGACTCTGGAGAGGGCATTCTCGGTGGCTGCACCTAGGTTGTGGAACTCCCTTCCAGCAGAGGCCCGGTTGACTCTGGATTTCCCTTCCCTTCAACAAAGATGAAAGACCTGGCTGTTCTGCTAGGCATTTGGTGAGGGAGATGGGTGGGATGGATGGGTTAGGGTGGGGGGAGGCTGATTATTCTCCTCCTCCAGTTTTAGTTGAATTTTCATGTATTGTTTTGAGTTGTTTTGTTGTTGTATTTTTGTACTCGTGTTTTATTGTTAGCTGCCTCAAGCTGCTGGGAGCAGAAGAGTGGGATACAAATATTTTAAATAAATAACTAAATAAATGCAAGGAAGGTGAGTATCACAGCTGAATTTGGATATATTGTAGTGGAGATAAGTAGCTCAGTGGGAGACCTGTGGGAAGCAGGTTGCAGTAGTCTAAGCGGGACGTGATGAGAAAATTGATTAGAGTTTTAGCAGTGTGTTTAGACAGGAAAGGACAGATTTTGGCAATATTATAGAGGAAGAAACTACAAGTGTTGACAGTGTTTTGGATGCGAGCAGAGAAGGAGAGAGAGGAGTCAAAGATGACCCCAAGGTTGCGGGCTGGGAGGGGACTGGGAGGATGACAGTGTTCTTTACAGAGGTGGGAGGGCATAAGAACTTCTATCTTGGCCATGTGAAGTTTAAGGTGTTGGTGAGAAATCTAGGCAGCGATGTCAGACATGCAGGATGAGATTTGGGAGTGAATTTCGGGTGAGAGTTCCAGTACAGAGGTAGATCATCAGCATAAAGGATGGTACTGAAAGCTATTGGAGGAGATCAGATCATCAAGGGAACAATTGTAGAGAGAAAAGAGAAGAGGGCCCAGGACCGAGTCCTGTGACACACCCAACTGATAGTAGGATAGCAGTAAAGGAGGATCCACCAAAGAATACACTATATGTGTGAGAGAGGTAACAGGAGAACCAGGATAGGACGGAGTCCTGAAATCCAAAGGAGGACAGAGTGTCATGGAGCAGATAGTGGTCAACGGTGTTGAAAGGGGCAGATTGGTCAAGGAGGGTCAGGACAGAGTAATGGCTCCTGGCCTTGGCCATGAAGAGATCGTTGGAGACTTTGACAAGGGCTGTCTCGGTGGAATGAAGTGGACGGAAGCCAGATTGGAGTGGATCAAGAATGGCCTGAGTTGCAAGGAAGTCTAGGCAGTGGGCATCAACAGCACGTTTGACAGTTTGTATTCAAAGGGGAGGAGGGAGATGGGGCAGTTTACAGTATTGAGAACACAGAGAATTCTATTAACATATGCTCTATTTTTCTAGTGCAGAAAAAACAACCATAATCTTTTAGTCTCACAGGAATAGTTTTGAGTTTTTGTCATATGTATCCATCCAAGACTGCATTAATATAGTATAGCCAGCATAAGATTACCATATGGGTGCTGTACAATATGAACTGCTTTTTGCTATGAAATCAATGCAAGACATCCCTGGGCTACATTCACACACCACCACCAGTTCATTGAACATGGCCCACGTAATATTACCACATAGGTGCTGGTACCACCACATTGTGGTTCTGGTTGTTCTGTGTGAACAGTCTTTGACAGAGAAGTAAGAACACCTTCCTGCTTCCTGCACTGCTCCCTTGCCCTCGAAGTTACATTTACAGAATACTATGCTAATGGGAGGGAGGGCATAGGGAGAAGATGGAGGTACATGATTTATATAGTGTTACAGTATGATACCATGTGAATTGCTTCCCCCATAAACACTCTCATCCAATCACTGGTTTACGTGGCACCAACACCCACATGGTAAAACCACAAGGGCCACACTCTGCATACTTCTCCTAGTTGGCACGTTACAATATGAATACAGTATAACACAATTTAAAAAGAAATTAATCAAAACAATTTTAAAATTCTGCTCTTGTGCTGTTTATGGATCCAGATTTCAGATTCAGATTTATTGAGATACTTGCTTTTGCCATCATCAATATAAATGGTTAATAAATTATAATACAAACATACACAATTTAATACAATAGTATTATTTCAGGTTGAGCATAAACCTATGCCTTATACCATCTGCTCGAAAGACAAATACTGCAAGCCTAGACAAGAAAGCTTCATTTTGCTGTTGAAAGATCCAAATTAGTTTCTCAAAATTAGAGAAAATAGAAAGACAGTTGGGGAGGTGAAAAAATCAGCGGATACCTGATTTCCTTATATAAAAGACACATACAGACATAGTGGACGTGTCCTTGAGCTTCTCCCTACAAAAGGGACAATTTCCCTCCTTTTGGGAGATGCTGATCTAGTCTCAAATTGTTAACACCATCCTCTGAATTTTTTTAAAATTCAGTATTAGATAGTTCTCTAACCCTTCCCCTCCATCCCAAAAGATGTACCGTCAGGCTATCTGGGAGGAATGAACTTGCCAGCAAAGCCTGGCCCCAAACCTGCTGACTTGTCATTGGGCGTGTAAAACCTGGCTATTCCACCAGGCATTTGGTGGAGGGGGTGGGTGAGGAAGGGATGGAATGGGGGGGCGCAATGGGATGATGGGGGGATTATATATTATGTCGTGTTTTAATTGAATTATTGTTTCGTTTTTTATTGTTATAAGCTGCCCCGAGCTGCCTGTGGTCAGAGAGGGCAGGATATAAGAGTTTTAAATAAATAAATCTTTGGCACATCTGAAATTTGTCCGCTTGGGAAAAATAAGTCTCGTATCTTTGGAGGCATACTATCCAAGACCCATCTGATTTAAAGAATTCATCAAGAAACTCAGCCAATGTGATTTAATGGGAAAAGCTAATTCATAGTCTTCTAGAAGACGTATTTTTGTAAATCTGAGCAGAGAGTAGGTCAGAATTTTAAAGCAATAATTTAATACCCTGATCACAATCTTAATGGAGATAGCCTCCAATCCTGATTCTAATCTTAAAAAAGCAGCAGGTATAGACGGCAGGAGCCCTAAAAGAGAACGTAGAAATTTGTTCTGAGGTACCTCGACATCCCTACCTACCTCCCAGTCCCAGACCTCTGTCCCATACAAAAGTGGGGCATTCACTTTGGCTTCATATGCCCTAAGATGAGCTGTTATGGATCTCCCCGCCATGGAGGCATGGAATTTGTTGATAGCACTAGCTGACTGTATGACCATAGTCTTCATCCACTGGAGGTGACACTTCCAGGATGGGGCTACAGAAAAGAAGAGTCCTAAGTATCTATAATGCTTCTCTATCCTGACCCCTCCCATCTTCCAGGAATGTTTTTGGGTCCCCCTTCTCCAGACCAAGATTTTAGTTTTGTCAAAATTAATCTGCAATTTGCTTTTAACATAAAGTTGCTTGAATTGGGACAGGGCTCTCTGCAAGCTGATCGGCGTTCTTGAAATGATTGCCGTATCATTGGCAAACATCAGAATGGGGATCATAGTCGATAGCAAGTAAGGTGGATGGAAATCAACGCACTGCATATCCCCAATAACACCGTTCATAAACAAATTAAACAATAACAAGACAAGAATGCAGCCTTGCCTAACTCCCTTAGCTGTTAAAAATCTCTGAGTCAGTTCGTCCCACAGACCCCACCTAACTTGAGTCCAAGTATCAGTGTGATATGTAATCAGGAGTTTGAGTAAAGAAGCATCCAATCCGAAGCGAGATTATTTTAACCATAACAATTCCCTATCCACTGAATTGAATGCAGCAGTTAGGTCAACGAAGGCCACATACAAAGTAGCTTTCTTGACCTTGGTGTATTTATGCCGCAAAAATTGGATGGTAAACAAATGGACTTGGGTAGAGTGACCAAATCTAATTTCTGCCTGGTGTTCATAAAAAATATTATTTTCTATTACCCAGTCTGATATAAGTCTCAAAAGATGCCTCCCAAATATCTTGGCTGAGATATTGATCAAACTAATGGGTCTATAACACTCCGGTCTATTTCTATGGCCCCCACTTAAATATTGGAACTATTATGTTCCCTCTTGAGCTGTTTACATGGGATTCTAATTTTCCTTCAACTGGAGCTGCTAGACACAAATCATTAATGAAAATTCGACTCTGGTCTCCCTTCTCTTCTCCCTTTGCGTTCTATCCCTGGGTGAACTAATTGAATCCATGGTTTCCAGTACCACCTGTATGCGGATGACACTAACTCTCGCTCTCCCACTCTCTTCCCCTTTATCCAGATTAACATTGCCTACGGTCTCTCTGACATCTTCACTTGGGTGTCTCGTCAGCAACTCAAGCTAAACATGTCCAAGCCTGAATACCTTATCTTCTCCTTCTATTGTGGAGAGCCAGTATGGTGTAGTGGATAAGGTGCTGGACTTCTACCTAGGAAGCCAGGGTTCGAATCCTGCTTTTGCCATGAACTCATTGGGTGGCCTTGGGCAAGTCGCAGCCTCAGTTCCTCATCTGTAAAATGGGAGTCTGTCTGACTGTCCCCTGTGTTCCCTTGTCCATATTGGATTGTAAGTCTGCTGGGAAAGGACCTGTCTCTGAAAAATCTGTGACTATAAAGTGCTTTATACACC
This sequence comes from Sphenodon punctatus, assembly GCA_003113815.1. Taxonomy (NCBI): domain Eukaryota; kingdom Metazoa; phylum Chordata; class Lepidosauria; order Sphenodontia; family Sphenodontidae; genus Sphenodon; species Sphenodon punctatus. Next base: position 1,798,121 of record QEPC01008879.1, on the reverse strand, counting down.
TAGTAGTGCTATAGAAATGATAAATAGTAGTAGTTCTCCCCAAAAAAACATCCCTTCCTGAGATGATTTAGCCTTGGATTCATCTTTGGCTGCTCTCTTTCCTTTATACCTCATTCAGTCTGTTGCTAAGGCCTGTAGCTTCTCCCTATATGACTTTGCTAAAATTTGGCCCTTTCTTATCACTTCCATGGCGAAGATTCTAGCCCATGCTCCTAGTCATCTTTAGCCTTGACTACCATAACCTTTTTACTACTACTACTAGTTTATTTATGGCGTTCAGCCAAATATGAAAGAATACAAAAACATCTCCATAAGAAACACCAGTATCATTATTTTTATATATATATATATATATATATATATATATATATATATATATATATATACACACACACACACACAACTCCATAGAGAATTATATTAAAAATTGCAAGTATGACGCATAGCAAATCGCATAAAATAGCTAAAATTACGTATATTGGGAGGCAAAACATAGTCTAGTAACATACTACCTCCATGCAAGCCATAAATACAAGGCAATAAATCACCACAAGGTAAAGTATAATATATAACCATAGTAATATAAGAGAGGAAGTCGGTCCTGAGATGTTCAATATTCTCCCAAACTGATAGTAAATAATTTTTCCCAGGGTAGGACTTGGCCGGAGAATCCTGTGTTGCTGCAGAGGGGCTGTCTGGACCCTTGAGTGACAGCCCTGTGTTTGTGTTTTCCCTCCCCCCTCCAGGTAATAATTTTTAGAGGGAGGTGCCTCCCAGTGGGCGGTGGCCAAAAGGCAGTGGCCAAAGTGCGCCACCAAAGGGCGCACAGAGCCGTTGGCAGGTGGTGGCAGCCACCGAAGGTTCCAGCTCAAGATTACTATTGTAATCTACGTTTTATTGATAGAGGTTGATATTTTGTTTTTATGGATTTTACTTTTCTTGAGATCGATGCTGACCAACGTTCTGGAGTTCTCAAATTTATTTGTTAGTTAATCTAGGGGGCTGTTTTGGACTTGAAGTCCTAGGGGCCACTTTGAAGTTCTGGGGGCTACTTTGATTTTTCAAGGGTTTAAAGGTTATATATGCTGTTTAAATGGCAGTTTCTGCTTCTCCCAGACAGCTTTTTGCTGCCCATTCTCATAAAACACAATTGAAGATTACAAATGTTGTGGTTAGGAAGAGCAATACATTTCGAGCCACTATTTACTCAAATATGCCTGGGTCTCACTCTAACCCCTTGGGTGAGTACTTATACATCCAATATTGCGATGATGGGTGATGGTGGAATTTTTGACTGTTCAAATGGTGGTGTTTCTTCACCTAAGATTGATTTGGAGCCTGACTCTCAAGAGCAGTCCTTAACACTGAAATCCTTTTTACTGGCCTTCCCTGTTCTTAGCCTGACCTCCTTCTGTTCAACACTCCACTGTCAAGGTTGTCCAGCTCACCCACCACTTTCATCATGTTAAATCATGCATCTCCTCCCTCCAATGGATGGATCCCTCACTTTGTTTACATACAACACTGGGTGTTTTTAAGTGAGCAAGGTTGAGGGGGTTGGGGGTCCGTGGTCGCTGAGTAGGAGTGCATGGAGAGGGATTCTAATGGGCGGCTCCCAGCATAGCAGCCACCACGCACTCCCCCTGCTACAGACCATGGGGGGAGGGGGAAGCATGCCAGGCTGGCCTTTGTAACTGACATGTCCCAGTGTGAGCGCTGGGGAACCAAAGCTCCCAAGCACTTATGTCCAGTTCCTATGAACGGTGGACTGGTCTGCTGGCGTGGCTGGCCTCCAGTTCATACGGACATGGGATGCATGGCCATTGTTTGCCATGCACCTTTTTGGTTTGCTACGCACGGTATACTCCAGATATCTCAGAAGTGGCCATTCGTGGGTGTTTTGTAGCTAATGGGAGCGTGTGTCGTCCTGAACCACCTTCAGATGGGCAGTTGGATGAGTGGCTTCTTAGTGGCCATGCATGGTAGCATCTTGTTTAAAAACATCCACTAATTCCTTGTCATCACCTCCAAGACTCTTCATATCCTCTCTATTTTTCTGCCCTTGTTTCCTGCTACATTCCCACGGAAATTCACTTCTCCTCGGTTGCCTTGCCACCCTCCCCTAGAGTCTCTTGCTCCCTAACTCATCTTTGCCCCTTCTGCCATCTCCCTCTGTCTCATTTCCCTATCTGTAAAACAAGGATAACAACACTATACTTCTTACGCATTGTTGTCACTGCTCTACTTATTTTGTTTGTTTGTTTGTTTATTTATTTATTTATTTAAACGTATACCCTGCCCTTTTGAAAAGGCTCAGGGGCAGCTTACAATAATAAAAACAGAATACAATTAAATAACATTAAAATACAGTACAAAAAAACCACCCAACTACCGCCATCCCAGAACCTCCCACCCAAACCTTATCCCCACCCACCAAATGCTTTTATAACCAAAAAAGTCGTGCACTGCCTCTGGAAGATGCTCGGGCTCAAACGAACCTCCAGAGGAAGGGAGTTTCGCAGCAACTGAGAGAGCCCCCCTGAGCGCCCTTGTCATATGAACCAGACAGACAATGCCCGCATGGAGGCGACCTCAGCCCATTGCATTCTTAGACTGTAATTTCTTCAGGGTAGAAATGGTCTCTTCCTAAGCATATGTGTAAGGCCTAACTCACTGGGGCTCATAGGTGCTAGTGTAATACAAATAATGAACACCTTCAGACAGTGCCATGTAAAATTCCTTTTGCTAAACGAAAGCTTGATAGCACTACTAGTCTATGTTTAATTGTTACTTCTTTCAAACCATTAGCCACGGTTTTGAGGTTTAACCTTTTGTAAATATACACTTTACATGTCCTTACTGGAGGATTTGAAGCTGGATTTGTAGGGGAAGCTAACTGGGAACTCTCTAGAGACAGTGCAATAGAGCAATCTAATTGATATATTGTGATAATGTATTAGTTAATCCATTGACATTTGTTTTTAATTTTACTGAGCTCATGAGCTGAGACTGGGATTTAAAGTGCAGAGTGGTGCTGTCTCATTGCCTGTTAGTTCTCTCCTTTTGTGTGCTCGCACACAAAATGTTCCTGTTCAAAATACTGGGCAAATTTATTTGAGATGTTTCTAACTGCAAAACATAGTATAGTTAATTGAAAACATCAGCTCAATGTGCAGCAGCAGTTGAAAAGGCAAATAGGATACTAGAAATTATAGAGAAAGGGATAGAAAATAAAATAGAGAATATCCTAATACTGCTATATGTCCATAGCGCTTCCACACCATGAATGTGTGTCTCATTCTGGTTACCTCCTCTCAAAAAGGACACAAAGAAAAGGTGTAGAGAATTGCAACAAAGATGTTCAAAGGTATGGAATGGCTTCCACATAAGAAAAGGTTTACTAAGTTAAACCTCCTCAGCTTAGAGAAGAGACACATGAGGGGGAAATTGTTAGAAGTTTACAAAATCATGAGTAGTGTAGAGCAAGTAAAATAAGTGGGATCAAAAAAGATTGGCGAACTTATTTGAGGGTAGGCCTATAATTAGTCAAGTTGGTCAGGGGCTGAAACTCTTACTATTGGGTTGGGAGTAGGGCTGAAAAATAAGGAGGGGTTCTCGTGAGTAATTTGCGAGAATCAAGATGGGGCAAGAACTCGGGTGTTCTCGCCCCCCTCTCGAGTCCTCGTGAATTACTTGGGGGGAGGGAGTCGCACGCGGGGGGGGGGGCCTGGAGGTGAGCAGAGGCCGAAGACAAGTCCCCTTCAGCCCCTGCCTAGCCTCCACGTCAGGGGAGGGAAAGTTCAGGCAGGGGCAGGAGTGTACTTACCAGCCTGTGAGGCGTGGGGGTCCTGACCCCCCTGTGGTGCTCCATGTGGCATTGGGCCCCTTCCTGGGTGTTCAGTTTAAAAGGAAAAGAACCCCACAGCTGGAGCATGCTCAGAGCACTGCTCGGCTCTGCATGCCTCTTTCAAAGTTGGCGCCCGCAGGGCCAAGCAGTTCTTCTGAGCATGCGCGGCCCTGCGGCCGCCATCTTTAATCATGGCATGTAGGGCTGAGCATGCTCAGAAGAGCTGTTCGGCCCTGCAGCTGCCATCTTTGAAAAGGGCATGCAGAGCCAAGCAGTGCTCTGAGCATGCTCCAGCTGTGTGTGGGGGGTCTTTTAAACTAAAGACCTGGGAAGGGGCCCAGTACAGCGTGGAGCACCACATGGGGGTCAGGACCACCCCGGATGGTAGGTAGGTAATAACTTTATTGAGAGACCCGAAGGTCATTTCAAAAAACAATACAATATAAATGGTAGCCTTAATAAAGACATAACTGATAAAAGCCTAGTTCAGCCATAAGGCAGATAGAGGGCACTTAAAATCATAAGTACAAGTCAAAATTATTTTCAAAATTACCTTACATTAAAAATTGATTCCATTTGACATCCAGAACCCCCGCACAAAAGGAAGCCATGGATCTGGTAACATATGGGTCCTCAGAGCTAAGTAGCCAAGTCAGTATTAAATCCTGTTTTGCCTGAGATTGATAGAGAGGCAGCCGGGCAAGGAACCTCCTTCTCAAATCTGCATAAATTGGGCAAACCAGAATCACATGGGCCAGATCTTCTACTTGCCCCAAAGGGCAGTTTGGACATTTTCTAAGTTCTCTTGGTCTGCCCACATATCTGCCACTAAGATTTGCCGATGGAAATGAATTCAGCCGAAACAGCAGCAGTGCATGCATTCTACGCCAGTCGGACCATAGCGAAAGATACCTGGGTTCTCTCAAACATGGGTTGATGTTAGCATAAAGGGGCGCCACTCTCTGATTGGCCAGGGCTGCAATCTCAGTTTGCCTTTCTTGATCGCCAATCCTCTGCTTGATCATTACCAAGGCTCCCTTATAATTAAAGGAGCGAAGAAAAGAACTTGAGAAACCTAAGTTCCCAACTTCTCTTTCGACTAACACACGCCAGGAATTGGTTTCTGAGGCCTTTGCCACCATGTTAATAAGAGAGTTGGATTTGGAGGGAAATACAAAAATTTTCATCCAGAACTTAACACATGAGAAAAGGGCCTGGGACCTCAAAGGTGGAGAAGCAGTCTCAGCTCTCAACAAAACCTGAGATGTACCTCTAGGCACCTTTAAGATTGCTCGAAGAAAACAGTTCTGGAGGGTATCTATCATGTTTAGAAACGCTAAGCCCCAAACTGGGAATGCATATAATAGTTGGCTCACTGCCTTGGCTTTGAACAGACGTATAGCTGGTTTAACTTGACGGCCTCCATGTGAGAAAAAATAGCCCTGGATAGCACAGGAAGTTTTTTTTGCTAAACTAAGAGCTGAATCAAAATGGGACCGCCAACTCCTTGAAGCTGAGAATAACACACCCAGGTACCTATACTCAGGGACCTGTTCAATTAAATGACTGCCCATACGCCAGCGATGGACCACTTTCCTACTGCCCACGGTCATGACTTTGGTTTTAGAGAAGTTAATCGTTAAATTCTCCTTCTGGCAATAACCCATGAATTGCTGCATACTCCTTTTAAGGCCAATCGGTGTCTGAGATATCAGAACCGTATCATCCGCATAGAGTAAAATAGATATCTTGCGATTTGCAAGATTAGGCGGATGCGTGTCCACTTTAGCCATGTGAGGAACCACATCGTTAAGAAAAAAATTAAATAAGAAAGGGGCCAATATGCATCCTTGTCTAACTCCACGCGAAACTCCAATTTCTGGAGTGAGCAAGGAATTCCGGGAAAGGCGAATCTGCATGGTGTTATTGGCATATAGCTTGGTCATAAGAAATAACAGACGTCTATCAATAGTCGTCTCACTTAGTTTATGCCACAAACGATCTCTGTCTACCGTATCAAAGGCAGATTTCAAATCTACAAAGCACAGGTATAGTCGTGAGCCTTGATTGGATTTAACATATTTAATAATCAGCTGGTGCAAAATAAACACATGCTCAAGAGTTGACTGACCTTCCTGAAACCCAGCCTGCTCTGGGAGAATTATTTCATTATCCTTTGCCCAAAGCTGAAGTTTTATTAAAAGATGTTTAGCATAGAGTTTTCCAAGTACACTAAGGAGACTTATCGGCCTATAGTTATTAGGAAGGGACGTGTCTCCTTTTTTATAGATGGGCACCACCAGGCTGTTAAGCCATTTTTTTGGAAAACTACCTGTTGCATCAAGATGCGAAAAAAAGGGGGCCAGAACTGAGGCCCACCAAGTGGGATTTACCTTAAGAAGATCTGTAGTGACATAGTCGCATCCAGGGGCTTTCCCTGACTTTAATGTAGATATTAAATTCTCAATCTCTGCTGGTTGAACCGGTTGCCAATGAGGAAGATCGGCCAAAGAAAGACTGCTAGAATTAAAGGGGTTAGAATCCAAATAGGATTTAGCAAATAGGTCTGCAAAATAGCTCAGCCATAACCCAGGGGATATAAGGGGCAAAGAATTTCTCCCAGGTTCATGAAAATTTTGCCTAATAAGAGCCCAGAACTTCCCCGAATCCTTTCCCTGGGCAGCCTCACTAAGTGCCAACCAATTTGCTCTGCAAAATTCAGCTTTCTTCCGCGAGAGTAAACCTCTATACTCCCTTCGCAATGACGACAATTGAACCCGGTTGGCATAGGATGGAAGACTAGCCACCCTTCGAGCCAACTGCCTCAAGATAGTTCTTAAATTGCGGCAGTCCCTATCAAACCATCCCCTGGATTTGGGAAGGTTTGATTGTAAAGAGTTTGGTACACTAAGAGACATTACAGTCATCTCAATTAAAGTATCAAAATTGGCAAGAGGCTCTACCTGATTGTTACTTATTTCGGTGACCAGTCTAACAACCTTCTCTTCCTGTATAAAAGGAGGGAACATTTCAGTCAGCTCTTGCTTAGATCTTAGCCGAAATGGAATAGCCACAGTATTTTCGCTCATTTCCCTACCTGTCGAAACTTGCTGCAAAAGATTCTCCCTACCGGCATCATAGATGGAAAGACACAAAGGAAAATGGTCAGCCATAAACATAGGCAAAACCTGTAATTTTCTAACAATCTGTAAATGGTCAGCCTGTATGGCAAAATAATCTATGATGCTAGAACCCAAAGGGGAATGGTAGGTAAAATTACCTTCCTCATCCCCTGGTGCCATCCCATTTAAGACTACAAGTTCTGTGTCATCCAAGAGCCTAGTTAACAAAGGGGCCCTTACGCTGACCACCCTATCTGATGTACTACGAATGCCACTAATATAGGGAGGTAAACACCCCTCCTGCGAGGTATCCAACAGATTCACCTGCGGGGCTCCCAGGCGGGTGTTAAAATCCCCCCCCATAATAAGGCAGGCATTGGGAAATCTCCCCCGGGCATCCCATGAAAGTGTCTTAATCATATACCAGATCTCGTCCTGGTAGTACAATGAACTGCTAGGTGGGATATAAACATTTGCCAGAAGCAGTTCGAGACCAGAAGGGAGCAAGCAATGACAAATGGCAAAGTAAGATTTATACTTATTTATCAAATGGATTTTAATATTAGCAATATTGGACACCAAAAAATCCAAACCTCCGCTAGACCTCCCTTTAGAGAAGGAAGAAAAAGCTGGAACACTAACAGCCTGAAATCCGGAGCAAGTTACCTCCTTAGTCATCCAGGTCTCTTGAATTAAAACAACATCAAACGATTTCAGAAAGATTTGAAAAGAAGGATCTGCATTATGAGTTGACCATCCACCCACATTCCAGCTTACAATGGTTGACGCTGCAGGAGTGCACCCACCCAGTCATACTGGATTCTTTGGGGCCTCCATTGTCAGAGGATCCTCCAGTAGGCCCAAAGGGGGCCGACCCCTGCCTTCGTCCTGGGACATAGACAACCCATGATGGGTCAAAAAGGGGCCCTGGGGACCAGAGGTCCCGTATGGTGCGCTTGAAGGGATCAAAATTAGAGAATCTCCAACATGGGGGGTCCCCTTTCCCGCCAACCCTGGACCAACACAGATACGAGTGTGCATAATGGTGAAGTCAGAGCCTAATTTGGAACCACAGACCTCAGTCGGAGCCCTATCCTCCGAAAAGGTTTCTAAGGGCGGGATTGATAAATCAGAAATCCCATTCAAAGAGATTGGCCCTATTGACTTCCCTACTGGTGACAGCTCAGAGGGTTGTACACTGGTCAGAGCTTGCAATCCCCTTGGGGTGACCTGAGAATGGGTGTTTGCAACTAACCCAGCATCCATTTTTTCTAGCTGGGAGAAAAGAGAGTCCATACACCCTAATACTTCAAGATGGTTATCGAGTTCCAGTAGGGAATTTGCTAAGGAAACCACTGGAGAAACTGACTGTATTGGCACATTATAACATGGTGCAGTCTCCATTGATGGGCAATTGGAGGTTTCAATCAGTACTCCAACGGGTACCTGAGTTGAAGATTTTACTATCAACCCCTCCGGCGGACAGATAATCCCACCCTGATGACTCAGGGGAGGGATAACGGAACCGGAGTCCTTTGAAGTTGGAAGCACGGAGGGACCCTCTCCAGAAGTCCTAGCATAAGCCCTTGAGATGAAAATAGCCTTCTCCCTAAGGAGGCCTTCCTTAGCAAAAATTTGGGATACCCATCCTTCAGAGTCAAAGAGTATGTTTATAATCCAGCGACCTGTGGTCATCACAAGATGATCAACTGAATAGATGTTTTTACTTGTGACAGGAATTTTCAGTAGTACCCTCAAATGTTCCGCCACTTCCAAAGGGGAGCTCCAAAAGGGCAAATTGCCTTTAGGGAGGGGAAGAATAGTAAATATCACACTACTGGTCAATCTAGTAAACTCCCCATGGATAGACAGCAAGTCATAATTACCTCCAATGGGTACCAGGCATTTAGATGTTGACGCATGCACTGGCAGGGAACTAAGAATCTCTGGGGGACCAGAGTGCTGAGAAAGGGTACCCTGAGGGGCAGTTGTCAAAAAAGCGGGTTTCCTACCACTATTTCCCACAGGATTAAGAACAAACTGTTCGTTTCGGGCGGGCAAGACAATGGGCTGTTGTAAAGGTAGTTGGCGGGCCAAAGTATCAAATTTAGCATTAAAGCTATGGAGCTGGGAAAAAACTAGGCGGATTGTTTGCGACGTAAGAGAAACATGTTCTGCTAGTAAGGAGAAAAGACTCTTTGAACTCCCATGGGTTGGCAGATCCCCAGGGGGTTCAAGTCCAGAGGCATAAGATTTCTGTTTGGGCGAGGAGTGTATAGCCACACTGGTGGAAAATTTAACCGCATCCTGCAAATCTGCCAGGGGAGCAAAACGATTAAATAAAGGGACCTCAGCACTCATCGTGCAGGAATTGGTGCTTATACAAGGAAAAAAACTATCCAGCTTCCTCTGCTTAGAGGACTTATATATAGGAGGAGAGGCACTGGCGGCTTCTGGCCGGGTACGTTTTTGTGGTTGCATCATTAAATAAAACAGCCCTTATACAATCTTCAATAGTAATCGACAGACGGTTCACAAACACAAGCATATATCACCCAGCACCAAAAACGGATGGAAAAGAAAGGGGGTTCGGCCTCGGCCCCACCGGCACCTAAGACCGCGCGCACAAGGCCGTTGGTCAGGGGTTTAAATGCTCAGCCTCTCCAGGAAGCTCCGCCCCTTGTCAATTACCCCAGTCCAGCAAGCAGCTCGGGCAACCCTGCAGCTCCACTCCACACACGCCGCCTCTGTTGGTCGGGGGTTTAAATGCTCAGCCTCTCCAGGAAGCTCCGCCCCTTGTCAATTACCCCAGTCCAGCAAGCAGCTCGGGCAACCCTGCAGCTCCACTCCGCACACGCCGCCTCTGTTGGTCGGGGGTTTAAATGCTCAGCCTCTCCAGGAAGCTCCGCCCCTTGTCAATTACCCCAGTCCAGCAAGCAGCTCGGGCAACCCTGCAGCTCCACTCCGCACCACCCCGGATGATAAGTTACACCCCTACCCTACCCGAACTTTCCCTTCCCCTCCAGGTGGGGATGTCGGGTGGGGGACAGAGGTACTCAGGTGGCTTGACTTTGCCACCTGCTCACCTCCAGCTCTCGTGTCGGCCTCCCTGCCTGCAACCCCTACCCCCTCGAATTCTTGACAAGAAGAGGGGGGTTTCTTGGCTTGGCTCAGCTCAAGGCAAAATAGGAACACCCAACCCTTTTCGTCAAGAGCTGCGAGACAATCGAGCCAAGTTTCAGCCCTAGTTGGAAGCGAACAACAGCATGAAATGAATGGTCCCATCATGAGCTTTTGCACTTCTCTGAAGTAACTGAAGCTGGTCACTATTAGAGACAGGATGGTGGACTAGATAGATCAGTATTTTGAAGCTTCAAAACACTATACTTAAAAGTTTGTCCAAGAGGGCCCAGATTCAAGTTACTTGTGAGGGTGGAGCCCGTCCACTGGCAGACTGCAGACAGGAGGCCCAGAGCATTTACTGATTTTGCTGACAAAAATGCCACTGCTCTTGAGAGGAAAGGAGGGGATAGTGTAGAAAAAATAGTCCTAATGTGTCAAACGTGTACCACATTATAATTTGTAGACTGCTATTTGTTAGACTGACTGAATGATTGGAGTCCCTCCCATTTCAGGTTTTAAGTAAGATTTTCCTTCTACTCCTCCACAGAAAATGGACAGAAGAACATGAATGGTAATTCAGTAGGTTCACTAAGAGTAGAAAATAGTTTTGACAAAGGACTCCTAGCACTACAAATTTCTCCTATCTTTGTTCAAGGTCTCACTTTTTTTTTTTTGCTCCAACCATTAAAATGACAGAATTTTACCCCAAGGTAAACTGCAAAGACAACATTTTGCTTACCCTTATAGATCTTTATGTCAAAATCGTGCTTTGTTATTTCAAAAGTTCAGTTTTGCTTCTTCCCTTTATTTCTCTTGTTTTGTACATAGCAAAATAGCAGGCTTGCTTGTTTCGGGTCTTTTTGGTTGCTGGGCTAAAAAAGCAGAGTGGTGTGGGTGAGTCATCACAGGATGAGGCCCTCAGTGTGTTGGCACTCTGCTACTGGGTTTGACCCCTCAGTAAAAGGGTTAAGCTGGAGCCCAGTGTAGTAGAAAATCAGGTAACTGGAAATGGACGGTCACATGACCTTGACTTGGGATTAAGAGGGGGAACCCAAGCCCAGTCAGACAGTTAGTGTTAGGTTGGAGACAGCAGGGTGAGGAGCTCCTGGGTCAGCTGAAGCCACCCTGCTGGGGAAGTTGAATAGGAACCCTGACCCTGCCTAGGGAAAGGGGGTTCAGGAAGGCACTCTGGGGCAGCAAGGCACCTCAGGCCAGCAAGGGCCTTGGAAGTCCATGGACAGGCTGTAGGGAGACATGGTGAGAGTGTAAGAGCTGGTAAACCCAGTGCGGGAGAGTGGAGAGAGAGCACAGGCCTGCAGGGAAGCCAGGAAAGAGAAGATCCCACTTTTGAGGTGGGGTCCTGAGACACAAGAGTTGGAAGCCCTAAGGAAATGGGGCAGCCCCTTGGTCTGGATGGCAGACAAGCTAGGGTGGAGGAACACCTAAGCCCTTGAAGTGGTCCCTGAGAAGCAAGAGCTGTTTGCTCGTGTGCTTGAAGGAGCTAAGGAACAGCAGGAGGCTGCACAGGAGTTTACGAGGGAGATACAGGTGGGGCTGGGGCTAGGGACCCTCAAGCTAGCTGAGGTGGAACTACAGGTCCCCAAGAGGCCCAAGAGAGAGACTAGGGCTCTGGAGAGAGGGTGGCACCTAGTGGCCTCGCTCAAACAGAGTGTATGGCTCAGACTAGGGAACCTTGAGCAGGAGACAACCCAACAGCCCAGGAATCCGGACTGACCCAAAACACTATGAGCATTGTGCAGTGCACCTCAGGGACTCGAGAATGAATGAGAGACTGTGAACTGTAAGATCACCCTCTGGAAAGGGGAAAACAAACTGTTTAAGAACTGGACACCTTAGGTGGAGGCCTGAGTGAGGTATTTACTGCTCATCTTCCAGAAGCAGATTCCCAAACTGAGAACCATCCATGCCCTAGTCACCCAGGGACAGAATAACCCTGACATACTCTGCCTCGGGTCCGAAACTGCAAATGACCAGAAGAAAGGCATGTTACTGCTCCCATTGCCCAATGATGTATGTGCAGCTGGTATGCAGCCTGCTGCATCCACACCCACCACTGTTGGGTGTGGCAACAGACTGGATGCCACCTGCAACAGACTGGACGCATGTGACCCACAGCTGTAACCACCCCTGGGGGCCAGTGGGCACAGCAGCACTGAGCAGGAGACATGTTGTCCATGCGCCATGCAGGGACCCTAACCTTTTCCACACTACCCCGTCTATGGTGTTCTGAGGAATAGACATATAATGGATGGGGTGAGGGAAATGCAGCATGGCCAGAGGCACCACAGCTTCCCCCACCCCATGCAGGAAAGACAGGTGATGGCAGTGGAGATGTCATCTCTGCAAGACATGCCAGAACAACAGATGGAACCTACTATGTGCAGGTCCCTGAAAACCTACTGCATATGTGCAGTCATGTGGATGAGGTCCCGTCCCTTTTCCTGCAGGATTATCAGGCACTCATCAGTTGCTGTGGATGGAAATGGAATAGGTGTGCTAAGTACCCCATGTGGGTGGTTGGTGCTGCCCAGTATGGCGAGAAGATGATGAGCATGTGCATTTCCCCTCTCCCCTGCATACTCCCTCAAATGACACCACTAAACCAGCCCTATACATACACAGGAGGAGGGGGGATGAAAGGGTGCGGTAGTGCACAGCCAGGAGGAGATCCTGTAAGGGATGAGGGCATTCTGTCATGCACTCATGGGAAACAGCTGACATGTACCTAGCTCTGTGCTAACAAGTCATAATGCATTCTGCAGGCCTGCATCAGTGATTGTTGCAGCCCTGCATCATGTCAGAGAAATTGTTCAGGGTGGCATTAATGCTGTGGTGAGGGGAGGTTTGGTGTATGTCTGCTGTTACCCTAGGAGAGACGTTGGGTTTGCCTCCATGAGGTGGGCCCTTGGTTGCACAACAGTACACCTACAGAAATGGCAACCACAGCCACCAAGCACCCTGTGCACAACCCCTTTGGGCAGACAGCATATAGACAGGAGGCAGTACCCCCCTGTACACCTGATCCGAGTATGCTGGGATTGGGGAAGGACAGGGCCTGTGTGGAAGGCCAGACAATGTTTTTTTCCCCTAGGTGGCGGCCTGAGCAACCGTGTACACCCACACATCACCTGGATGGAAAAACTCCACACTCATCATGGGGGAGATCGGAATGTGGCTTCTAGTGTTTGGTTTTCAAGACATTGTCCCTTTGGGCAATATGCCTGCACAGGGCTCCCCTGATGCGTTTGACATATTGGGTCTCTATGGGGTTGTTGTGTTGTCCTGCATGTACATGGGGTAGTCCAAGGTAGTGCCTCGTGTCTTGCACACATTATGCAGCACACAAGTGTCTGCAACCATTAGGAAAGCTGTCTCCACCTTGAAGTCTGTGCGCCCCACAATGGCTCTCCAGTGCTGTTTTAGGACCCCAAAGGCTCATTCAACAATTGTCTGTGTGGAGTTGAGGTGGCAGTTAAAGTGCACCTCCACATGGTTGCGGGGCATGGAATAGTTCTTCATGAGCCACATCAGTAGGGGGTAGACAGGGTCCTCCAGGATGACTAGCAGCATTGCGACACCCTCAATAACATTCATGATGTTGTCGCTGATGTCTTTCCTGTCCATTCTGGTAAAGAATGGAATAGATGGAGGATCCTGACATCATGGGTCTGTCCCAAGCAGCCAGTGTACACATCTATGAACTGGCCACAGCCCACGGTCATCAACCACCTGTTGCAGAACTATGGCGTGGAAACTGTGTCCGTTAATGTACTCATCCCTGGGGTATGGGGGCTGCATGATGGCAATGTACGTGCCATTGATGTCCCCAGTGCAACTTGGGAACCCAAGCGATTCAAGCAGGAACAAGTGATCAACAGTGTTGAAGGCAGCCGAGAGCTCAAGGAGGACAAGTATGGACAGGGCCCCGAGGGAAACTCGGGTCTGCGATTCGCAGATTTCCCGCGGAATTCCCCTCCCCCCGCGGAATCTCCTGCCCCGCTTACCCCAGCGCAGAATTTCCAGCCTGCGCTGCAGGGACGTGGGACAGGAGATTCCATGAGGGGAGGGGAATGAAAAAACCCTCGGGGCTTCCCCTCCCCAGCCTCCCCAGTTGCCAGGGGGGGAGGGCACCCCCTTTAGATAATTAATTAACTTACCAGGGACGGCAGCAGCAGCTGCTCCGTCCAGCGCGCTCGTACTTCCTGCTCGTACTTCCTGGCCCCTCCCGACGGGGCCTCTCAGGGCGACGCAGCCAGATGACGTCATCCGGCTGCGTCGCCCTGAGAGGCCCCGTCGGGAGGGGCCAGGAAGTACGAGCAGGAAGTACGAGCGCGCTGGACGGAGCAGCTGCTGCTGCCATCCCTGGTAAGGCAATTCCTTTTGGGTTTTTTTTTTTGGGGGGGAAGAGTCAAGCACGCCCCAGCAGCTGGGGAGGGCAAGCCCCGGCAGCTGGGGAGGGGAAGCCCTGAGGTTTTTACCAGTGCGGGGGGAGGAGGAGGCAAGCCAAGCCCCCCCCCCCGCATGGTAAATCGCGCCGAGGCGCAGAATTGGGCCCTGACTCGCGCGGAATTTTTTTAAAAATTCCGCGGAAGAATCGGGGCCCTGAGTATGGAGTATGGCGGTTGGATTTAGCCATAAGAAGATTGTTGGTGGTCTTAGCAAGAGCGGTTTCAGTAGAGTGAAGGGCGTGGAAGCCAGACTGGAGGGGGTCAAGGGAGGAGTTGGCGGAGAGGAGGTCGAGGCAATGGGAGTAGACAACACATTCAAGGAGCTTGGAAGCAAAAGGGAAGAGCAAGACAGGATGGTAATTAGAGGGTTCAGAGGAATCCAGAGTGGACTTTTTGAGGATGGGTGGAACAGTGGCATGTTTAAAGGCAGAGGTGAAGGTACCGGTAGAGGGGGAGAGGTTGATGATGTGCAGGAGGGGAGGGGTGACGGTAGAAACCATAGAGGTCAGGAGGTGGGAAGGAATGGGGTTCAGGGGGCAAGTGGAGAGGCTGGAGGATCAGAGCAGGGAGGAGATTTCCTCAAGGGAGGCAGGAGGGAAGGAGGACAGGAGAGAGGTGGGGGGAGGAGGGCAGGATTAGTAGTAGGGGGAGAGGACTTGTAAGCGATTTCCCGGCAGATCTTGTCAATCTCAGAGGTGAAAAAGAGAGCAAGATCCTGAGCGGAGAAAGAAGAGGGAGGAGGAGGACAGGTGGGGGGGTTGAGAAGGGAGTCGAAGGTGGAAAAGAGGCGGCGAGGGTCCTTGGAGCAGGACTCAATGCGTGAGGCATAGTAATGCTGTCTAGCGAGGGAGATAGCAGAATTGAGCAAATAGAGGCAGAATCTGAAGTGGTGGAAGTCAGCGTGCTAGTGGGATTTGTGCCAGAGGTGTTCAGCAGCCCAGGTGCAGGAGCGGAGATTGCCACCGTCATGTCTGAAAACATCCCATGGGTGGGTGGAGATAGCAAGCACTGGACCACCTCCCAGAGTCCTAGTAGCCGCGACTTTTTGTTCCCATAGTTCACCACAGCTATGAGTCATTACAAGGGGCAGGATACTGGGAAGGGCGGAAGGGGTCGGTGGATGGAGCTTGGTGGGGGTTGGTGGGTGGAGCACAGCAGGGAAGAACACCTGCCCATATATAAGGTTTGTCCTGCTAAACCTGGGGGTTGAGTCTGGGCTGCCTAAATGCACAAGAAATACACATAGGGGGGTTGCCCATTTATTAGATCCAACACACTAAATGTGGATGGGGGCTGCATGGACCAAACCCAGACTCCAGCAGACTATCGTCTTGTTTGTTAGCACCCTTTGTTTCCTTTTCATTGAACCTTCCTGCCCCAGTGAAATATAATGTGCTGCCACTAAGCAGGCAGGTTGCTACAGCTAATTTTCTCTTGCATTTTGTTCTGGGACCACTGGCATCCCTCATTAGTTCCTTTATTAGTACTAGGGGCGGGAAACCGGTAAAATCCGGTATCCGATAATGCCGGTAGCGGGCGTACCGGCATTATCGGATTCGACCCGGTAATCCGGTCCGGGGTACCGGATTCTGGGTACCGGATTTTTTTGCATTGCAGCCATTTAAAAATGGCTGCAATGTAAAAAAACTTCAAGCCCCAAGTTAAAAAAAACAAACCCTCCCCAAGTCCAGGCTGCGCGGGTGGAAGGGGGGACACCCCCCCACCCACCCTGCCCAGTCTGGATTTTTGTTTAAAAACAGACTGAGAGGCGAGCCCACCCCCCAGCACCAGCGGCCGCAGCGTCCCCGCAGCCGCCGGTAAGTATGACCCGATCCCGGGGGGGGGGTGTTCAACAGCCCCCCACCCCCCAGGGATCACCCCTACTAAAGTGCATAGCTTGCGTGCCGCTTACCTTGCGGAGCTCCGGCGGCGGCGGGCGGTCCGGAGGCCTCAGCGCCGGCTGTGGCTGCCGGCGTCAGAGACGCTCTAGGCCTTCCGGGGAAACCCGGAAGTTCCCCGGA
>QEPC01008879.1:1709852-1778614 GCA_003113815.1 Sphenodon punctatus | reverse complement strand
TGGGAGGGGGAGGGGGAAGGAATTCATTTATTTCATTGAGTTCAATGGGGACACAGCGCCCCATTGAACTCAATGAAATAAATCCGGTACCGGTATACCGGATTTAATCCGGGAATCCGGTTTTTGCAGAACCGGTAACCGGTAAATCTGGTAGCCGGTAATGGGCCCGGGGTCCCACCTCTAATTAGTACATTTAAATACCCTCTTAGCATTATTAAGTCTGAAATAGCTTTATTCTTCATCTAACAGTATTTATGTTCAACACATTTTCACAGCTCTCCCTACAAGGACTCTTACAACAGATGCTATGACGCAGTTGAAGGAACGTGAATCAAATTGTAGGTAATGATCCATGCTTATTTGTTTTGTGTAAGCTGTGGTTTCTATAGCTACTGTACATCTACTTCATGCAGTTTGTTGCTCATATTCTGTAGCTTAGTATCGATTTTTAAAGCGGACAGATCCCATAGTTTTCAACCCAATAATCTGACAGGAGAAATGTTTCTCCACATGCAAATTGTGACAAACTTTTTAAAAGTGGATTTGAAAATAGTATTTAATATTCTAAAATGTTTCACTAGAGACACTTTATTCTGGTCTCTTTGAGAAACATCCAAATTGTTCAGATTTCTGGGTATCCATAATAGAAGTAGTTTCCTGTACTGAAAACGGGAATGGGGGAAAAACAACATACTGTACCCCAGCTTTAAAACATCCTAAAGAAACTTTTACTGGTTTAATAATATAAATGATCAGTCTACATACGCTTTAATATGTTTTCTGCCTTTTTAAAAATGAGCAACAGCAGTTTCCTTAGTGATAGTATTTAT
Source organism: Sphenodon punctatus (assembly GCA_003113815.1). Classification (NCBI taxonomy): domain Eukaryota; kingdom Metazoa; phylum Chordata; class Lepidosauria; order Sphenodontia; family Sphenodontidae; genus Sphenodon; species Sphenodon punctatus. The sequence goes on along the minus strand of QEPC01008879.1, from coordinate 1,777,784 downwards.
TTTATATAATAGGTTTGTCATCTAAAGGGTGAATGTTTGCCTTTTGTCTTCTCACCAGTTTGTAGGATTTTTTTTTCTTGCAAGAGGACCCATTGTAGTCAATAAATGTTTGAAAATCTTTTTTCTTTTGCCTATCCTGTTCTCTGTTTACCTGATCAGTAAAGAAAAATGATGGGGAACAGAAGGAGGCTCTGAAAGAAGTGTCTATTAGGGAGATCCAGATTTAGGCAGTCTCCACTGTACTTCTGAAGATACTACTGTCCTACCAGTCTTGCTAAAAGGGTTTTCCATTCTGACATTCACAGACCCTGATTCACCAAAATGCTGAAGCACATGTTTGACATTAAGGATTTATTTGGCTTTGGAACTCACTTCCCCTGGAGGTTTGCCAAAGTCTGAGCCTGAGTATCCTCAGAAAGCAATGCAAGACCTTTTTATCTGGCTGGACTTTTAGTCGGCAGGGATAGAGTTTAAAGGGTGGGGTGGGAATGGTTTTAATGGGGATTTTACTTAGTTTTAACTTGTTTTTATATTTTTGTATTGTGGGCCACCCTGAGCCTCTGGGAACAGGTGGGATTATAAATTAAAATAAATAAATAAATAAGACTTTAAGGATATGATCAGTCCCACTCTCATCCTCTGAGATTGCAATTCTCAAAAAACTTGTGTTCTCTCCACCAACCTATGTTTTATACCACATTCTGATAATACTTCAGGACAATCTGCATCTCCAGCTCTTTGCTCAGGCCCTGCTGAAAGTTGCTCCCCTCCCTAGAAACCTGAAGTGGCTCCCAGCATGAATGTCAGATATTTAAACAAATTTGGTTTAATTCATCCCTGATGTAACTGTGCTGCAATAAAAAGTGTTTCAGCAAGAGCAAATTTGGTTTCATGTTTCAGATTTGTGCTGAAGAATTTCTTCTGACATGGAAGCTGCTTGGGCTCTCAGACTGTAGGTGAAATCAAATGAAATTATAGCCCGCTGGAGTCATTCAGCTCACACAGACCCCAATCACATGTTTAGCATGTCCAACCTAATAAATAAGCAGCCCCCTTCTCGTATTTCATGTGCTTTTGTCAGCTTTCACCAGTGGCACTTAGCTTACCTTTGCTAGAGATCTCCCTCCCCCCGTCACCTCTCAGCTGAGAGGGTGGGGAGGGAGATCTCTAGCACGCAACTCTATAGTGCTGGCAGATTTGGATGCCAAAAAGGCTGCAGGTGAACCTAATTTATGAAACACAGGCACGACTTGTAAGGTTGCCCGCTTCCTTAGCGGGGGGCTCCGGTGCAGCGGGGCCGCTGACTCGGAGGCGGGCCCGCCTCGGAGGCTCAGGGGGAGGTGCAGGGCAGGCGCAGGGGACGCGAGGGGGCGGGGCCACGTAGCGTGGAAGCGTGCTGCTGGCCACGCCCCCAGGAGCCCCAGAGAGGCATCAGGTGTGGCGATGAAGCAGCGGGGCTCCGCCCCAAGCAAACAGGGCATTGTTAAGGGAAAGGGCTATATAAACTACCGGCGGGGCCTGACTTCCCCACCGGTAATCATTCTTGAGAGACTGGCCCCTTGCCTTGGAGATCCATTACCTTATTCGTGCATTAGCTTGAAGCGAATGATCCTAGTGTTCCCCTTCCTGGTTGCATGCGAGGTGTGAGAGTGAGTATCAGGTGTGTCGTTATTCCCTATTGTGTGTCCTGTATATTTGAGGAGTGATCTATATTGTGGGGCAGACCTGTTCCCTTTATCCAGTGCCTTGTTGTTCTCCCTTCTCCCCTACCTTCCGGCCACATACCCTTTGCGAGAGAGTCCAATTCACCCCACTTACCTAGATCCTCGTTCCCCTTCCCTCCTTTCCTTTCCCCTCTCCCTGGAGCCTTTCCCCTCCCCCTCATTCTCCCCACAGAACCCCACGGTGCCCAGGGCCCCGAATAGTTCCCCGAGTGTGTGGTTTTCCCTGGTGTTTCTACGTCTTGGTTTTCTGAGGCAAACTGCTATCCTTTCGCCTTGTCCCGATGATGAAAAGGGTTGCCTTCTAATATTGAGGGAAAGCCCACCTTCCACCCTGAGGGACCCTAGCCTTACCGAGCTAGGTACGTGCTTTAATGATAGTTGCCTCTGGTTGCCCTTGTCTGTAACCTGTTTGTGCGTCCTCCAAGTGTGGAGTCACCCCTCTTCCCGGCTCCTGTTTCCCTCCTTCCTGTCCCCACGTGACACGACTGACATGTGGGTCCCCATTAGCCTTGATTGGCCCGCATGGTGGGTCTATGATGTCCCTGGATTCTGCCATGAATGGCGGCTCTGTGGTGAGGTGACCATGTAGAGGCCACGTGGTAGACCCTAATAGATGGACATGTGGGAACGTTCCTGGTGAAGACTAATGTGGGCTATTGACTCATTTGATTCCACCCTGAGTCTTCACCACGGGTAACGTAGTCACTTCCTGCACTTTCCAAAAGTCTCTGCTGCTTGCTCTTCTTTTCACTGGGGACTTTTTAAAAATTTGGTTTAACAGCTTTTCATAAGTAATCTTGCTCCTAGTTAATAACTTGTCTTCTTTGGTTCATCACTTGCATACTTTTCTCTCCCACTGATATTTTGCTGTAATATTCCCCCTGTCCCTTTTTTGGCATTTTTGTGAATCTGAAAGTCAGACAGAAAAGAAAAATATGAATCCATTCTGCAGATTTGAGGATACAGCTAGATGCAAGTTCTCTCTCCAGTTTGATACCTTGCAAATATGAAGGGATGTTGTCAATTTTCTGTGTTTTTCAGAGCGTTGACTTGGACTACATTCCAATGAACAGAGGCAAACCAGAGTAACTACTTCAATTTAATTAAATAAAAACAAATAACTACTCCACTTTGGTAACATTTGGATGAACGCTGTAAACTGAAGTAGTGCTGCATCAATTTCCCCTCCAGCTGAGACTTTATAATTGCTGAATTGAAGTCTTCATCCTCACACTGAGAAGTGTTTGTTTACACAAACAGTTACTTCAAAATATGAACAGATGGGGAGTGTGTGCTCCTGATTTTTCATAATTTGTTATAGGTTGGCTTCTCATGGAAAATGAATACTTTGTAATCTTTCAGTTTGTCCCATGAATACTATCTGCAGTGCACCATTTCCCAGATTTTTTCCATGCTTAATGAGCTTTGCCTGTAAGTTTTACCGTATAACGGGAGCAATCCTGAAACTGGTTGGTTTTGGTGGTAGCCCTCTACGGTGACCCAAAACCACTGAAGAGAATGGGATTTCTTTTCTGTGCAAAAGACTAGTACTGGCACCAGACAGCTTCAGGATCATACTTACTATATGCAAGAATTTGTGACTTTTATCTCTACTGCATCGGTCAACTTAAACAATTGATTGCGAGGACATGCGTATAAGGGGCACAATGAAAGGTAATGAACCTAATCTTCCACTTGTTCTGAACCACGAATACATTTACGGTCCTTATATGGAACACCTAAATAGCAATAAAACTTCGGTCGCCATCGTCTGAAGCCTTAAAGAAGTTAAAGGCCTTCCTAAGGATTACGTTGGCAAAAGATCCTAGATATGATGGAGCTGATCGATCAGGAAGCCATTATTTATAACTCAGAAGAATTCTAGAGATAGAAGCCTGGGCCCTTAGGGACTGATATTCAATGTCATCAATTCTACACTTAATGAGCTTAGAAACTTCCTTGAGGTGTACATCATAAACAAAATCCAACAAAAACCCCATACTTTCCATTTTTTATTCAACTCCTGGCCACCATAACACCTTTTTGTGACCGCCCACCTTCAATTTCTCCTCCAAGTACTGTCTCAAAAGAGACTGCGGAGGAGAGTGAAGAATTTTCAACCAGTATTGCAATACGTATCCATTTATCCTAGATGTCAAAGAGGAGTGGCGTCCTCTCCAATTGTTGGTATTTTTCCTTTCCGATAAGAGAGCGGAAGTGACTAAATGTGTAGCTGCTTTCGGAGTAGCTGCAAATAGACTGGGGTTACAGCAGGTGAAACTGCAGGATGGCCTTGCCCCTTTGGTGACACTTATTTTAACTGAAGTATCAGTTTACCCTTATTTTTGCTCCTTTATGGTTTGCTGTAGCATGATTGTTTTACTTATATATGTTTAATTACTGTGTATTTTCATATATTTTGTGATGTGTAAAGTTGTCATGGCTATTTGCCAGTACGATAAATAATTACTTACTTATCTCTACTGAAAGCTTTGCCCACTAGAAGAGGAGAAATTAAACTTTCATTCTTAAAAAAAAAGGCAGAAAGAAACAACAAGACAATGAAAAAAATATATCTAGAGTTGATTATATATACACTTATTAGGGGGCGGGGTGGAGTTTGCAACTAAGAAAGGAAAACCCTGTCTATTTTTTTCTTCAAAGCTAGAGATGTCCAGGGTTTTTAATATATATATAAAACAAGTGGAATTTATCATGGTAAAAGTGACATGTGGGCATGATTTCCACTGTGTACAATGCTGCGTGAGCAGACATGATTGATCATTTTTCCATTTTGCTCTGAAGAGTGTCTCATTGTTCATTTACAAGAGTTTGGGCGGCTCTTCTCCGGCAGTTTATGCTGTTGATGTGGCAATAAAGCGTGTGACAGGCTCGGTGGTGGTTGTGCTACTGGCAAGAATTACATGAACCGCTTGCTCTCCAGGGACTAAACCGAAGCCCATTGCTGCAAAGTAAAGATAAAGCTGCACTTTCAGCTGAGGCTGCTATAGTAGGTTGTCGCATGAAATAGCAGCTGCCTGGGAAATGTGCAACTGCTCTCTTAGGTACGGCAGTTTTGGTCAGGTGCGCAGCACAGATAGGGCCTCTTAGGAACCCTGCCAATTGTGCTATTTCAGGCTTGTAGAGACAAACTCTTTGAAAGGAAAGTGAATTCTAGGGCAAAGGTAACCTTTGTAAAGCAGTCACTGACTGAGTGCAGCCAGTAACTAGGTTGTTCTGGTAACATAGATCAACCCAATTATTTTTCCATTTGCCGCTTAAAGACAAAGCACCTACAATGTGACTAATCCACACTTGTCAATTAGTATGCAGTTGGATATGACAGGACAGATAATGCCAATAGAATTTTATCTGCTATAGGAGGTAGCATGGCCTAGCAGCACAAGTAGACCTCGCGCAAAAGAATCCGTATTCAGTTGTCTTATACCTATCCCCACACAGAGCAGCACTGTTTCTGGGAGTCCACAGTCATACATCATTTATTAGCTGTATGCCAAAAAACAAACAAACAAAAATGGACCAGGAAAAATGTCTGGTTTTTAATTTTTTTATGTATGATGAACAGAAGAAGCATATCATCATAAATAAAATACAGCATTCTGATTGTATTATAGCTATAAATCACTTTTACAACCTCTTTAAGTCAGAAAATGGAAGATAAAAATTCATCAAATACGAGTATGTATCTTTTCAAGTATTTGTCACAGCATTCCCCTTACACACGTTGTTAAAGGCATTCCCTGAAAGAAATGAATATGACAGTAGAATTATCACCGTCAATCCCAATTTCTACAAATTATTACTATTAATGGTAAGTTATAGGCAATTGCAATAAACCAGGTGTGGGGAACCTCAGGCCCAGGGGTCAATGTGGCCCTCAGCAAGTTTCTATGTGGCCCCTTTCCAGCACCTGGATGCGGACCCTGGATCCATTCTCTACCCCCAAGCACTGAAAAACTGAGCTCATGATGATGGAATAGAGAGGAGGGCATGCCCACAAGGACAGATCCACGGCACAAATCCATTATCTGGGTCCTCCTTTTCTTGAATAAACCTGTTAAGCACCCCCACTCCCAACATCTATGTGGCCCTCGGAGCTCATACAAATCTTCAATGTGGTACCCAGGACAGAAAAGGTTCCCCACCCCTGTCATAGACTGAAAGCCAACTGAGAAGATATTTAATGAAAGACAAATTAACATAATTTGCATTTTTATATAAAGGTCTTCCCTTAATTTTGAGCTTTTTTTCTCACTCCATCCCTGCAACCAGAGATAATGAGCCAAAAGGGGAGATAAAATTTAAAAAGTCTTCCAATGAAGAGAACTAAAGCCCAGTTTTCCAAACATTTACATGCTTAATTTTACTCCTATGAAGATTTCCCCTGACAGATAGTCAAGATTATGGAATGGGTTCCAGATAAGGTGAGACTAAAAAGATTTCAGCTCTCATCTTACAAAAAGGGGTTGCTGAGGGGGAATATGAGAGAGGTTTATAAAATCATGGCTGGTGCAGAGAATGTAAATAGGGAGCTGTAGGGAATAGAAATACTCCCTTCTGGAATGAGGGGATACCAACTAAAGTTAATAGGCAGCAGGTTTAAAACAAATCTCGAGTGGAGTAGAACAAGTAGATAGGGAACATTTATTTACCCTCTCAAGTAGTTCTAGAACAAGGGGACACTCCATGAAACTAACTGGTGGCAGATTTAAAACAAATACAAGGAAGTATTTTTTCACTCAATGCATAGTTAAATTATGAAATTTGTTGCCAGAGGAGGTTGTCAGGGTCAGTAGTATGGCTGGGTATAAAAACTAGGGATGGGCGAACAGAACGCGGTTTGGATGTTCGGTCGTTAAGTTCAAAACCTGAGTTCGGGTTCGATGGTTCGGTTCAGCCGAGTTTGGTTTGGCCGAACATTCAAAAATAGCGAAACCGAACCGAAATCGAAACCGAAACATAATTTTTGGCCCTGGAAAGACGTTTTTCCCGCCCCCGAACTCAACCGAACTGTTCGGTTGTTCGAGAGTTCAGTTTGGACGTTTGGTTCTGACGTCCGAACAGACTGAGTTTGGTCTGAACTCCGAACATCCGAACCGCATTCGCCCATCCCTAATAAAAACAGACTGGATAAGTTCTTGGAGAATAGGTCCATTAACGGCTATTAGCCAAGTAGATTACGAGATGGGAACTTCTTACTGTCTGGAACAGGGAGTGATCAGCATGGAATGGATTGCCCGTTGTGACTTCTGGTACTTCTCCTATACGACTAGGATTGGCAGCTGTCGGAGACAGGATGCTGGGCTTGATGGACCATTGGTCTGACTCAGTATGGTATTTCTTATGTTCTTAAACAAAAGGAAATACTTTTTCACATAGCTAACCTGTAGAACTCATTGCCATGGGATGTTGTGAAGGTCAAAAGTATAACTTACTTCAAAAAACTATTGGATAAGCTCACGGAAGACAAGCTCATCAATGGCTTGTAGGGGATGACAGCAACCAGGTGTCAGGTAAGCATGGAGACTGCAGGGCCTGGGTCAGATGAAAAAGAGAGGTTGAGATGGTTATCATCAGATGACAGAGCAGGAAAAATGACACAGCAGGCAAATCAAATCCTCTTATTTCAAACACAACAAAAAATGCCTTCCTTTTCTTACCTGCTGATTACCCAGAGGCCAACCTGTGACTATGCCATACTGGATGCATGGATTCTCAGAATTATCCAAGTAGGCTGATGACATTTATTAAAATAATCCATCACACTGCTCTCAGGTTCATCACAGTGACCTCTGCTGATGCGCTGTTATTTTATGCTCTCATAGGTAATTACGCTTCATAGCAAAATCAAAACAAGTGTGTAGAATATTGCCCTGTAGTTGCACAGGCAGCTATCAGTGCTTGCAGTTTCTATTGATGTAAAAGTGGGAGAGGGAATAGGGAGGAAGTGCTCCTCCCCTCACTTTGCAACATAGAAATCTACCCTAACAGCAGCTGCAAGGACAGGCCGATATTAAAGAGGGGGCTGTCTGCTGTGTCATGCTGCTCCCCATCCTGGCAGCTGGGTGAGTGGGAAGAGCCATCAATATTTCTGAGTCAGGGGACAAAGCTCTAGGAGGTTAAGGGAAAGGACCTACCTCTTCCCCTCACCATTGACTGTTGTTAATCCACTGGATGTAGATCCATTGTCGTCATTAATCTCCTGTGTTTTATTTTTCCTGAGCATGCTTTTCCTCACATGGTACATCCCTGCTTAAGAGCAAGTCAAAATAACTGTAGTGTCCTGATTTCTAGATATAAATTTGGTTGTCTCTGTCTTTTAGTTCCTCTCCTTTTCTTGCTTATCCATACCAGCAAGTGTGGCTTTATTCTTTTCCCTACTCTAGTCCTTCTTTACAGGACCAAGATAAGGTTTATTTTTTCTAATATATTTTTCATTGTTATCCTGTTTAACTTATTTCAATTTATATTAGTTATAAGAAAATACATTAGCTCCCAGACACTGGGTGGGTTAGTCCATTCTCTGAAATGACAATGTTGCTGAAACCACCACAAAGTGGCATCTTTGTTGAGATGAAAGAAATCCTATGGGGTGGTTTGGAACAACCATTCTGTTTTCATGGACATTTACACAAAACTAGGACAGTTGTCTGGTATTTTGATAGGAATTTGGATCGGAATAGTGCCATAAATTGATGGCAAATGCTGTTGGAGCGGCGGCAAGACTGTTGAAATGTCAACAGTAAACAGCAAAACGTCAAACAACACTGCCACTTCAGGCCTACATCAATGTGGTTGCCATTTTGGGTGCGGGCAACACCATTGCACTCTGGAAAATGACCACTAGGGCCTGTGACCCTGTCTGTCTTCTGCCGATGTGCCTGCCTATCATGTGCTGCCTGTTAATCCATGTTGGTTCCCTTTTTTCCTAGGAAAAATCTCACCTTTTGAAAAATAAACCCAAAGTATTTCCCTATTTATTTTTTTAAAAACATTTTAGATTATTGTACTTTATTAATAAAGAGGCTTATAAAGAAAGGATAGTCTTAAGCCTCATAGAAAAAAATCTCCTTCTGCATACATTTTCCCAGAAGGACTGAAGAACTGAGTCTTATACTCTGTTTTTTCTAATTGCTTTGATTGGCTGTATATAGCTTGATTTATGTTTATATCCAGCCCAAGGACAAGGGGAAGAGTTCTTCTAAATTTGTATTCTCAAAGTGTAAGATGTCTTCAAAAAGAAATGACAACAGGACAAGTTGCTAGGGGAAGTTGTGGCATCTCCTTCACTGGAAGTTTCTAAGAGTCGGCTGGATAATCATGTGGCTGTGATAGGGTCAATCAGGTGATGGTCTAGTTAATCCCACTTTAGGACAGGGTACGGGACTTAATGAGCATTGAGATCTCTTCCAGACCAGTGATTTTAAGGAGGGTTTCTAGGACTGAATCTAGAATTTTGCTCAGTTCAGATTCCACAGGGTGGTTTCATGGGCAGTCCTATAGCAGGCTCACGGGCAGTCGCAGAGCAGGCATCATAGCAGACATCAAATCACAACACAGGACCATGGATGGCAGTCAGACCGACTGCTAGATAAGGGGGACAAACAGGAACCAGGAAGGGATGACCAGGAAGGACTGACCAGAAGATCCACCCAGATTCTGGGGCTGCAGGCCTGCCTTAAAAAAAACAAACTAAAAAAACCCAAAAAACTGAAGGCAACCAACCAGGAAGCCAAAAGGCATGGTTGAGGAGGGGTGTGGCCTGATTGTTACTGGGGAAGGCCTTCAGCACCAACCCTGGACCTTGGATAGAGTGAGCCAGTGGCACTGTGAAGTCAGTTGCCAATGGTGTTCATTTAAGCCCCAGTCCTTACAAAGCCTGCATTTGTAGGAGTTAAGAACATAAGAGCTGCAATGACCATATAGTCCGGTGTCCTGCCTCCAGCAGTGGATGTTGGGTATTTCAGAGAAATTACTAAACTGGTCATGAATGGAGCAGTCTGTTCCCTAGTAGTGTTCACTCCTAGCTCCTGGCAGTTAGAGAGCTCACCCACTGACCAGCTTGATTAATTAATTTTATGTATGGACCTGGTGTTGGAATCTTAATTGAGGATTTTCCTAAGATTTCAGTAAATTCCCAGCTCTTCACATTTATTACAGTTTGTGCTTGTGAAGGAAATAAATTATCTTCATCATCTTTATTCAAGTTTTCTAATGCAGCATTGTGTATTGTATTGCTCTGCTGTTTCTCTGTTAAAAAGTGTTTTTTGGGGGGAGAGGGAGAAAGGAAGGGCTAGATAGTTGATGCATTGTTGCATTTATTATAACTCTTCAACTTTCTGCATTCAAGATCTCATTTCCCTCTAACCTTGGTCATGTTCTGAATGAGGAGATATAGGAAATCACTCTTGTTGTGTGATGTTTAAATTAGTCTCAGCTGTTCATAGTTAAGTTTACTGAACTTTCCCATCCTAATGATGCAAACAAAATAATCAAGTACTTTAGTTATGTATCAAAGGTGACTCACAAAAGCTAGCAATTCATCATGGGATCCCTTGCGAACCTATTTTTGGTTTGTTCCCAACACGCCGCCTTATTGAAGTATCCCAGGTGCTCTTGCTCAGAGCAGAGTGAGAATGTGAGGACTGCCCTGAAAGAAGTGAACATGCTCATTATAAACGATTTCTGGTAAGACACTAAGACAACTGGCAGTTACAACGTTTCCTCATTGTGACCTCCTTCCTCTTTGCAGAGCTAGGATACACCAATGTGTTGGAGCATAATGAGCAGAATTTCACTGGGGACCCTTAGGGCAAACCAGAGGCAGCCTAGGAATTGCTGGGTATTGATAAAATAGCTGAATCTCCTTTTTAAAATTTCAGATATTACATTTGCACAGTTGATATTGCCCACTCAGATTCTTTTTGCTGCTGAGAAATAGCATTTGTGAACACACAAGAGAAATGGTTAATTAATAAATGCTTAATGCTTGCAAATGAATGTTTGGAATCTATCTTTTTTTTTTTTTGCAACAGAGACAAAGGCCATTTTTACATGAGAGGCACCCACGCGGGTGTTCGTGCATGGGTGCTTCTTGCGTAAAAAGGGCCTCTGCTCTGAGCAGAGTGTTAAGCAGAAATCTGGGTGTTCATGCATGGGTGCATCTCATGTAAAAGATGCAGCAGGTGCGTGTGTGTATGCGTCCTCCTGCCGAACACGCATTCCCCCATCAACACACACAGAGTAACTGGCAAAAATGGCAGTTGCTTCGTGAATGTTGATGGGGTGGGTGGGGATATGTGTGCGCCCCTATCTAAACCCTCCCCTGACCCACCGTGCACACACTGGCGCAAACACGGACCGCCCCCAGCCCACGCAGCCCACGTAAAAAGAACTAAAGTATTACAGTAATATCTTTTATTTAACCAACTCCAGTTGGTTTGAGGTATGCAAGCTTTTGGATCTCACAGGGTCCTTCATCGGGCAAGTCAGAAGTTAGATGTCCTAACTCCTGATTTGCCTGGCGAAGGACCCTGTGAGGTCTGAAAGCTTGCCTACCTCCATCAATTTCAGTTGGTCCAATAAAAGATATAACTGTAGTACTTTGTCTATATTTGGGAGCAACATGGCAACTTTACTTTCTTTTTAAAAAAAAGATTATTCCTAGGCTGAATTTTAGCATAAATAGGAATGAGATTTGAGGCCCTCTTTCTCATCAAGATACTGGAGTGTATTGCAGCCAATTGAAAACAAGTTCAGCATGTATTAAATTTCATTTACTTTTACATAACCTTATTACACTTGACTAAATATAGCCAACAACAATTGAATGAACTATATCCCCAGTGTGTAGTAACTACCAATGCCAAATAAGGGATTTTCTTCATTGTGTATGAAAATGTAACCATTATTTATTTTGTGATTGTTTTTGATAAATTAAATACTGGGGGGAAATTTGATCAGACTCTTGCATTTATAGTTTAATAGTTTAAGCATGAGTGCTCTACGTGGGCAGTCTTTTGATGCAAGTTTTTTTTTTTAAATATTCAGGGCCCAAGCGTGTGTGTGTGTGTGGGGGGGGATGGGTACACTTCACTGGGGTCTGGGGTCCAAGGGGGGGCTCAGGCTGCAAGCCCATTACAATGAGAAAAATTGAAGCTAAACAGTAGATGCTTGATGATATTTATGAAAACTTATTTCCCTGTCTCTATGGGGTGTCCAGATTGTGTAAGTTCTTCTGAGATTTGCCGGAGCCAATCAGAAGCAGTGTTAGAGCACTGAGTGTGAAAAGTTCATTTTAGTGAGGTCAACAATTATTTCACAAGGAAAAAGTCCAGAAAAATAAAGCTGGAAAGTGATATTTGTGATGTCATTTCAGAAATAAAATATAATTTTTTCTTTCATGACTCATGAGATTGTGTGTATGGGATGGGATCATGCCAGGGGCCTTGTGTTACAACTTTGTACCGGACCCAGAGAAATTATGCTTGGGTCCTGTGTATATTAATAGTCATAACATTACAGCAGCATTCACCCAGTGATTGAAACGCACCCAGTGGCACCACTAACTCGAGTACGGTTCAATGGACAAAGGTACCTAAAGATGAAAAATGTTGTGTAAAATGAAAGCTCAGTGGAATAGAATGAATATTCTGTACTTGAGTAACTATAGGTGTTGTGTACTGCACAAAAGGTTTCAGCTTGTAATTTGGAAGTGCCAATAATTATTTTTTTTTAAAAAGCAAAATAATTGCTAATCTGTGTTCTTCCCACTCTTGTGTCTTACATGATCTATTTCTTACAGTGAATCATTATGCAACAAAATGTAGAAGCTGAAATTTCCTCCCTGGAAGCCTTTTCAAAGAAAGGTTATAAATGTTTAATATCATGTCTCAAGGTATTATGTTGTTCCCACAGGAGGCCACGTCTTCGGTGCATAATTTTCAAAGTGTGGCCATGTGTTACCTGCCCGCTTCCTCATCTTACCGTCTTCATCAGCTGAGCGTTCGTTATGGTAGCCATGAAGTAATGAGTGCTAATGAAGGCAGTTTATATGGTGCTGAGATCATGTGTGCCCAGGAGGGTATTATCCCTGCAGATATGCTAATCTTCATCTTTCTAGAACTTGCATTTCCTTCTCATTCCTATTATTTTTGCTCATTATGGATGGTCTTAAAGAGCATTTCGTAGCTCATTCCTAATGCCCTCTAATGGCATTTATATTTAAAACATCCACTAAAACTAGAAAAGTATCCCCCCACCATAATCCCTTACACTCTTACACTTGTTAATATCTTACACCTCTAGTGTCTTTTTTCCAGAGATGGCCATGTATAGAATCCCTCCATCAGAATTAGGAAGTGTATTCTCCTTAGTCTCTTTTCCGAATTTGCCTAATTTGCCTAATTCTGCAGCCTTTTCTTGGGTAAAAGGATAAAATATTTTAAGCCTGAGTTTGGCCTGCATGATCTCACAGAATGAATCCACTTGTGCAAGCAGCACACACAAGGCATGGGAGTCATCTCCCTGTCTCTCTCTAAAACAATCCTCTCTGGAAAAATTTGAGCAGGTGTACTACTGACAAGCTCCAGATAGATTTCTCTCTCCCCCCCCCCCCCCCCCCCCCTCCCTCCAGGCAGTGACTTTGTGGCATATTCGATAACATTCAACAGGGCTGCTGGTGTTATGCAGCACTGTCCCCAAACCCTGACTCTCAGTTATTCCAGTGCAGTCCAATCAATACAGAATCCCCTGGTGCTGCACCAAACTGCCCATGGACAAAGTGATGCAAATTATTGCCATAAAAATGCAGTTCAGTACAGTTATGTGGACACATGACTCTCTTAGCACCCAATAAGGGGGTGGTTGCCTGACACCCAGTTGCATTTTTCTTTACCACTAAGGGCAAGAGCAGAGAAGACGTTTTACTTGAGAAATTTAGGGTTTCCTGTTTCTTTGCTCCATGAATCCTTGATTGCAACTAGTTGTCTGGCCCTCTGTCAGTTTTTGGGTTCTCTGGGCCTCTGCCATCTCAGAAGCTGAGCTTTGACGAAGCTCTAGGAAAAAGAAGTTACAGAGTTGTGGAGCGGCAACTGAGCACCTCTCTACACAACTTTGCTCAATGAACCTGATGCACAGATGGAATTTCTGAGATCATTCTCAGTTGATCTTATGCAACCATTTATTGCATAACCATAAAATTCTGACTATGTAGTCTTCCCACATTGGAAATGGTTCTTGATGTAGAAAGGGTTAGTCGGAGAGGAAACTCTCTTCCATTTTTCTCCAAAACATTTCCATATATAAATATGATTGAGTTGATGGTTCAGTATTGACATATTTCAATAACTACTACTGCATACTAGGCAAACAATCTAGCCATTGTAGAGTTTCATCTTCAAGGCCCTTTGCAAATATTACCTACAGTCCTCAAACCATTTATTCTGGCACAGTCTTGACTTCAAAGGGACTATTCCAGAATAATCCACCATTATCTATTTGAAAACATATGGAATGTTGTTTAAATATTTAGTGGCAAATTCACATGGCTTTGGGTGTGTGGGTGGGAACTGGACACTACGAGCAGAGTGTTTTCCCTCAGTGGCAGTAATGGGAAAAACACAGTGAATAGGAGTCCCTGACTATATGCAATGATCAACTTCCTCGAAGTTGACATGGCGTGAAGGTGCCGGGAAGCACCTTCCCCCCCCGCCGAGCCTGGGATTTTTTTTTTAACCCCCCCCACCCCAGGGATCACCCTACCCGGTGGTGCCATGGCAGTGGCAGCGGGTCCAGCAGTGTCACATGATTAGGTGGGTTGCTCCATGGGATGTACCGGAGCACCGCCAGCAAGGCTTGCCCAGGAGCAGGGATCGCTTGCTTTGCCTCACCTCAACCTGCACATCTGAAAGTCCACTGTGACGGATGGGTCACCCAAGGGTGCGGTGGAACAGAGGCAGGGCTGCTATCTGAAAACACCCAATATTTTAATTTTCAGTGTGTGTCCTGCTAGAGATGTAATATTTTTGGAAATTTTGACAGCAAGGGGGGAAAAAATCTCCTGGGTTTTTCCTTCAGAAATAAAAATGGAAATTTGGAGGGAATTGAAATATCTGTAGTTTTTAATGGACCACATTTTGTTATATCCTTTAGACTCAGAAATAAAATATAAAATAAACCAGTGTTATTTTACTTGATTCCCTAAGTATTAAGCAGAGTCAAACTCCTGTTTGTAGAAATGCAGTTGGGAAATAAATATAGTCCATATACAAAATTGTTACAATGCCAGCAGACTTTATTTTTAGTCAGTTGTGTGCGCATATATGTAATAACTGTAATAAAAACTAACCATACACTAAATCAATATAACAATTACTATTATAGCTTTGAAAGTTTAGCAAAACTTGAAAAATTTGTTTTTCCTTATCTAATCAAATTCTGTCTGAAAGATCTGATTCTGAATTTGTACTGTGCTCTTCATTTACTTCAGAAAATTAAAGACATACGAATCAAAACAAGCTTATCAACTCATTCATGTGTTAGTGTGTTTCTTGAATTTTGTCTGGCAGATGGGGTGGGAGTAGAGACTTAAATGCAAGTCACTATTTAAGACTGACAGGAGTAAGAATTAAGGCAAATAGTGACCTGCGTTTAAATACTGTATGTATTAGAAAGCATTATGGAAAACTGAAAGACCACACTAACAAATATAATTTAAAATATTTTTATGAATTTTTACTCTACATGTCTGTTCCCCCTCCTCCCAGACCCTCACCTCTCTGTGCACTGCCATGCGTTAAAATAAAATTCCACTCCAAGTGTCATTTGACTGTAAGTGGACTGCACTTTAGACAGCATATGAAGAGCAGTAGGGATGTTTGCCAAGCTTCATTCTGAGGTTCATGCACCTTCCTGCTCCGGTTTCAGGAGACAAGGCATTTGTGTGTGAGGTTTTTCTGCATATTGTCATAATAGCCCCACCTTTCCATCTAATCCAATGGACAGGAGAATACAAACATGGAACTTTGTCTCCAAAGCTATCATGTTTTGCACAGTAATGGGAATTTTTCCTGAGTAAAGATTGAACTGTAGGTTAATAGTTCAATTGCTATAGTTGCTAAATAATATTTATATTCTTAGGAAGCACATTATTTGGCTTATCTAACAGACCTGTTTAAGCAACTTCTTGTAATGTTTACACACTGCACACTTCTAGCAGTTCACTATCTGCCTTGGACAATAGGACTGCCTGCTCTGCTTTGTGTATGTGTTTAGCAGGGAGGAGCATGAATCCTTTGAATATAGTTAATATATTAGCTTCTGCAGGTACCAGTATCTCCCAGTCACAAAATATACGTCATGACATGGATTTCAAGTTTGTTCAGCTGACACTTCTCCCATGCTGCCATCTAAGCTTGAATCTCCCTCCCTGAACACTTATGATCTGCTCCCTACCTCATAATCTTCAAATCCCTCCTAAAAACATACCTTTTCTATTGGACCTTCTTAATATCTCATCCCCATCGTTTACTCTCTTGTTTCTCCTTCAGGATCCTCCTCCTCCTCCCTTGCAACTATCCTTAAATGCATCTATCTGTAATTTCTCAGCTTTATGAGTGTATCCGTGTCTCTGCCTGTGTCCCTCCCCTTGTCCATTCTACATTAAACCCCTTGGGGCACGGAACTGTCTCTATAATCTCAACTGTTCAGCACCAGGGACAGTGCTAGTGCTATTTAAATAGTAATTGTTAATAATAATGTTGCCTCTAGTTATGGTTGTAGCTGTCCCAATACCTCCCGCCCAGATCCAGATTGTTACATGCAGTTTGAGAAATGAAAGTGTACAAAACCCCATGCACTGGGTGTTTTCAGATGAGTGTGGGGATGCACACCGCTGGAGCTGTTCTGGGGGTGCACTACGTGGCCACTGATGCATCACCAGAATAGACGACAACAATTTTCATAAAATTTACACATGCTAATTTATATTAATTTATGCAAATTTACTATAATTAAAATAGAAATTATTGTATAACTCACCCTAGTGGGGGAAGATTGTGAGCCTGCTCAGTCCACTGACCATTATATGGTGCTATTGAAGGGAGTCAACAGGACAGCCACATGGGGAGAGGTGGGGGCACAGGGGCAGAGTGGGAAGAGGGGACAGCCATGTGAGGGAGAAGGGAAACATGGGGCGGAAGAGGGAGCATCTCTCTCTCTCATACACACACACACACACACACACAGTCTCTGATCTCTCTCACACTCACACAGACACACACACACAGAGTCTTACACATACTCTGATCTCACACAGACTCACACACATATATAGACACACTTTCATTCACATACACAGTCTTACACACTCATTCTGATCTCACTGACACAATCCTTCTCACATAAACACACACACTAAGCTCTCATCTCTCTCTTTCATTCACACTGCTAAGCCCATTCAAACACACATGCGCGCACACACACACATTCACTCAGTTACTCACAGGCTTCTTTGGCTTGGCCAGCCAGCAGCCAGTTCTTCTTCAAGTGGCTCCTCCCATTCTCGCAACACCCAGTGGTGAGAAAGCTCCAACCAATCTCAAAGAACAGAAGGCTACAACCTTGTAAGCAAGGTTCTTTAGAGGGCTCAACATGAGAATGGTTGGAGTCCTCCCAAAGAACCTTGTTTACAAGGTAGCGACCTCCTGATCCATGAGGTCGGGTGATGAGGTGATTTTGGAGGTAGGTTTCAGGGTCCAGGACACCCCGGCAGGTGAGTGGAAGGGGCGGTGGAAGTTCCCTTCCCCCCCCCCCACACCTAGGATGCTTCTGAGGGCAAGGAGGCAATTGATTTTGCTTAAAGTTACAGCAGCGCTCAGCTGCTGTCTGAGAAGGCAGCACATGAGCGCAGCTGGGAACAGAGAGCAAATTCTGGACAGCACATGGCTTGGTTCCTGTCCCATCCTGGGCAGCCCACTTTTTCTGACAATTTGGGCCGCCCGGGATAAATCCAGACACACAGCCACCCTAGCGTGCACCCCATCTAGCTGCTCCTGGCCCTCACCGGGCCAGGATCAAATGGAACCGGTGGGTTCCCCAGCCCACCTGTGCAACACCCCCATCTTAGAATTGCACATTAGAACATCCACAATGCTATAGTGTTTCGCAGGGCAACAGCCACCTCAAAGTGGAGCAGCAATAGCATGGGTCTGTGCATCAGATGAACAGCTGCTCTGCTATGGGCCAGTGCCCCAGGTTTGGATGACCTGCTCTGCTGGTGGTGGTCCGGGATGTTCCAGAGCACCAGCAGCAGGGCTGCCCTGCAGCATGCACAGACTGCTTCACTTAAACACCTGATGGGCCACTTTTAAACAGACAGGCCACCCGAAGGTGAAGCAGGCTGGTGTGGCCAGCATGTTGGTCTAAAAACCCCACTACATCAAGATAGCTCTTCTGGCTGGGAAAGAAACAGGTAGCAACTCTTGCAAAAGTAAAAAATAAACTTTATTCTACCCCATGATCCCACCTTCACTCTATTTTCCAGATGCAAACTTACATGGCTTCATCCTTCCATGGTGGGATCCCACTCTGGTTCTCGAATGTATTTTGTATTGGCTTTCCCAGGATACAGTTCCCCTGTTACGTGCTAGGACCAAAATATTAGAAGAACTGCCGGACAGCAACTGCACTTTAATTGATAAGATCCCAATTAGATCTTCCACGATAGTCCCAGAAAGGCTGCCACCTCCACTGTGCTCCATCACAACCCCTTAGATAAACTGAGAATGGCCTGTTAATCATGCCACAGTGCCCATTCAACAGTGTGGCTGCTCCACAACTTGGAACTTCCTAACCCTAGAGGTTCATCAGAGCCCAAACATCTTTAAAAATAAATGCAAAACTCATTTGGTCAGGTTTTTAGCAGACAAGGAAAGAGGTTTGTGCAGGGATTTATCTTTTTAAAAAAATTTCATATTAGTTTTGATGTAACCTACCCTGTGCCCCCACTTCATGTAATGCTAGTTTACAAGTAGTCCAAGACTCAAGAATAAAAGCAGGGCTGCCAGCTGTTTAGAGCTGTCACTTGTGGGAGGGGGAGCTCATATTTAGGTGTAGACCTGCTGCTGATTTACTGTGAGGCTTTCAACAATTTCCTCCTGTCAGTTTTCCCATTTGCAAAGTGGAGTTCTCAATACTGACTCCTTTGCCCCTTTCCTTATTGAAGAGCTTTAGTTTTCCACTATGGCACATACTGCTTGAAAAACTCAGGGTGTTGGTGGCCAATATTATTCCCACAGCTCCACTCACTGGTGTTCCTTACTGTTTCCTGGTGCCTTTTTGTGTCAGAAAGCATGGAAGTTCTCATTGGAGTCTGTTGGTAATATTACATCATTTCTTGCGAGCACCAATTTTCACACGTGTACACAATTTAAGAAACCAAAATGACCAAAAGTCCCAGTCCCTTACAGCTATTGGAGATCTAATAACATTGCTTGTAAAAACTGAGGTACTGGGGATGTGGGGCCTGCTGCATTGGGTCAGACAGATCTTCAGCTCTGATCAACTTACTCTATTTCCTCTGGAGCAGTCGGAGGTTTGTGGGAGTACGGGGATACCAGCCAGGAGAGACCCGATGGCAGCGGCACCATGGAACCTCTCCACCTTCAGGGACAAAGACGGCATTTGGCTGTGGGGTCGGGGGGGCCCTGTTTTGAGAAATGGGAGCCGCGGGTTTCTTCCCACCCCCCCCACCTTTGTGGGGGCGGGGCCTAGCTTTGCAAACTTCCAGGCCGCTTCCCTTAACATCAGGAGTGGCCGGAGGCGTGTGTCGAAGGGGCACGGTCAAAGGGGCTTGCCCCTTGGCTGTACCCTTCGGCTGGGACAGGAGGTGGAGGTGGGAAATTTTTGACTTTATGCATTGTGCGGGGGTAATGTGAATTACTGACAGAAGGGAAGGTGCAGCTCTCTCCCCTGTGAGAGAGGGGTGGAGCCAGGTGAAATGCCCCTTGGTGACAGCAAGGGGTAGAAAGATTAGTTTGTGGGGCCAATTACTGTATTGTTAAAGAGTTGGTAGAATGAGATGTCAGTAAAGGGGAAATCTGATTGTATTGTTGATTATTATGTATAAACGTTATATTGTTGTGCTGGGTCCCCTGTGTGGGAAAAATCCCCAAAGTGTATTTATTGTTGCTAGCCGCCTCGAGTTGGGTTTCCCAAGAGAGTGCGGGCTATAAATTAAACGATGATGATGATGTATTTTCATTTGGATACAGGAGTCTCCATCATCTTCTAATCTGTCAAGCAACTGCTGTGTTCCTACACCGAAGATAAGTGAAACACTCCTTTAATTAATACTTATAGGGCTGTCTGAAGCTTAATGGATAACATATGTGGGTGGGTGTGTACTCTGAAATCTTAGGATGAAAGGGAGTTAGAGGTCCATCTACTCTGAACTAAGTATTCGTGTAAAACCATTTCAGTATGATTTCCTATAGAAAACTTATGTAGAGACCCTGCAAGTGTGAATGTCTTTTGATCTTGCAGACCTATTTCACCCAAATTTGGTAGAGGAGAAATGGCTCAAAGTAGGGACCTCAAATTTCATAAGGCTACTTCCTACAGGACAGAAGTACATGCTCATCTGCCAACAATTCCTCAAGACACTCAAATGGGCCAGCTGGTGGAGATGGGGAGGAGTTTCTTTTACAATGGAGTCTGCTTTAAGTCAAATTTCTCCAGTTGTCGTGTTAAAGAAAAAAAAGTTTAACTTACCAGAAATTCTACTGAAGCAGAGTTTAAGGAAATGGACCTGGAGAAAGCTGATGCACAAATTAACTTACCACCAGGTTTCTCCATCTCCAGTCCCCTTTCCTCCCCACTCAGAGGCAAAGTCAAAGCAGATAGTGGGGCAGAGGTGTGGGTGTGAGAAAGACCCCATGAGTTCAGATTCTCCCAAACCTGGTATTCACCTCTTCTTACAGTCCACTTGAGACTCCCAGAGTCAGAATGGATAGGATATATACACACATGGCTCTGCCTGGCTGTCAGCATGAGACTGCATGTCTGCAGCACTAGAGTCAGAGAGAATGGATGTTCCTTAATCACCAATCTCCCGCCTGCCCAACATGAAACCTCGCTCCGACAGTATATATACTACAGTATTTGAACTGCATACTGACAAAAAATCATTAATACACTCCAAGGTCCTGATATTTTTAGCTGGGTGGGTAAACACTAGTCAACTTAAAAACTTGTTTTTTATAATCAGAATTCTAGTTATCCAGATCAACAAACAATACATTCCCATTGACCTGGGGCCAGGGAAAGCAAATTAATTGAACTTATCAAGAAATTCAAGTTATGCAAGTTCTACTTAACTGGATTCCAGGAAGTTGTATGCTCAACACAGGAATTAGGAGAAATTTAATGGGTTTTGATGGTCATAAGGTCAAATGATAGGATCATAATGGTTCCTTTTAGCCTTAAAATATACTTCATTGTTTTCTTAAATGTATAAAGAATATACAAATTCTTAAATCTACAAAGAAAACTAGAGTGAGACTGAATTCCACTTCTATTGTGAATTTGATGAGCTAGCAGTAGCTCTCTGATTGGACCATGCAATTGTAGTAAGTAGCACAGGGTTTTGGGTGTTACCCCAATATAAATGTCTATTAAAAAGTTGACAAAGTACACAAGCATATAAATCTGCTTAAAGAAAAGTCATTTTATTGGATAGTATTAACAAAAAGAAATAACTGCAATTCAGTGCCTAAAAGTCCCAGCAACCCCAGTGAGCCCAAGGAATATCATAACAAAGCTCTCTCCCCCCCCCCCCCAGGAGTCAACCACACTCATAAACCTTTCCTTTATATAACTTTTTAATCCCATCTTCCTTCTCCAGCCCCTTCCTGTACTTAATTATGACATCCAGCAGGTATTTCTTGTTGGAAAAGGTAAAGCAAGCTGTTTAGAGGAAGAGATTTTTATAATCTGCATTGTGGAAATGAAATGAAAAAAACAAATAGCCTTACCCTCTACTGCACATTGGTGCTATAACAACAGGAACGTCATGGATATGCTGTGGGGGAAACTTTTTTCCCCACTCACAGTTACCTTATGGAACTTGTTACTAGAGAATGTTGTCATAGCCAGCAGCATGTTTGTTTTTTTGTTTAATAAAGGATTGGATAAACTCTGAGTGTCGGGAGCTGTGAGTGAACAGCAGGCAATGGACCACTCCATTATGACCTGTTAGGTACTTCTCTGAAGTGATGGGGGGGGGGGGGCACTGTCAGAGACAGAATGCTGGGTTCAATGAACCATTGGTCTGATCCAGTATGACACTTATGTGTATACCTAACCACTAGGCAGCTGTGGAAAGAGGTGGAGGTGAGAATTTAATGAGTGCACAATTGCAGCAGCCAAACCTGTGCTAAAAATTGTATCCAAGGATATTTAACCTGCCAAATTGGGATTAAATCCTCTATAAAGACTTTGTTTCTTGAAGGCTGTGATGATCATAAGCCCCATGATTTTAGAAAAATTGAAGAGTCAGATGATGCCCAGAACAGAACAATGGTGTTTGGATCCACCAGAGCTGGCAACCAAAGAAAGAACAGCTTACTGCCACAGAGAACAGGCAGAGGGATTTGAACAGCATCTCAAAACACATTTGATTAAATATTCTAAGATTGCCCAGGAAGTGCCAGACCTCTATTCTGCCTAGCCATTCTCTCCCACAGCCTTTTCCCTCTTCTCCAATTTATTATTTTTTCCTTTCATCTTCCACCTCTTTCCCACCAAATGCGTTTTGTTTTATTACTCAAACCTGGGCTTGCTTTTTCCAACTCTGCCTAAGCTAACCAAATTAACAGCTCCAGACCTGCATGTATACCCTCACCATTGGGTCTCCTGTGATGATAAGATGAAGAATCACCACCAGAACAAATCCAAAAATACTTTGGAAGATTTCTGCAGGTAATCCAGCTTCCTAAAGCCTACCTCCTTGTGCAACTGCAAGCAGCATGGAGCCTTGAAAAAGGGGAAGGGACTGGCTGGGGGATCATGCTGTTGGTTGTAGAAAAAGAAATTTGAAATAAACCAACTGCTATTAACATCTGAGCACAACCACCCAACCTCCAAATCTGGAAATATTTTAAAGAAAACATACTTTAAAAGAATTAATGGCAAACGGTGCTATTATTTCTATTACTCACATGCAAGAAAACTTTCTGCTAGCAACTGTTGTTCCAAACTATATCCCTCCAAGATCCATGCCTAGAGGGAATCTTGCATTCATACATTTCCTCATAACTATGCTGACAGTGTATAGTGGTTCATTCTGTAATAATAGCCTCTCCTATCCTCTCCATAGAATGCCTCACAGGGAATGTGTTCCATGGTGAGAGAACAACCAGGAAAGATGTATAGGAGTCACTTATGCATGCAGACAGAATTCCCCATAATCTGGCTTGTGGCTGTATCTTTTGTGTGGAGTCAATGGAGTTTGATGTAGGGGTTTGCACTGGTAAATTCCAATGGACGGCTTGGGTTCTTGAAGAATAAGCTCCTTACGATATCCTGACTTTTTGTATTAAGATGCAGCCTTTGCTTCAAGTCTTTCTTGCATGATATATCTATCCATCCATCTTCTGGGGAAAGGTGTGCTCCTACAACAGGGTCATCGGCACCTCTTTAAGTTGGTGTTGTTTCTACTCCACTGTTGTTCTAGGACATGCAGATGCTGCGAGGTGGGGCCACTGACGTTAGGAAGCTTGCTGAGAATGCCCAGTCCTGGCTGTAGCTACAGTCATGATTGTACTAATGCTAAGTTAGTATGTGGCAAGGGGAGTGCCACATATGAAATGTACAATTGTGACTCTCCCTGGTGGGTCCATGGAATGCCCTCTTTTTTGACTGACGGCATCTGCTTTTCCAGCTATATATCAATTTCTTTTCCATCATTCAAAGCTCTGTGCAACTCTGTGAACAAACACATTTACACAGCAAATAAATTCCAGAGGCATGCAATTTGCACCCCTTGGTATTACACTCTGGCCCTCTTCACACACAGTACACTTTATAGTAGCTTATAAGCATTCCTACAGTGCAGAGCAACCTGCATACTACTACTACTGGGTAATGTGTATCTAACCCATATTAACCAGAGGTAATTACCTACAGCAATCTGGAGATCATGCTCCCCAGATTTCAGGAACTCAAGGAAATAGTCATGGCTAAATTTTCCATGCATTGAAGAATTCTTTGGAGCCTCAGAGACATGGCCTCCGTGCAGTAGTTTTACACTAGTAACTGTAGTGGGCTTTGCTGTACTTGCAAAGTTTCATTCTGCATATGGGGTAGAGGTTATCCTTTTAAGGCTATTATGTACCTTTGGAAATACTAACATCTAATACTAACTGCATTAAGAATACATTAGTATTAGAGGAAAGAGAGATGCTGCAAAAGATTGTCAGTAACTGCCTGAAGTGAAACTGCATAATGCATTTTTTTTTTCCTTAGAGGCGACAGGGAGAATAATTTGCCAAGATACAGTAGACTGAGATATTGATATTTTTCAGCAAAGAATATGAAATATCTGATGGCACATTAGCTGTGGTTCAAGTAAATGAAGAACTGGAGAATAAACCTTAATAAACTAAAACTTCTTGCAAGAACTGCACTCTACTCCAACTTGCAGTCTTGTTAGTTTTCCAAATGATTCTCTAAGCAACTGCAGTTCTTCCTGCAGTGACTAGGAACCTCCAGTACTGTCATGCCTCTTACCGTACCAATCATTGATATTAAAGACTTTTACTTTCCTGCTCCTCACTTTCATATTATCATGTTGATTACCATGTAAATTCATTTCTCACCCCCTTTTATGGAATCTAGGGGTGATTTCAGACGTTACGTGAACACGGTGAACCACGGTGAATACCCACCTGTGGTCACCGTGTCCCGTACGTCTGTTCGCGGCGCGCCAGATGTTGGCCACGGTCAATCCCCACATGGGGTTCGTTTGAACCACGCTTCCCGGGCTAGCCGGGGGAAGGTCCCGGGAAGCGTGGTCAAACGGACCCCGGGCCGTGGCCAAGGAAAAGTAACGTCTGGCCGCGTGCCACGGCCCGGGATCCCCGGCGGGATCCCGGGCCGTGGCACGATCGGCCGGACGCGGCGGCCGCATTGGCCCCGCCGCCCGCCCGTCTCCTTGGAGGACGGGCGGCGGGGTGCGTGGAGGGGGCGGGGCCGCGCGGCCGCACGCTGCACCGCGCGGCCCCGGCCCCTCCCACTTTCCCCTCCGGGATCCCCCCGGCACGTCTGTTGTGCCGTTACGGGGTGACCCCGGCGGGGAACGAAGCCGTTGGTGCCGGTACGGGGCCAACGGCCCGCGTATCGTCTGAAAATATCCTAGATTTCAAAAAAGGAGGAAATTTGTCTCTCCAAATATTCTTAAAAGCTCATTGAGAGGCATAGCAGACTCTTTGTATTGGATAAACTGAATTTTCTGTTCAAGCTACACTAGTATGTCCTTGTTTACTTCATCTCTGTTTTCAAATAGTATTGAAGCAGACAAGAAAAAAAATACATAGAGATTTCAATCTTCCAACAATTTTCTCTCTCCAAAGTAGAGCTTCTAAGTGGTCTGAGAACTGTGGTCACTCAGGTAAAGTTTCCTCTAGTTATGCAAGTATTCTCTCTCTAAAAATGCAAAGGAAATTGTAACGTTCCTAATTTTAGAAGGCTTTGTATAACTTCTTGAATTGATTAGTATTTAACAATGACTGGATTTGTACTTGGAAGTCAAGACAGCAATAGTAAAGGCACTAATATCATCTGACAAAATTGTTCTCCTAAAAGGTTTGTAGGTTTTTTTGTGTTTTTTTTTTTAAAAGCAGGTCAATTCAATCCATATTACTTCATCTCATTTATCAAACCCAATTATATTGGATATACAGTATCATCCTGAATTGGCGATAATAAAGTTACTAAGACTCCAAAGAACCTTATTCAGGACAACAGTAACCCCTGCTGGATTGCGGGTGTCTCCCTGGAAACCTCTATAATTATATTATATATTAAAAATCTTGCATCTCATGGAAAAGGCATAGTCTGCTTGACTATCATTCACAGCCAGTCATCTCTCTGTTTGCAATAAATTTCTGTTATCATTTGTTGGATTAAATTGGAAACCCTGCTGAATTTACATTCAAGCGCACTAGAAAACATCTGTTCCTCATAAATTCTAATTTGGAGCAGTGATGCAACAACATTTATGTATTTACAGATTAGCTAGGAAGTCAGGCTTCTGCTAGCTCACTTGCTTCATAGCTAACAATTAAAAGAACTGAGCTACAGCCTCTAAAATTAATTTTGCTTGAAGCATTCAGATACTATAAATGCCCTCACAGAAAAGTAACAAATATAATAAACTGGTATAAAACATAGAAAACATGCTCCAAACAAGCATGATTGCTCTGCAGATAGTCCAAACATTTGGTATATCCATCAACCTGGGAGGAGCTGGGAAAAAAGGAGAAGAGAGCAAAGTACATTATATAAGGCTGCAAAACATAAAACTGGTACTAAATAGCAGGAATTAGAAAAGGAGTACAGCGAATTAAGGATCTCAAAGCATTTATACACAAGTGAAACTTGCTATTGCTCTGCTAGGCATCATTTCACCCTAATGAGGCAGAGTGGAGTCAACAACTTGGATCTTTAAAGATGTTAAAAACAATAGTCATTGTGAAAAATATTGGCTGAGTGCCCAACTTATCCTACCCGATTTTCAGAGCCTGTACCTCGTATGCACCCAGAGTTATTGGATGCTTTTAATTCTACTGATTTCTATAAAAGTTATAAGTATTCAGCACTTAAAGACTGGGCTTTAAATGACTTGGCCATGGTCACACTAGGACTAATTAGAAGAGACAGGTAGTAGCTCTAACAGCTAGCACTCCAATTGTCAAAGTGCTTTCACTTGTGGGAGCCCAATTGCCTTCAAAAACTTCAGTTGATGGCATTGCGGCTCTTTCTACCAGTGCAAGTGATTTGCTAATCGAGCTGTAGATCATCATCTCTCCCTTATTTAAGCAGAGTAATGTAATCCAAAGGAAGTTGACTTAATAGTTACCGAGATCTTTACCTTGTTTTATAGTCTTTAATTCTTTATTATTGAATTCTTTATTTTAATTCTTCAATTCTTTAAAAAGCTTGAATTCTTGATTATTATTTCTAAATGCCCAGAAATCTCTTTGGCACTGTACAATTATTAATTAGAAACAGGTCCTTGCTTCGAGTGGCTTACAATCCAGGAGAGATGGTTACTTGATAGCAAGAAGTGTTTTCCTACATCAAGCTTTCACCTTCATCCTAATATAGATTTCATTCCTGCAGCATTGGTGCCCATAAGCAATCCCATTGTTTCAACAACACTCATAAGAGTGCTGTTCTCACTCTATTGAAGTCAGTGACAAAACTCCTACTTAATTCAGTGAAGTGAAGATCATCCCTATAAACTCCATAAAATCAAATACATAAATGTTTATAGAACCAGGACCATACCATTCTACAATCTTAAAATAAAACAGATGTCTGGAAGGTACAATCCCTGATTCCAAAATGGAATTTTGTACCTTAAGTTACTGACTCGGGAAAAAGGAATTACATAAAACAGACCCCCTTTCTCTACTACTTCAGTACATGCTAAACTAATCTATCCAGTTGAAGTCACCCAAAAGGATACTGTGACACAAGCAATCTGAACATGCTATTTATTCTGAAACTATTCATCCCAGCTGCAATTAGTGCTGCTTTTCCTACTTCAACAGCCATGAATAAATATATATATATTGGGGGGGAAAGGGGAGAGGAGATTAAAATACTGTATATTTAATAATTTTGATCTGTTATTTTACATCTGTATTATGAGTTGTTACCCATGCTGAGACCTTCACAGGATAGGGGGCGGGATATAAATCTGAACAAACAAATTCTCAGTTTGTTTGGTAAACCAATTCTAAGTTTTACCACCATTGTTGGTTTTGTTAATGTAATAAGATATAGGAAAATCCTTAAGATCTCCACAAAATCCACATTTCTTCTTTTAAATAAGTTTTTTGCTAGCAATCTATTAAAACACCATTCCTAATAAAGAAACAGAATTTAACCCTCTGGTTGTAGGTCCTGCACCTCCAAACACCAGCATTCATATCCTTGTGAATTAGAAATATATCTGCAGTCTTTATGCCTGTTCCCTTCCTGATATGCTGGTCAGACTCAGCATGTTCTCCTGACTTGGGCTGTTTTTAAAAGGGACCACGGTGGGTGTGGGGATGGGTGTGCGGCCACGGTGGGTGGAGGTGCACCGTCCACCCATGGAGCATCGGGCACTGTAGCCCATTGTTCTGTGCATGATGGGTGTAGCATGGGAGCATGCACGTACCCCCACCCATTCCCCGTGGCATTCACATGGGCGCCTCCCACCCATCTTCACGCAGTAAAACTGCGTGGAGATGGGTGGGGGGGGTGTCTTGTGTGAAAAGGGTCTTGATCTGGGCTCCAATCTCCTGGTTTTAACTTTGATTACCTAGTTCCTGACTCTGGCTCAGGCTTGATTCTGCCCTGGCTGCTCATCCACCTGCCAGATCCTAACACAGCAGAGACCTGCTAAAATCCTCCCTCTCCTCACTCCCCCAGTAGTGGCAACAATACTCATAAGAATGTTCTTCTCACTGCATTGAAGTCAGTGGCAAAACTCCTACTGACTTAGCATTTTTCTAAGAGCAGAAATGAGGTGGGATTGGAGGCAGCAGCAGCTGCAACACGACAGTCCCATAGCCAGAGGATGGAAAGAGAATTGTAGGTGGGCAGCAGGCAGTGCAGAGAGGGATGAAAAGGGAGAGAGTTCTTGTAGTGGAGGGACCAAGAAGGGAGACAATGCACCAACAGGTGGGGGCTGGGATGGCCTGGCTACATGGTTCTCAAACCCAGTGAAAAGGTCTCTCCCCAGCCTAGGATTCATGTTACACCCTTGCTGTTAAGCATGCCCCGTCCCCGCCTATGACGATGAGGATACATGCCTCCCCCAAACTCCCGAAGTGCAGAGTCCGAGTTGCCCTCTGGAGAGAAATTTGGGGTTCTACATTCTGGTACCTGGAAGTCCCCTTACTTCCATCTTCCTCATCAGGGTCGGCCCAAGGGTTTTAGGGGCCATGTGCCAAGCCTTGCTGCGGGGCCCCAAAGGCTTGCCGGTCTGCTGGGGGCTTTGCCACCGGCGGGTTGACAGAACCTTATGGCTGCAGAGTTCTAGGGAGGGACTTGTCTATTGTAGGTGGAGGCTCCAAAAATCCAGCATCAAAGAGTTTTCAGCGTTAAGATGTGATGGACAGAACATTAGTTTACACTGGGAACTCCTTGCTGCTGAGTAAAACCCTGCCACTTGGAGACTGAGAGAACCCTCCTAATAGCATCTCATCCAGTAAGTGGATGGGACTCAAGTGGGACAACTCGCTCTCTCTCCATCAGTGGTAGTGCCATAGCAGGATAAAAAAAATCCTGTTCACATATTTAAAACATACAAAACCTCTGAGCCACATCAAAATAGCTGCATGCTATTAACAGTACTTGATCAAACAAGCACGTTCATATTTAGTAAAAATAGCATGTGAGAAACCACTCGAAGAAGAACAGAAGGTTGCTACCTTGTAAATACGGTTCTTTGAGATGGCTCCAAACATTCTCACAAATACCCACCCTTCCAGCCTCACATAGAATTTTTTCCTTCTATTTCTAGAAAGGGTTGGAAGAAACTGTTATTCTGAGGGGGAGCGTACTTTTTATACTACAGGAGCTTGAGACCATCATGTGGCTATTATTTGAATAGGGTGAGCATGCACAACCCAGTTGTGAGACTGTTAGGTGCCATCTCGAAGAACCTTCTTTACAAGGCTACAACCTTCTGATTGTCACGTGGGGAGGAGCTGTTTGTAAACAAACAGCTTTATCTCCCAGTCTGATCACTACTGCTGCTGCAGCGGCAGCGGAGCCGGTGGAGGGGGCATGTGTCAGCCGGCAGAGGGGACCCAGGGCAGGGCGGGGGCGGAAACCAAGCCAGGACAGGGCCGCCGGGGCTTTGCTACCAATGGGGGGTGGGGGGAATTTAAGCTGCGGGGTCCGACTCCATCTCCGAGCTCCTCATAGAGCTGCTGTGGAGCCATGTGCCTGGGCACCAGTGGCACATGCCTCGGGCCGGCCCTGTTCCTCATCACTATTGCCTAGTGGCTGGCCAAGCCAAATCCTGCTGAGACCAGTAATTTATCACACAGATGCTATCGTTCTGGGATTCTCCCAGCTTATGGACCTGTACAATTGTACCCTTCCCCCCGGTTCCCCCTCTTGTCAGGCCAGGGTCTGAGAAAGCTAGGGCTAGTCAAATATGCAAAATAATGTTTCAAATATCACATTCAGGATTTTAACATTTACCATTTTTAGACCAGCACAAAAGAATTGCTGTCCCTTTGTAGATCCACTAGTGCTCCATACACTGGGACATTATGAGCAGTTCTCTTCAAAACCCTATGAAAGAATTCCAAAGGAGTGAACCAACTTGTTCACTCAGTCTTTACAGCAGGGCTGGGGAACCTCATGCAGCCCGTAGATTGCATTTATTTGGCCCCTTTCCAGTTCCTATCTGCAAGCATGAGAAGACTGAACTCGGGGTACGTGGGCAAGATGAAGGGAACAAGGATAAGGGACAGATCCATGGCAAAGATTCATGAGGGACCCTCCTCTGCCTGAGTGCTCCTGTCAAAGACCCCCAATTTCTGTGAAGTCCTTGAACCCTCTACTAACCTTCAAAGTGGCCCCTGGGAGGGAAAAGCTCCACCTCCCACCTTTTACAGGACTGGCAAATATTTGACTGGATTTGTTTACATTACAGGGTGTTGTTGTTGGTTGGTTGGTTTTAAGGTGGAGGTTGTTAACGGCCACTTAATTCAAGTTAACCAACACATGTATAAGGCTAGTATGGACATTCAACAAATATTTCTTCAGGATTGTGTTTGTGTACTAGCAAGTACAAAATAAGTAACTCCATTTAGCTATGAACTAACTCCAGTTCATTCTAGCGTAGACAAACCCAATGCCTTCACCAATAAAGATATTTCTGTGCATAGCTTTCACATTAGGAATGTTAACACTTTTAGAGGATATGTATGGAGTAATGTTTGGATGTTTTGGCCATGGTGCAAGCCAGTGCCATTTAATAAATCAAATCAAATGAATGTTAACAATAAAAGTCACAGCCATGACTGACAAATGTATCTTCCAATTATATTTGTGTGCCAACGTAATGCAAAGAAAAAATGATCACTTAGTGCTCTGAAATACATGCAATACCATGTATGAGAGGAAGAAACATCAATCTTCATTCTGAATTTCCACTGTCACAAGCTAAAGTGAAATATAAATTTCCCTTGGGAATAAGTTTGTTCTTCTCAAAGACTGACCTTACAGTAAACTTCTCAGTAGAATTCTCCTTAACAGCTTTGTCAAAAGAAAGGGAATTGATGCTATCAAGTACCACAATTCCTTAAATTTCACCATGTAAATATGTATTGATTGACTTGGACATTCAGACTTTTTCCACATAAACATTGTCAAACCCTAAAAATCCATTATAATGAATATTAGAATATCAGCATTAATAGATGTGATAAAGGGTATTATCAGATGTGACAGGCCCGGAGGCCCGCCATGCTGAACCCTGGACCGGGATCTCTCTCAGATCCCGGTTCGTGATGAAGCCAGCTGTCCTTCAGATGTGCCGGCTCCATCACTGTGGGGAATCAGGGAGGGGGTGGGGCTGTGCGACGCGCAGCCACATGGCCCCGCGCTTCCTCTGCCGACTGCCCTCGGCGAGATGGGTGGGTGTAGCCACCAATGAGGCTGCTGCACCTGATCCTGTACCGTGGTTCAGGGCACGATTCCGGACCGGGGCACGGTAACTGACATTGCTTCCTTTCTGGATCGTGGCCAACCTAACCACAGTTCTCAACCTCCAGCCGGCCGGAGGTCCAGAACCATGGTTAGGTTTGACCCCCCACCAGAGATTCAATCTGGCGGGGGTCAAACAGACGTTCACAGGAATGCTGCCACCACAGGGGATCCACTGTGGTGAAAGGAGTTTTCGTAACGTCTGAAATTACCCAAAGTTTTTTTTAAAAGTTATCAAGCTAAATTCAAAACAAGGACAAATGATATCACATTCATAAAAACAACAAGCCAAATTTACTTCAAAGTTTACTCGTGTAATCTCCTTATAATTGTATCACTTTTGGTTAATGTAAAGTTTACAATCAGTCATGACAATATTTTTTTATTAAGAAAAAATACATGAATTTCAACCACAATGCAACTTAAGCAAATCAAGCGAAAGGAAGCACAATATTTATACGAAATACGGCAGGAGTGTCAGTTGCATTTGGCTTAACAATAATTTCTAATGGTAATACATAGTTTAAAATTGCATATTCCCAAATCCACACACACACATATATATATTTATTTTGCAAAGCTTGTACCCTGCTCCTCCTGCAAAGCAGCCTAGGGCGGCTTACAATTTTAAACACAATATAAAATCGTTAAAAATACAAAGATAAATAAAAATACAAATATAAAATCTGTTGAATCTCATAAAAAGGGGAAGTCATAAAAAAATGTATATACTACAAAAACACTCCCACCCTAACCCTCAAAACCACGCACCCGACTCCCTCGCCAAAAGTCTGACTGAACAACCAGGTCTTACAGAATCGTCTAAAAGAGGGGACGTTTGGGGCCAACTGGGCCTTCCCCGGGAGGGAGTTCCACAGCCTTGGTGCAGCCACCGAGAACGCCCTCTCCATAGCAGCCCCTTGGGATACCTCAAGAAAGGTGCCCCCAGTTGACTGCAGGGGCCGATCCAGAGCCCAGGCAGTGAGGTGATCCCACAGGTATATGGGGCCCAGGCCATGTTAAGGCTTTAAAGGTCAACAGCAACACCCTGAATCGGGTCCGGAAGACTATAGGCAGCCAGTGCAGAGAACGGAGAACCGGTGAATAAAATTAACATTACATAAGCCTAGATAAGCTTTCTAAGGGCGTTTTTTGGCAAGACACTCTCCACCCACCACCCTCCCACCCACTATACATGTTACAAGGCACGCATAGGGCAACCCTACAACATGTATAGTGGGTGGGTGGAGAGTGTCTTGTCCGAAAGACACCCTAAATCTTCCATCACCTTGTTTGTAAAATTTTATTATTTCAGGTCCTAAATGAAATTCTCCACTCATAATTTTTAAAGTAAGTTCAAAATCAAATAAAGTCACAGTATTTCACTAGCATGCCATCAGTCAAAGAAACCTGCAAAAGACATGCTGTCCAATGCTTTAATAAAGTTACTATTTTAAGCTATAAACAATAACCTTTTTTTATAAAATAAAAAATGGTTTACTGAGCATTTATTATGAAGCGTAAGTTCTTGAAGTCCCACTGAGCCAAATGAGTCTCATGATATTTACCGAATGGGAAACTGAACAAACCCACATTGTTCAGTAAGCTTAGTGCCCAGACTGGAGTACTTTTGTTATAATTAAGAAATGCACTTAAGCATGTGCTTACCTTTGATGGTAAAGGTAAGCATGTGTTGAAATCAGGGCTGGTTTTAAGTAGAGCCAGAAAGGATCATGGCTTGGGCTGCACAGACTGAGAGGACTCAACAGGAAGGCTAGTCCTGGTAGCCTTTGGACCAGTGCTCCCGAGATGGGCTATTTCTGTGGGGTCCTCTCCCTACCTGCAACTCACAGCCCCGCCCTCACCTAGTAGGGTGGGAGATCAGGGCCCTCCAGGAAGAAGCTAAAGGGGCGGGGCTAAGAAGGGTGGGGCTGTGGAGACCCCATTTTATTTGCACCCTGGGCCCTAAAAATTCTAAGGCCAGCCCCTGGATGAAGTGCTTTCCTAAATTAGAGCAAGAATATGCAGCACTTCGTAGAATAGAACCTTTCAGGGCTGAAAAATGCTCTGTGGTTCACTTAACACGACAGTCATAGTGATTACTGTCTCTTGCAGAAGACCATTATATTAAAAACAAAACATTAGCAGTTTCTATCAACTATTTTGTGAGCATTGTTGCTGACCGATCTGACAAGGACACTGGGTCGAAGTCTCTTTCATAGTTTTAAAAAACAATTTTCTTTTTCACAGTACATGAAGAACCTTAGAAGCTCAAAATTGAAATACTTTCTTACCAAATGTTATTTTCCTTCATCATATGCACAGTTACTGTAGTTGTTCATAAACACTCAGCTGCTAAAGAGAGAGAAAAAAGCAAGTCACATTTTTTTAGTCCCATCAGCCTTGATAGGGGCTGTTTAAATGTCATAACTTCGGAGCAAATGAAAATGATTAGTATATGTGAAATTCATTGCTAAGCCAGCAACTGGAGTTATAAGGGGGGGGGGGAGAGAATCTGTTCCAGTGCTTTTTTGCTAATTTAATTTGTATGCCAATATTNGGGGGGGGGGGGGGAAGAGAGGAAGGAGAAGCTGTACATAACCATTGTATAACAAATTCTTCAAACACCCCAGCAACATTTATAATTACATCTCTAGAGCTCAGTGTAATAAAGCTTTGAACATAGTCACCATGCCTATTCATGCTGTCAATGGCCTCTTTATCCACTACTAGTTAGGATATCTATTAGTCTGGTGGAGGTTTTGAAGCATCCAGTATTGTGCAAGTTAAATTAGCAAACATGCAAAGTTGTAAAGTAGACACCTTAAAAAATTTGAACACTTCGGGAGTTTTAAATCTAGTTGTCATTCTGTTCGTTGAGTGTACATTTATATCTGCTAGCTAACATTGTTGAATGGATATACATCTGAAGATTTTTCTATCCCCAACTGGATAATGAAAACTTAACCATCTTCAAATTTGAACTAACAAACATACAAAAAAATTCTACTTTTCTGCCTACTCATCCACAAATGAAAAGAGAGCTCATTGTAATTAAGTCAGTAAACAAAAATAGAAAACATTTGCAATCATGTGCTCTCTCCTTTTAGCCTTCTTTCTGCCCATGTTTCTGAAGCTTTGAATCCCCCATTATCCCAGACATAGTTTCCTACAAAACATCAGCGACAACCAATTTATCTTTAATGTTTATGTATGTGAAATATGTAAATACCATTTATAATTGCATAGTTTAAGGAAAAACCTCTGAAAGAATAAAAGAGCCTTCTCGCCAGTTAGATGGCTTTGAAAGTATTAATCCAGAAAAATTTGGACTGCCCAAGCAGACTGAGCAGTAATATAGGGGGGAGGAAGACAGACAGACTTCGGAGAGGGGAGGAGGATATCCTCTTATCCTAAAACATTTTAAATGTGCATCTTTCTGACATTTCTAAGCACTTTTACAACTTTTTATAACTGCCCTCATAGTGAATTCTGCATACTGCTGCAACTATTTCAAAGTAGGACAAGATAAATAAATACCCAGAACCACCAGTCTTATTTTATAGAAAATATCTTAAAGCTCCGATGCATTTTATAGGCTAAATAAAATATTAGGGTACTCATTCTGGTGAAACACTTCTAGGTGCATATCAATGGAAAACAGTGGGTGATTTCAGACGTGACGTTGACACGGTGAATACCCACCTGGGGTCACCGTGTCCCGCACGTCTGTTTGGCGGCCGCCAGATGTTGGCCACGCTCAATCGGCACATGGGGTCAATTTGAACCACGCTTCCCGGGCTAGCCGGGGGAAGGTCCCGGGAAGCGTGGTCAAACGGACCCCGGGCCGTGGCCAACAAAAAGTAACGTCTGGCCGCGTGCCACGGGCCGGGATCCCCGGCGGGATCCCGGGCCGTGGCACGATCGGCCAGACGCGGCGGCCGCATTGGCCCCGCCGCCCGCCCGTCTCCTCGGAGGGCGGGCGGCGGGGTGCGTGGAGGGGGCGGGGCCGTGCGGCCGCACGTTGCGCCGCGCGGCCCCGGCCCCTCCCACTTTCCCCGCCGGGATCCCCCCGGCACGTCTGTTGGGCCGTGCAGGGGTGACCCCGGCGGGGAACGAAGACGTTGGTTCCGGTACGGGGCCAAAGGGCCCCGTGTCGTCTGAAAGTACCCAGTGTTGTCACAGGCTAATGGCCCATATGATGACAAATACAAATGGAAGAACTTACTTTAAAGCAGAAGTCACTAGTTCTCCTGTATAATGGTCTTACAGTGCCCATGTAATGATTTTGTCTGATGGAGGCCTGCCAAGTGCTTAGCTGAGAGATTGTATGATTAAGTCACTTTTAAAGTTACCAATTCTTAAGTAGATTTGTTACTATTCTATAACAAGTTATGTTTAACAAGATAAAGTTTCACCCTATTTATTAACAAAGATTGACATATGAATTTGTTTTTTGCTGGTATACATTTTACATATGGTTATCGGGGGGGGGCGGGGGAAGAGATTGGTTCTGCTATTTTAGTATATTTTTAATGAATTTTAAATTGTGATTTGTGTGGTTATGTATTTTGTAAGCCGCCCCGGGCTGCTCTGTGAGCAGGAGGGTTGCTGGATAAAAGAAAATGGAAATAAATAATAATAAAATTTAATTTGGAGGATGCCTGGAGTGAAAACAAAGTCAGAGCCCCACTGTGCTATGTGCTGTAAAAATGCGGAAGAGGACAGTTTCTGAAATGATCCCAATTGACAAGCCAGTCAGTAGGTATAGCACAGACCATCTTATAGCCAATTACTTTGCATTCACCACATGGATTCAAGGAATATTTTTGGTAGCTGCACATTAATATTTTCTTACACAGTATTTATACTATTCCTAAGATAGGCAGGCAGATTTTTAATACTAAAAATTGCAAACATGATGTAATCTCAATATTGGTAATAGAGTAGGAAAAACGTGGCTGAAGTTACCATGTCATGAATTCTAATAAATTTCTTTATGAAAGCCATCTCCATTTACCCCAAAATTATATGTATAGTGTAAATTGTAAAAAGAGGTACCAATTATAATCAATTTAATACAAAGGGAAGTTAACCATACCTTCCTTCTTTTCCCCTGGAGGCTTGCCAAAGCTCAAGCATCTTGAGAAGGCAATGTAAAGCCTTTTTTATTTGGCCAGGTTTCTAGTGGGTGGGGATAGGGTTTGGAGGGTGGGGATGAGAATGTTTTTAATGGGTATTTTATATGGCTTCATTGGCTTTTACAATTTTTCTTATTGCCTGTGGGAAAGGGAGGGATATAAATCTAAATAAATAAATAAAACAAGTCACCTTAAGAACATCACTAACTATAGTGATCAAAATATGCATTTAGACAGGGAAGACTGTCAAACTAAGCTTAAATATTTTTTATATAATATTTCCATTACACAGTTACTTTAAGATCATAACCTCTTATAGTGTACATAAAATCTAAATAATTATTTTAGCAACTAAGTAGTAAGTACTGTATATACTTAGCAGGCTCTTAGGCATTTTACATTAAGTACTATTTAGGAACTTCAGAAAAAAAATTAGAATAGAAAAGCTCTATTTAACAGCTGAAACATTGACTCATTTAGAATCTACATGCTTACAAGGAAAAAAGTTTCTTATCAGTGGCTACTCAAAGTGTTTGCCACCCAATCATAATTAAACTAGATATTACAATATTTTCCCATGTGTGTTTTGCATCAATATTTAAACACAACAATAAGGCATAAGTATGGACATAGCTCCACATTATTATATAAACAGTTTTTAGATATATGTAGGCATGACATTGTAAAGTGTAACTGCACAAATTCACAGCACACATGGAGAATCCTGCACTATTGTCTGCCCCAACTGACTTAAGTTACAAACAAACATTCACTTTAACATGCACTTTGACTTACTTTGTTGCAGTCTCCCGACTTCAGAATTTGGCTACATTTCATTTACTGCAGCATATGAAAAACATTTCATAACTGTAAACATTACAATTTAGGTGCAACTTAAGCCCTGTCACTCTCTCAATTTAAACTACTAGATAGAGATCTAGATTTTTAAAATGCAGATTTGTATATAGATTTGAGATGTTTTAACAATACAGGAAGAAGTTAATATTTGCCTTTTTCTGCATTATAAATTGGGTTCTCATTGCAGAATTATTTGGCAACTTGTAACCAAGAGTAATTGCATTACAATCTACTCTCATTCTGTTCTACAAAACAGAGCTTTAGTTAGTGCTATATAGCTCCTATTTGGGGAAGATAATACTGCTCACATTCTCAGTCTTCCATTCATTTATTTCAAAGTTTTAACATTAAACATCAAACTTCAGTACAATAGTTCTCGTAAGAATATTTATTGAATTATCAGTTCAAAATGAGTTCATATGCAGTTTGCATGAAACGCATCTTGTTTTCATGTAAAACTGTAAAGAGAACTTTACAAAAAGTAAAAGCCTTACTAAGATTGTAAGTTTTCCCTAACATGTAAAACTATAAAATATTTGTGCATGCCCAGTATTTTAGTTGCTTTTTTGTACAGTTATTAAAAAGGAGCTGTCTACATCTACATTTAGTAAATGGATTAAGATTATTTTCATCACTATTAGCATACACAAGAATAAAAATCGATAGATGAAAAAAAACATTTATCCGCAAAAAAGTTGAGGCAGCTTTTGTTGAACGGTATCTGTATTGGTACATTTCATATGCTCATAGTTTGGGAACTTTGGGGAGAGAGAAAAAAATCCCTCCCTTTTCAGATCTTAAAAGCTCTCTCCAAATCAAGCACTGACAAGAAGTTACAAAGAAAACAGGTAGGGGAAGTATCAGCATGTTTCTTATGTACAGCCCAAAACCATGCACAATTGTTCAATATTTCAGGATAACAAAAAAACAAAAAAAAAAGTCATGAAACTTAACAGCATATGTGGGCATATTCCCACATGGCACAAGTCAGTCTGTGGTTTCTCTAGGAGTGTGGAAGCGTGGGGGATAAAGCTTAATTCTACGTTTCATGCATAGCTATTGTGCGTTGCCCTGCTTCTGTAGTGCATCTTCAGACATCAGAATTGGAGCTGAGGTTTGTTAGCCTGGGGTCTGCATTAATCTCATACCTGTAGTGATATCCCTCCATGTGATCCCTACATGCGTCTCTGATATTATACATCCATTTTTTAATTCCTTTTCGGTTCAAATACAAAACCAGGAGGAAGATCGCTCCAATGAGGGCCAAGACTATCCCTAAAAAGACATAAGAAGTCTGGAGCTGGGACTGTAAGTCTATGGGCATGGAGCAGTTCAGGTCTGAGACATTGATCTTCAGCAGAGGTTTGTCCCACATCTTGTCTGGGTAAGAACAGTTTAGGGCAGCTTTGTCCTCCACCTGATCACTTTCCTTGAGCCAGTTCACCAGGTCATCGATGCAGCAGTCACAGACCCAGGTATTACTGTGGAGGCTGATGCTGGTCAGCTGGGGAAGGCTGCGGAACTGGGAGAGGGTGTCCTTCTGCAGGCACTTCAGGAAGTTGTCACTGAGGTTGAGGCTCTGCAGCTGCCTGAGGCCCCAGAAGGACACATTCTTCAAACCTACCAGGGAGTTGTTGTGCAGGTCCAGGTGCTGCAGGCTAGGCAGAGAGGAGAACATGTCCGTGGGCAGGTAGAACAGCTGGTTATCAGCCATCTCCAGGTGGCTCAGATTGTTCAGGTTTCCCACTTGGAGCAGTTCAACAATCAGGGACACAAAGCTTGCATTGTACAGAGAGTTGCTGAGGTTCAGCTCCTCCAGGGGGCTGTTGGCATTGCCGAACGCCTGAGGGCTGAGCAAGACCAGGGAATTGCTACTTAGATCCAGCTGTCTCAAGTTGGGAAGCCCGACCAACGCGTTTTCCTCCACCTGCTGCAGGTGATTGCTGCTCAGGTTGAGGACACTGAGCTCAGGCAGCGGTGGAGAAAGGAAAGCACCTTGTGGAAGATGGTCGATGTGGTTGCCAGTGATGAAGAGATTCCGTACGTAGGGTGGCAGGTTCTGTGGAACCTCAGTCAGGTTCTTGTTCACACACTTCACCGTTCTGGCAGCTTCTGAGCACTCACAGTGCTGGGGGCAGGAGCCAGGCTGCTGATCTGTGACCCAGCCCAGAAGGACTTGTAGCAGCAATAGCAACTCCAGCCACACTGCTCCCCTTTTCTCCCCAGCCGGTGCAGGGGGTGCAGAGCCCCACAGAGAGCACCCCAGCATCACCACCTCTCCCAGGGGCTGCCCTTGCCACGCACACAGACCCTGCTGCTTTCAACCCCTCTCCTGGACTCCACAAAGCCACCACCTGTAAAGCTACAAAGAGGAGATGGGGAGCCTGGAAAGTAACTGCCTCCTCTTCCCACGTTCAAGACCCCCAGGAGAAGAGGAGCAAAGCAACCCCTTCCCCTACTCCAGAGATGCAGCAACCCTAGGGACAAGGGGGTGTGGACAGCACCCTGCCCCTCCCATTGCCAGGCACTCTCCCACTCTTTCAGGACAGCGCTTGGACTATCGGCGCCTGGTTTTCTCTTCGCCTCTTGATCACAGGGAGACCTGCAACAAAAAAACAAAAAGAGGAATAAAGACAAGGTGGGTGGAGGGGGAGCAGCAGCCACAACCGTTTGCGTTTACAGACACCCCCTTCTCTTAAACTCTTCCCCACTCTCCGAGACTCTACCCCCCATACAGGACCCCCGTCTTCTCCTGACGTTTACTGCCCCTCTCACCCTCAAAGAACTAAGGGAGTCCCCTACCCTTGCAGCTACTCTGCATTACCCAGGACCCCTACTCACTGCTCTAGCCTCCCCCAGGCAAGCGCAAATACATCCCACAAGCCCGCCCCCGCCAAGCCCACGATCCGTCTCCTCCAGCGCCTCAAACTTTTTTTTCCCCTCTCCAGACACAAAGGTGTATACGCCTCGCCTCCCGCCCTGGCTAAAGGAACCGCCTCCCCGGGTCATTCACTTTAGAGCCGAAGCCGATCCCCTCTTCAGGTGACTCAGCGGCTCCGTTTGTTCCTCTCTCTGCCCTCGCAACAATCACAGCAGCCGCCCGCCACTAACTTGTCGGCGGGGCGGCAAGGGCTGCCTTCTCCTGCCACTGCTCGGGGCTCCCGCCCGCCCGTGCAAACTCCGACGCCGCCACGCAGCCGACTGTCGGGTCGCGAGTTCCCCCCGAGCAGCCCTACCTTCTCCCACCCCAGCTGCCTGGCCCAGCCTCTGCCGCCAGGAGAAACCAAGTGCCGCCGCGGGGAGGGGGGGGAGCTAGCGCTCCGCCCGCCCGTCCGCTTGCTTCTCGCCGCGGCGGCAGCCGCCTCCACGCCCCTACAAGGTGGAGAGGGGTCGCGCCTTCCTCGGAGAAAGTTAATCTCCTAAGTGAGTGGCCAGGATTCCCGGGGCTTGTCCCGGGCGCTGCCTCACCTCGCCCGTGGTTTGGAGCTGCTGCTCCCAGCGGAGCTTTCCCCAGCCCGGCCCCCGAGCAACTCCCTGGAGGAGCCCCTGCTCGGGAGGAGAACCCCCATCCTAGCCTGAAACAGTTTCCTCTAGCCCCGGGGTAAGGAAGAAGGTTCCCCTCGCCTGACGCTGGAAACGCGGATCGCCTGACGCCGCCAAGGGCTGTAGTGAGAGTAGGATCACGAGCTCTTAAACAGCAGCAGCAGCAGCAGCGTGGAAGAGGGTTTTGCTGGAGTTAGAGAGAGACGCGAGACCGCCGCCCGGGACACGCAATTGAGGGACGAGCACCAGAGCTTTACTGGATTCCTTTCCAGGGGGAAAGCTCGCTACAACGCTGACTTTTAGTATTGTTCTAGTATTGGGGTGCAGCCATCATCGTCACCCATTCAAGTCAGTGGCAAAGCTCCAATGGGATAGAAAAAGTCTGGGCCAGGGTGCAGCCTCCAACATCAAAGTCAGTGGAACCTGTGAGCCATTGGTTTCAGTGATGGAGGCGTGTACGGGGGGGGGAGAGAGAGAAGCACTTAGCTACTTGTTCGTCTTTGCACGCAGGACACGCGTGGCGATTCCGGCACACTGCTTCCTTTCGGGGTTTTGGCGTTCCGCCCGTTAATGATTTTGCCTTTCAGTCCAGACTTCTCCCCCCACCTCCATTAATGTCCTAGCAGAGCCCATTCCAATTTGAAATATTTTTTATAAGAAATGGACCCCGGGGCAATTACTGCTGGCTCATTATAGAACTTACCTTTCATTAAATAAAGGATGAAAAATAAAATGCAATCAGAAAATACCAGGAACTTTTAAAAAATGGAGTGTAAAGTAACGCTTCAAAATTTGCTCGATGCAACATGAGACAAAGAAGTGTTTTTTCTCCGTGCCTTGTCCTTTTGTGACTGCTGTGCAACAACTCCTAAGTCAAACTGCAAGTCAGGGGAAGATGTAGATGGCCGGTAGGGGAGAGAGGATGTAAAAAAGGTAGGTGGGAGGAACAGTTCTTACCACCATCACCAGTATATTTTTGGGTTTGTGTTAGTTGGGAAGCAAGATTGGTTATAGCAGCTTCATACTGAATTTGGTCATCCACCTAATTATTTTGGAAGAAATGTGCAAAGTAAAAAACTTGCAATGCTGACTTAACTGAAGTCCGTAGTTGAATTCTCGTCAGGATTGCACCCTATGCAACCCTTGGGACATTGAAACTAAAAGAGAGAGAAATCAGCACCTACAATAATCTAATCAATAGATTAGTGTTCTCCAAGTGTTCTGGTTATTAGGGTTAAGTGTGACTGAAATATTCCTCAAAGTCAATTGACCCCTAATCTTCAATTGCCCCCTAATCTTGAAGGCTTTTCATTGACTTCAGTGGAGCCAGCATTCCATCTTGTGTGTTCCTTTGCCAGAGGTCTCCTTTTTACTTTCTCAGGATTAATATTGGCCAATGCTAAACCATGATAGGTGGGCAACATGGCAAACCCTACTTTCTCTACACATAGGGAGGAAATACTGCTGCAAATTTAGACATATTACTACAGAGTTTAGAAGAGCACATAACTGCATAAACAAGGATGTCTATTAAACAGTTTTAATCTTCTTTCCTATCTCATCATTTCCAGAGGAAAAGAATGAATGCGTATAGATATCTCTCTACTGTCATTCCTGTTTGGAAACGCAGCAGGAAAAAAGATCAAGAATTCCTGCTGCAAAATGAAACCAGTGGGATGGATCTATTGTTTGCATTTGTTTAATAAAACAAAAAATATAGGAGCTGGTTTGCAAAGCACATCTGAAAAATCCTACTTTGGAAATAAAGTTGCAAAAATGCACAAATACATAATAATTGTTTTTATATATATATATATTGGGGCGGGGGGGAATATTCCAGGACAGTTGCCACAACCATCATGGGAATATGAATTAGGAAAGCCATTAGGAAATACCATTTTCCCCCATCAGCAGACGATGGGTCCTTTGCTGTGGCAGATTCCTCAGTGTGGAACTCACTCTCTCTGAATGTACGTCTCAATTCCTCCCTCCTTATCTTTAAAAAGCACCTGAAAACTCACTTATTCTATAGGTACTTTTAGGCTCCACTGCAGGCTCCCCTTAGTCTGTCCTCGCACTTTCCCTTCCCCTTTTAAATTGATTTTATATTGCTTTATATTGTTCTTATATTTGTGGAGTGCTCCCAAGTGCCATTTAAAGCCAGGGAAGCGCTATAAAAATTATTATTAAAAAGCTTGGTTTTGGTGATTAGGAAGAAAACCAAACTTGTAGGAGCTTACAAGGAAGCTGAACGTAAGAGCTGCTTTTGGTAACATGAATCATTTGGTAACAGTGTATGTGTATAGTGTGCGTGGTGTCTGTGTATAGTGTGTGTGTGTGGTGTCTGTGTGTGTGTGTGTGGGTATTTTCAGACGTTACAAGATCGCTGTTCACTACACTGAAGAACAGTGGATCCTGTGTGGTGGCGGAGATCTCATGAACGTCTATTTGCTCCCCGCCAGATGTTCACCACAGTGAACACCCGGCGGGGATCAAATTGACCACGGTTCTGGGGGTGAGGCCGGCCTCACCTCCAGAATCGTGGTTAGGTTGGCCACGATCCGGGATGGGGCTGGCAATGGTCACAGTGAACGTGTGCTTGCCAGCCCCGTCCTGGAATCGGGTCCCAACCACGGGACGGGATTGAGCGCAGCAGCCTCATTGGCTGCTACGCCTGCCTGTCTCCCCGTGGGTGGCCGGTCGAGGGAGCGCGGGGGGAGGTGGGGCTGAGCAGTCACGCCGCGCAGCCCCCTCCCTGATCCCCCTCAGAGATCAGGCCAGTGCGTCTAAAGGACGGACGGATCCTGAGACGGATCCCGGTCCAAGGTTCAGTGTGGCAGAACGAGAGGCCTGTTACGTCTGAAATTACCCACTCTGTGTGTGTGTGCGTGCGTGAGGGTCGCCACGTATGCCAATTTTTAAGGAATACTTATGAAAATACATGTTGCAGGCCTTAGGCGCCAATGCAGGCCCTGCAACACGTATTTTTCATAAGTATTCCTTAAAAATTGGCATAGGTGGCAACTCTAGTCTGTGTGTGTATAGTCTCTCTGTGGTTCTAGGGACTGGAATGACAGCCCCCTGTGAGTGGAATGACAGCCTTGGAACCTTGATGATGGTTGTTGGGACTGGAATGACAGCTTCAGGTACAGTGGAATGACAGCCCCATATTTTTAATGATGGTTCTTGGGACTGGAATGAGCTTCAGGTATAGTGGAATGACAGCTCATGGGAGTTGAATGACATCCCTAGTACT
Organism: Sphenodon punctatus; assembly: GCA_003113815.1. Classification (NCBI taxonomy): domain Eukaryota; kingdom Metazoa; phylum Chordata; class Lepidosauria; order Sphenodontia; family Sphenodontidae; genus Sphenodon; species Sphenodon punctatus. The sequence goes on along the minus strand of QEPC01008879.1, from coordinate 1,733,241 downwards.
TTAATGATGGTTCTTGGAACTGGAATGACAGCTTCAGGTACAGTGGAATGACAGCCCCCTGGGAGTTAAATGACGGCCCCATATTTTTAATGATGGTTCTTGGGAATGGAATGACAGCTTCAGGTACAGTGGAATGACTGCCCGTGGAATGTCCCTAGTACTTTAACAATGGTTCAAGGGACTGGAATGACAGCTTCAGGTACAGTGGAATGATTGTCCATGGGAGTTGAATGATGTCCCTAGTACTTTATGGTGGTTCTTGGGAATGGAATGACAGCCCCCTGTTACATCCCCAGAACCTTGATGATGGTTCTAGGAACTGGAATGACAGCTTCAGGTACAGTGTGTGCCAACCTGACAAGCTGACATTGTTTTTTTTTCAATTTCTTTTTTGTTTAATTTTTAGTTATCGAACATGTACATAACGTTTATCTTTATCTCATATCAGCAATAATAACATACAATAATTGTAAGGAAATAAAATAAAAAATCTATAACTTTACACTATATGGAGATGCGATTTATAAGTGTCCATGTCCATATTAGGGTATTGCAATTCAGTTTAGTAAATCAGATTGAATGTAGATTAATGGAGAATTGACAAGCTGACATAGTTGAGGTTAATTGACCCACCTATTAACCAGAGAAGATGTCTTTGAAGGGAAGATTATTTTAGTAATTGTTTTAGAGCAGGTGACACAGGGCTCTGTTCTGCTACAGTGTCTGCTGGGGAGGAAGGGTCATCTCTTCTCCCCCATGACCATGTAGTGCTCACATCCACTTGTCAAACTAAGAGATACATGCTTGAGATGTTTCTTTTGGGCTCTGCAGGAAGGAGAAGCTAAGAGGAGTGCAGTAAGGGGCAGGGGTGTCCTGAGGAATTGCAAGGCTCTGTGCAAAACTGCAGGTTGGTGTCCCCAAATACCTTGCTGGGGTTACTCCTAGAATCAGGACCACTGCAAATCAGTGCACCCAGATAGCCTGGCTTATTTGTTCATTTTATTTAAATTTTATAATTTGTCCATCCCACAAAAAGTAGGCTTAGGATGGGTTACAGCAATATAAAAACATTCATGCATAAAACATTAAAAGGAAAAAAGACAAGCCCTCCTGTCCCCAGCTTCAGTGTTGCCCCCAACCTGCAAAGAGGAAGAGGATTGGAGCTGAAATACGAAGGCAAAACATGGGTGCATGGAGCCTAAGTTGTAAGTGAGCATGATATGTGAGACTATACAATGTCTTTGCTAACATGGCACGGACATTAAGGCAGGAGCCTTAACGTGCAATTTCCATGTTTTTTAGTGCATGATTGAATTTGCAAGAGCCTTAATTGTAAACCGGAGGGTTTTTTTTACTATGGATAAAGCATATTAGTCTATTTGTATGGACATCTAAAATGAGTTGAGGGGGGCGTTTTCAGTGGCCGCATCGTGGCTGTGGAACTTCTGATGGAGGTCCGCCTGGCCCCAGATCTCCCTTCTTTCTGAAGGCAGTGTAAGACCTGGCTGTTCTGCCAAGCTTTCAGCGAGGGTGAGGGTGGAGGGGGTGGGAGGGTTGTGGGGTTTTTTCTTTGCTTGGGGGTATTTATTGATTGTTGTTTTTATAGGGTTTTTGTGTGTGAATTTTTATGTTTTTAAATATGTTGTGAGCTGTCCAGAACTACTGTAGCAGGATGGGATGGCCAAGAAAACTAAACTAATAATAATTATTATTAATAATAATAAAAACCCCTAAAGAAGCTTTCTAATCAATATACTCCGAATTAGCAGGGAGAAGAGAAAGGCTGATTGGTTTAGCTCCTGGTGATATCACAATCAACACAATTCAGAGTGACCTGATGAATATCTGCAGTCAGTCCTTGGATAGGGCAAAATAGTAGCTTGAAGGGGATCTCTGGTGTCAGCATGTGGAGATAACTGGCATGACAGGGGAAGCATATCTTGAGGGGTGTAACATTGGCCTGAGAGGGGATCTAGAACAAAGTAAATTGAGCGACAATAACCTGACAGATGTTGGAGATCAGCAGGGCTGGATGGAGGCAGGGGTCTTTTACCCTGCCCTTCCCAAATACCTCAGGGCAGCTTACAAAACAAACATATAAAAAAACATAGAACCACCAGCTCCCCAACACCAGCCCACTCCCCATCCCTCCAAAACCCTCCTCCCAACCCCCACCCACAACCTCCCAGCCAACCCCAGTCCCCACCTGCCAAATGCTTTTTAAATAAAAAAAGTCTTGCATCGCCTCTGGAAAATGCTTAGGCTTGGACTCAAACGAACCACCAGGGGAAGGGAGTGCCACACAAAACTGGAGCAGCAACTGAGAATGCTCTCCTTAGCACCCCTGTCTTTCAGACAAGAGTATCAAATGGAACCTGCAAAAGGGTGCTCCCAGCTGACTGCAGAGGCTGCAATAGAATGTGGTAGGACAGGTGATCTCTCAGATATGTAGGGCCCAGACTGTTTAGGGCTTTAAAGGTCAAAACCAGCACCTTGAATTGTGCCTGGAAAACGACAGGGAGCCAGTGCTGACTTTGGAACACTGCTGTAAACTGATCCCTTGTTAGATAAAAATTTGTGTGCATGAGTTTTGGAATGCATGGTTTTAGGCTGACCAAGCTGAAGCGAGGCTTCTGGACAAATGGCCAGCAGATAAATGGCCTAAGAGAAAAACAATCTGCCTCTAGCAAAGTAACAGAGGTTTCAGCTGAAGTGCTGAAGCGTATCTGGAACACCCACCAGCCCTCCAAAAAGAGGAACTGAGCCGAAAGGCACCAGCACAAGCATGTATTTTAGAATTACCAGCCCTCCAAAAAGAGGAACTGAGCCGAAAAGCACTAGCGCAGCAGCAGAAAAACATCTATTTTGGAGGGCCAATGGAAGACACTACGCCTACCAGCAGCAAACCTCAAACAGGTGGCCAGAAAGCCCCTGACAGGTCGGCCGGAGAAAAATGGTCTTGAGGTTCTTGGGTGTGAGCTGTGGCCCTCCAGGGCATCTGATAAATCAAGTTGTTTTTGGAGATCCGCAGACCACATCTTTGACAGAGCATCAACTTGCAAAAAGCCCCTGGACCATCACCAAACAGGTGACCAGCGAAGTAACCAGCGGGGAGAGACAAACCCCCTGACTTTGGAGAGAGAGATAAAGAAACCAACTGACCCAACACCTAGAGGCAACACTGTGGCAGCCATCTCTCCAAGCCTCCTTCAACAAGGTTACTTTGGACCTGGCCAGTCCAGTATGTCTGAGTGAATATGAATGGGATAGATAAACTTTAGAATAATAAGATTAGAAACCAATATATAAGACTTGAAGAATTTATGAAAAATAAAATCTCTCTTTGTTGGTCAGTTTGTAGCCTCATTATTATATGTTAATGGTAAAACAGAATCCCTTTATGTAAGATTCCAGGAACTGATCACTCCTGAGATATTATGGGATATCTGGGGAACAAGACAGTCACTACTATATCATACTAAAAGGTATATTGTGCCACAAGTGCTAAAAACCCACAATTATATTATACTAAATGTGGTAGAAGCCCACTGGTATATTATAAGAAAAGGTGGTATTACTCCACAGGAGACTGATCTCATGCCAGAGACAGTCAGAAGGTCATTATAGTAGAAAGGTGGTGGTAAGAATCCACAAAAGACCGGTCTTGGTGACAAATTCTGATCCATTATCAGAAAGAATTTGTTGGTAGAGGTTAAGACTACACTGATAGTCTACTTAAACCGGGACTCTAACATCTAGACACTTGGGAATTGGTGTCATGTAAAGTGGAACAAATAAAAGTCCCATAGCACCTTGCAACTCATCTCCGAAAGGAACTGAGCCCCCATGTTTTGCACCAGCTGCAGTTTCTGAATAGTCCTCAAGGGTGGCCCCACATAGAGCTCACTGCTGTAATCTAGCCTCGAGATGATGAAAGCATAAATGTCAGTCACCAGATCTGAGTCAGAAAGAAAAGGCCACAGGCATCTCACCATATGGAGTTGGTGAAAAGTACTCCTGGCCACTACCACAATCTGATGAGCCAGGTGCAGCGAGGGATCCAGAAGTGCCCCAAGGCTGTGAACCTTATTGACCAGAGGGGGCTGGACCCCATCAATAACAGGAGTCCCAATCCCCTCCAACACACAAGGCCAGCCAACCATCATTACTTCAGTCTTGTCATGATTCAACTTCAATCACTCACCCTCATCCACTCTCTGACTGCAGCGAGGCATTGGGTAAGCATTGAGACTGCAGGACCTGGGTTGGATGGAAAAGAGAGATAGAGCTGGGTGTCATCAGTATTGATGGCACTTCACCCCAAACCTCCAAATGATCTCATCTTGTGACCTCGGATACATATTGAGCAAAAGGAGAGACAGTAGAACCTTGCAGGACCCCACAGGGGAGGTCATGAGGGGACAATGCGGAATCACCCATCACCACCCGCTGAGACTTTCCCCCAACAGGAAATAACAGAACCATTCAAGAGTGGTCCCATGCACTTGTAGGGGGGAAATGTATGTTCTTTTGAGGTATTATTTCAGGAAAACTAGGACTTGACTGTCATTAAAGATTGTCATAATGAATGCCAGAAAAGGGGCAGAGGTATTATGCTCATGTATGTGATTTTAATGTTAACATGAAGTGGTTTTTTAAAAGGCATGAACAAGCAACCTTAATGTTAATGGCATACGAGGGCCAGGATCTGGGCCTTCAGGCCATGACAATGGTATTGTAACAACATCCCCGATAATTGGAATCCCTGTTTCCAGGCTGGTACAAAATATCAAGTTCAACTTTTATTTTATTTATTACAATTTCTACCTCTCCCTTCCCAAATGGCTCAGGGTGGCTTATAAAACAGATAAAAACCATCCCGAGCCATCCTCTCACACCCCTGTCTCAAACACCCACCAAAACCCCCATTCCCTATCTCTGCCCGCCAAATGCCTTAACAAAAAGAAAAGTCTTACACCACCTCTTGAAGATGCCCAGGCTTGAGCTCAGATGAACCTCTGGGGAAAGTGAGTTCCACAGCATTGGGACAGCCACTAAGAATGTCCCCCTTCGAGCCCTCACCATACGAATGAGACTTAACAGATGGTACCCACAGGGAGGTGCTCCCAGCCAATTGCAGGGGCTGCAGTGGGGCATGGAAGGGCAGGTGTGTGTGGGGCCCAGACTGTTTAGGGCTTTAAAGATAAAAACCAGCACCTTGAATTGTGTCTGGAAAGCTATAGGGGGTCAGTACAGGCTTTGGAGCACTGGTGTAACGTGCTCCCAGCACTTGGCCTCCAAAAGGAGGTTACCCACTGCATTTTGCACCAGCCGCAGCTTCCGAACAGTCATCAAGGGCAGTCCCACATAGAGCACATTGCAGTAGTCTAGCCTCGCGGTGATGAAAGCAGAGATGACAGTGGCCAGATCTGAATTGAAAAGAAAAGGCTGCAGCCTCCTTACCAGATGGAATTGGTAAAAAGTGCTTCTGGCCACCACCACAAACCGAGAATCCAGGCACAACAAGGGGTCCAGAAGCACTCCGAGGCTGTGAACCTTACTGACCAGAGGGGGCTGGACTCAGTCAGTTACAGGCGTCCCAAGTTCCTCCAGGTCACAAGGCCAGCCAGCCATCACCACTTCAGTTTTGTCTGGGTTCAACTTCAATCAGTTCATCCTCATCCACTCCCCAACAGCAGTCAAGCATCGGGTAAGCACTGAGACTGCAGGGCCTGGATCAGATGAAAAAGAGAGGTAGAGCTGAGTGTCGTCGGCATACTGATGGCACTTCACCCCCAAACCTCTGAATGACCTCATCCACAGCCTCATATACATGTTGAACAAGAGGGGGGACAGAATGGAACCCTGCGGGACCCCACAGGAGAGATCCCGAGAGGACAACAAGCAATCGCCCATCATCACTTTCCAGGACCTCCCTGACAGGAAGGAGTGGAACCACTCAAGAGCAGTCCTGTGTACCCTTGCAGTCGTGTCAACACCACCTTGTGGTAAACTGTATCAAACGCCACCAAAAGATCTAACAGGCTCAACAGTGTAGAATTCCCCTTGTCAATCTCCAGGTGCAGGTCAACCAAGGCCACAAGTGCAGTCTCTGTACCATACCCAGGACGGAAGCTCAACTGAAACAGGTCCAGGAATCTGATGGCATTGAGATGAGCCTGGAGCTGTCGGGCAACCATCCATTCACAGCCATTGTCCCCCCACCCCGATCCTAAGCTGATGCTGCACCAAGTACCTGGCTGGTACCATCTGAGACAGAATGGACCCAGATGCCAGGTCTCCAGAATGCATATGAGGTCGGCAGCCCCATCTTTAATAAGATCATAGATGGTAGAGGCCTTATTAGCCGCTGACTTGAGTCAGAGGACTTGCCCTTATTCCCCCCCATGGAGGAAGCCATTGGGCCGCTGGAGGTACTCTGAGCCTGAAACAACTTCCCCTCCCCTCCGTTGTTGAGGGAGAGGGGGTGGGGACTATCTCCCTGCCCTTCCAGATTGGGCCGGGGAGGGACTTAAGTGGTGTGCTGCTTGGCGGTTGCTCACCTGCTGCTGTGTTGCTGCATTGCTGGAGGGGTCTGGGAGTCAGAGGACTCACCCCTACTCCCTCATTCCCCCCCCCCGAAGGAACTAGGAAGCCATTGAGCCGCTAGAGGTACCCTGGGCCCCAGGGACTGAAATAACTTTCCATCCCTTCTGTTGTTGTGGGAAAGGGGATGAGGACTACCTCCCCACCCTTCCAGATTGGGCCGGGGAGGAACTTAAGCAGCATGCTGCTCAGCAGCACCACAGGTCACGCGCCAAAGGGCATGACCATTGGCAAGGACCAAGCGGCTGGGGAGGGGGGCAGATTTTAGGTCTGAGTCTATTGATTTGGCAGTTTGGTGGGTTTTGATTGCTTAGGTTGTGTGGTTTTTGGGTGGGTAGGAGATTGTAAGGGGAGGTTTTGTGTTGAGGGACTAGGAAAGAGGGGAGAGGGAAGATAGGTGGTTATTGATATGGGCTGGTTAGTGGAGGTGGTGGATAGGGGTTGGGGTGGGGTCATGTTCATTGGTGGGAGCATCAGAGTGTCAGGGGATGGGGCAGAAGGGGGCGCTGTCCAAGGAGGGGATACCCAAAAAGGACTACATTGTGCAGGGTTGTGGGGTCAAAGGAACAAAGAGGAGTGATGATGCGGTATAAGCAGGTAGAAAGGGGAACGGGTAGAGGGGAGCAGGGAGCCACAAGGAAACCTCTCAGCCGTTCTCCACTCTCCTGGAGGCTGAATACTCAGCACAAGCACAGGAACGCTAGCCTATGAAGGTGGATGACTCATCATAGAGGTCAATAAGGAAGGGTTGGGGAGCCAGGAAAACAACAAGGACCTAGAAGCAAGGAAAGAGAGAACTAGAGCTAGGGAAGCAATAGAGACCAAGGGGAGCACTAGGGAATGAGAACCAAGAGATGAAGGGACCAGAGCTAGAGAGCTATACAGAGCGATAGGGAACAATAGGCTAGACACAAGAGACCCAGAACTTGAAAGGCACTGGGAAGCAAGGAAGACAATAGGGAGACAGAGGCAGATACTAAGACCCAGAACTGGGGCAGCACTGGGGAATGAGAAAAGCAATAGGAAGACAGAGGCAAGATACTAAGACCCAGGGCTAGAGCAGCACTGGGGAACAAGGAAGGCAATAGGGAGACAAGAGTCCAGAGACTTAGGAATAGAAGCCAGAGCAGCACTGGGGAACAATAAGGGCAAAGAGGAACAGAGACAAGGGGCCTAGAAGCCAAGGCTAAGAGGGCAATGGGGAAACAGGAGCCAAGAGACTAGGACCCAAGATTAGGGGAGCAAAGGGGAACAAGGGGTTCAACATGAACAACAAGGAATAGGGCAACATGCACAACAAGGAACCAGGGAAGCCAAGGGAAACTATGAACAAGGGCTAGGAGATGAAAAATAGGGGAAGAGCAGGGAACAAAAGGAGCAACAGGGAACTACCAGGAACAGGGGCCAAAGACACACAGCAACAAGAGAAACTATGGCTAGAGTCCTATGAACATGGGCAAGGCCAAAGGCAGGAACAGCTAGCAGAGTGGGGAAACCTAGACCTACCAAGGGAGAGGGGGAGGGGAATCCCCACACAAGGCAGACTGAAGGAGACAGAACTGGCTAAGAGACAGGGAACAGGAGTCACAGAGACAAGGGAAGCAGAGGTACCGCGAGGAACAGGCAGGGGCAGAAGGAGAGGGAAACCTGAAAGTAAACCAAATGCACAAAGGGTGACGCAAGCACCAGGATCACCGCCAAGAGCTGATGTCCCACAGCTTGTGTCTGGTCCCATCAGGCCTTTTATATTACTGGGAACCAATGAGGAGTCCAGGGGGAAGGAGTCAAACAGGGCAGGGCACCAGGTAGACAGGAGAGTAGCAGCAAGCCCAACTACCCTATAGCACTGGGGAAACTTTCCTACCTGCCAAGGTCAGGGTTGCAGGTTCAAGTCTGCACCTGGACACAGGGGGTGGCCCTGAGGTTTGGAGATGGTATTATCCTTTAGTGAGAGGCGGGGGATGAGATGGGATGGGGGGAGGGTATTCCCTCCTGCTGCCAGGGTGAAGGAGCCACTGGGGGCAGGGGCTGCAGCAATTAGGGTCATCACAGGAGATGGTGTTATATCATGAGTTGGGGGATAGGTGGTTGGTGCCTGTTCCTCTTTTGGCTCCCCTTGTTTCAGATGGCCAGGAGCTTGAGGTTCCTGGGGCCTCTGAATTGTTGCTGAATGCTTTCATGGCCTGGGCTTGAACCCATGACCCTGGCCTTGATGTGCAAGGAGGCTTCCCCAGCACCACATTATGGCCAGACCTTGCTAAAGAAAGATATTCCTTCTATGTCTGTCCCCTTGTCTTGGTGTCTCCTCCCCCTTAGACCCTTATTTGCCCTTAGTAAGATAAAAGGCAGGATGGGAGCAATTGCTGGTGTGGGACATCTGCTTCTTTGGGTGATCTTACCTGCTGTGCATCTTCTGTTTGTTGGTCCACTCTGTTTCTTAGCTTTCTTCTTGTCTCTGGCACTGTTCTCTTCATCACTCTATAGTAGTTCTGGTATCTTTTCCCTTGTGTTTGGATCCCTCTCTTGTGTATCATCCCTTTAGCCTCCTGTTCCTTCCTCTAGTTTCTTTTCCCTTGTATACTCTTTGTTATCCCTGACTTCCCAGTTGTAGTAGTCTTGCTTTCTATCTAGGTGTGTGCTGAAGGAGTTAGTTCCTGGGGTGTGCTTTTCTCCCACCTTCTTGTCCCGTTTCCTTGCTCCCTCCTGTAGTCCTCTAGCCTTTCCCCTTAGTTAGTTTCCTTGCTCTGTGGAACTTATCATGGTTTGCGGAGATAAGTTAGATTAATGTTTCCCTTGTTGTTCCTTAGGGTATTTTCCTTCTCTGGTAGCTCACCTGTTTCCCTTTAGTCTTATAGTGTGATTCCTAGTTGCTTGTGCTCCTTGTTAAGAACCTTTATTTCCTTTACTTCCTTGTAGGAATACTTACGGTATTTAGCTTGTTTCCCCTTTATAGTCTCTTACCCCTTCATAGTATCTTGTTTCCTGCTTCATTCCTCCTTCCTTAGTTCTTCATTTAGGCTCCATCTGTTATTTAGTGTACATATCTTGTCCCCCATTGTTCTTCATCTAGTACCTGGTCTTCTCTTTATATAACCTTCAGCCTCTTAAGGCTTCTGATATTGTATGTGGGGTCCTGTTCATAGTTCCTTGCTTCTTATTGTTCCTGTGTCATATCTCTGAAACTCCTTCTAGCTCTTCATCCTCCTTAGTACCCTGTTCCCTCTTCTTCCTTAGCTCTACCTCTTCCAGATTATACTTCATAATTTTGTGTCCCTTAGCTCTTGCTTCTAATTTTCCCTTTTGACTTGTGGCTCTTGGTTTGTGTTGTCCTGAGTTCCTTGTGTTTGGGGTTCCTTCCTAGATCAAACTCCTTGTTTCCCTAATAGATCCCATGACACTCTGTTCCTACTTGGCTTCCTGACTCCAGCTTGCTACCTGTTTCTACCTTTGATTCCTCGTTCTCTCCCTTTCCTCTGACTTGTTCAGGGTTTGGAAACGATGTCTGAGTTCTAAGCCTGATGATGAGCTATTGGCTGTCCCTTAAGGGAATGCACCAGCTGTAACACCCTGAGGGCTAGTTTTACACAGTGTTGGTTACCATAGGTATCACTCTACTGAAGTCTGAGTTCTCTCTATCTCTCCTGATATCTCTAAACCTACTGTCTAGCACACCCTGCTGGTTGTCTGCCTTGAACCCCCCAATCCCTGACAAATGCAAAGTCGGTAGCCAATAAATCATCTGTCATCCGGGATTCAATACTGGTTTGGGCTGCTGACCTTGTTTGTATTACAGAGACCTGGCTGGATGATGTGTCGGGGCCAATTATCGCTGACTTCATTCCAGCCGGGTACTCTGTTCAGCATCAGCCCAGGCCAGAGGGATGGGGCGGTGGCATAGCCATTCTTTTTTGGGAGGATTACCCGTTAGGAGGTTTTTGGTGCAGACTGAATCTGGAATAGAGTGCCTTCATCTCATGATTGATTTGGTGCAGAACAGACTGGGAATTCTGCTGGTGTACCATGCACATCGCTGCCCAGCAACTTCTCTGCTGGCTCTAGCTGACCTGATCTCTGAGTTGGTCTTGCGGTCACCAAAGCTTATTGTCTTGGGGGTTTCAATATCCATGTGGATGCCAGGTTGCATGGTGCAGAGCTGGAGTTCATGGCTGCCAGGTGGTTGTAGGCCCAACTCATGAGGGGGGGCATACCCTTGACTTGTTCTGCACCGACCTTGAGGTGGGGTGTGTGTGTGTGGTTAGTTCACCCTTGTCATGGTTGGACCATTACCTCCTACGGGCTCTTGTTCCAGCACGTCTACCTGACCGTATGGGTGTAGGATCGATTAGGATGGTCCGCCCCTGGAGACTGATGGAACCTGATGGATTCCAAAATGCCCTGAGGGATTTACCCACGGACCTTGATGACAATTCTATTGATGCTCTGGTAGCCTTTTGGAACACCTGGCTGGCCGGGGCTATTGATTGGGTGGCTCCCAAGCATCCGATCCCTGTACTTCAGCACCACAGGGCTCCATGGTTCTCAGATGCCTTGGGGCAGCTGAAGCATGAAGGGAGATGGTTAGAGTATCAGTGGCATTGTATTCATGTTGAAGATGACTGATTGCAACATAGGATGTTTTTGAAGACCTATGCTGTGGCTGTGTGACAGCAAAGAAGAGTTTCTTTGCTGCCATCATAGCATTTACAAATTCACGTCCGGCAGAGCTTTTCTGAGTGGTGAGGGGTCTGGTCAGTCCAGCCTGTCTCCATCTGGAATCTGGAGCCATCCAGGGCCTGCTGTGACATTTAGGGTGTACTTTGCTGATAAAATCGCTAGCATTTAACATGATTTTGACTCTACCTTTTTGGATACAAAGGCAGAGCCAGAGGTTGGGAATGCCCTGTCTAGTCACTGTTTATGGGATCAATTTCAATTGGTGACTCCTGCTGATGTGGGGGATGTGCTGGGATCTGTTAGGGCCACAACTTGTGAACTAGACCCATGTCTGTCCTGGCTAGTGAAAACCAGCAGGGAGATGGTAGGGCTGCTGCTGGTGGAGGTAATCAGTGCATCTCTTGGGGAGGGGTGGGTGCCGGACTCTCTTAAGGCGCCAATGGTTTGTTCCCTTCTCAAGAAACCATCTTTGGATGCTGATTCCCCAGACCGCTATCAGCCTGGCTCTAATCTTCCCCTTTTAGGGAAGGTTATAATAATATTTGTTTTATTGGCATAGCCAGTGGCCATAGCACTTTGAACAGAAACAATTATAAAACCATCATAAAACAATTACATGACGATAATGATGAAACAAAAGTAAAACATGAACACAGAATTAAAACATTATCCAACTAGGGCAGACTGTCTAAATTCCAAGAAATTCCACCTTATTTCAAAGGCCTGCTCCAGGAATTTTGCTACCAGTTTTGTGTAAACCCACTCCTTATCCTGCAAAACCAAGAGCAGAAGGTCATAAGCTCCCCTATCAGGGAAAATATTGAGAAAAGAAGCTAATAGATCACTCCTAATTGTATCATATAATCTACATTCAAACAGAAGATGCTGAGTAGTTTCCATGGCCATCTGATCAAAGGGGCAGAGCCTTTCATCAAAGAGAATACCTCCCCATCTGTCCTCCAGAACTTTAGAAGGGAGGGCATTAAACTTTGTGGCCATAAGGAGCAGCCTGCTTCTCAAAGAAATTGATAAACTCAAATATAAAGCTGACTCACCAGCTCTTGGGGCCCACAACACAATCTTTCATATGGGTAGTATTCCTCACTATTGCGACATCATTCTGCCATGCAATGTCCTTTATTCTCGTAAGGATCTCAGTTCATAATGCTCTAGCATTTTTTCCCTGGAAATATTTGATGGAAAAGCCTAACCTTAGCAAAAAACGTTCAATAGCAACTTGCCATTTATTCTTATGCAGGTCCTCCAATAGATGTCTAACTAACCCTCTGTTTCCACTGCTGGTGAGCTTTAGCCAGAAGTTAATGGCCCTTATCCAGGCCTTATGGTCCCATCCCATCTGTCTGGTCTCCAATCGTATGGCTGCCAGGGGGGTACCCCTAGGTACTCGCAGGATTAACCTAAGAAATTCAGCTTGGAACTGGTCCAATTTAAGAGGAACCAAGGGGGCCCACAACTCAGCTCCATACAGGAGTGCTGATCCTATTTTTGCATTAAAAATCTGGACTGCCACTTTCAGGGGAACAACACGAGCCTCTGCTATTGACCTGCGTATGGCTGATGAGATGCCCTTTGCCAAGGAGATAGATCTATTCATGTGATCTCTCCAAGCCCCTGTCTGGTGAAAATGCAGTCCCAAATATCTAAAAGAAGGGACCTGCTGTAATGGTTGATCGTCAAGAAACCATGTATACTGTCTTCTACTTTTCAAGACTACCATGATCTTAGAGGGAAGGTTATTGAATGGTTGGTGGCCCAACAGTTGTAGGTGCATCTAGACTGCATCGGTTTCCTGGATCCCTTGCAGTTGGGCCTTTGTCCAGGGTATGGCACAGACTGCTTGTGGCCTTAGTTGATGATCTGTGGGTAGAGCTAGATAAGGGCCATTCGACCCTGCTGGTTGTACTGGACCTGTCTGTGGCTTTTGACACGGTGAACCATGAGGTGCTGGTGATCTGCCTGAAGGACCTCGCTGGGGTGAATGGGACGGTAGTGCAATGGGTTCCATTCCTTCCTAGCAAGTAGATCTCAGTGGGTGGTCCTGGGGGAGTGTTCATCCCTCCCCAGGGGCCTCCCATGTGTGGTCCTGCAGGGTTCAATTCTGCCCCCCCTCTTAGTCAATGTGTATATGTAGCCACTGGGGGAGGTCATACACAGATGGGTACATGGTCATCAATATGCTGATGACACCCAGTTGTACGTCTGCTTTTCATCTGACCCAGGTCCTGCAGTCTCAGTGCATTCCCAGTGTCTGGCTGCAGTGGGTGACTGGATGAGCACTAGTCGTTTGAAACTGAATTCCGATAAGACAGAGGTGATGCTCGATGGGGTCAGGGGTCTGGGTGGGGGAGGGTGTCCTGTCATTGATGGGGTCTGTCCTGTGTTAACATCTTAGGTACAAAGCCTGGGGGTGCTCATGGACCTCCAGGTGATGGCTGTAGCCAGGAGTGCCTTCTGCCAGTTATATCTGGTAAGATGACTTCACCCATATGTCTCTGACTCTGATCTTGCCAAAGTCATTCATACATTCGTCACCTCAAGGCTGGATTACTGTAATGCGCTCTACACGACGCTGCCTATGGTGATAGTCCAGAAGCTGCAGCTAGTGCAGAATGCGGCAGCCCACCTGCTTACTGGAATGGGCTGCAGTCTCTGCACTGGCTCCCTATACTCTTCCAGGCCTGATTATAGGTCAAAACCAGCACCTTGAAAGTCCTAAACAGTCTGGGCCCAGCTATCTGAAGGACTGCCTCACCACCTGGGCCCATGGTGGCTCCTGCAGTCATCTGGAGGTGCCCTTCTGGAAGTTCCATGGGACAGACAGGTGGGGACCGACAGGTAGGCGTTCTCAACAGTTGCACCAGTGCTGTGGCACTCGCTCCCGGTTGATATCCATCTCAGCCCGGATCTTCTTGCCTTCTGATGTCAGTGCAAAATGTGGGTCTTCTGCCAGGCATTTGTAGGAGGGGATAGGTGAAGGGTGGGAGGGGGGTTTATGCTCTTGCACACCTTTTGACTTTTTAATTGGTTGTGGTGATTTGGTTTTAGATGTTTTATCTATTATTTGATTGTAATTATTTATTGTTGTTTGCTGCCCCAAGCTACCTGAGGCAGGAGGGGTGGGGTACAAAAACATTAAATAAATAAATAAATAAAATAAATACCCCTCATTGAGCAACATCAGTATTAGATCAGGGGCCGTACTGGCCTTGAACCCCCAGATATTTCAAAACAGGAAGGAGTGGGACATCTCTCCTGATAGTCTTAACAGACTATTCCACCACCACCACCCCGCCATACCTCCCCATACTCAACATGGCCACAATAGCTTCTCCTCCCCCTCTGACACACAATTGTACCACTCAAAGAACCTACAAGAACCCAGGGAGGTGGGTGGCTGGAGAAATCCTGAGCCCAGCACCCCCAGAGCCAGAGCAGTAAAAGCAACATGTGGGGAAAACCTCCCCCACCCCTTACCCCCTTCTCACAGGGTGGCCATGGCACTCCCACCATCTTCCCCAGGCATGCACCCCCTCTACCCCCTTCTTCACAGGGGGGCTGGGGCATTCCCACCCACTTCCCCATGCCCATAACCACCCACTCACAGGGGTGCCAGGGTAACAGGTTCAGACCCCCCTCTCACAGGGGGTTGTGGCACCCCTTCACACAATATACAACACCAGAAAGCAGATAGGAAGAAAGTAATGTATTTATATAGATCAAAAAAAGTAAAATATACACGCACAAATATCAACAACTGGGCTCCAATGGGCTCCAGATATGTCGTATAATCTGAATCAATGGAACATATATGAGGCTTTTTGTCAATTGGAAATTTTATTCTGTTTGCCTCATGCTTTTTGTCAATTGATGTGTCTTTGACACAATGTGAAAAGATCATGATCTTGTACACTAATATAATTTCCCCAATTTTTCCATATGAGACCCTGGAAAAAAAACAAACCAAAAGAAATGTCCCCCCCCCAAAAAAAAATTTCAGTTCCCTCACCCCTCTGCCCCGGTGTGGAGGGCAATATCTTAGGCCACTCTCAACACCTTTCTTTCTGTGAAATTTCTTTAGTGCCTCACTAGTAATAACTATTTTACACTTAAACCACCACAAAATAAACCTTTTCATCAGCAACAGAACTCAGCAGGGGCTGTTGGACTTTAGCTTCCTCTTACCCTGCATTTCCTCCAAACTGTTACTAAGAGGGCCTGCAGATCTCAGAAGTTTTTTTCTGGAGCCAGTAGCCCTTTCCCTAACTTAATTAAGTTATCTGCCTCTTGCCTCCCAGCCTCTCATGATCCCACAGATTCCATGCCTGGATTCTTTGTGCCCCACACAGGCATTTGAACATATATTGGCTCTCCAGCAGACCTTAGTAGAATTAACATTAGCCACTAGGGTTTTGGTGAACTGCTGAATTCTGCAGTAGGACTTTAAAATACCCACAGGGAAGCCAAACTACAAAGAGAAGAAGGCGTCAAGGTGGAGATTGGGGAAATAAGCAGAACATTACTTGTAGAAGCTAGGGAGACCAAGACCTACGTTTTACAGAATCTAAAGTGACTTCATCAATGGTAGGGAAATCATCTTAACCTTCCCTTTAGTTTGGTGGCAGAATTTTTGCAAGGAACTTCCCAGTTGTCTTCAAAAGCTCCTTCCAGCATATTATTGGAAATAACCAAAACACAATTTTGATGTAATTGAAAGTCACCGCTACCAAAACATCATCAGTAATTTGCCCTCAACACAGGTGTTATAAAAACGAAAAGCTTCATTTATCAGCTTTCTGATGTTTCAAAACTGAAGTGTAGTCTGTCGCCATACGGACACAACAATCTTAATGTGAGAGCAGAGTGTGCACATTCTGGTCTGATACCAGAGGTTCCCAAATTGTGGGTCAGCAGCACCCCAAAGTGGAGTTAAGCTCAGTCATCCATCCATTAACTGCTAGCTCCCATTGGCTTTTATGGCTGAAGATTGTTCCCAGAGTTTTCCTAAGAATCAAGGAGACACAATATGTTTTCTTGTGGCTCCCCTACTCCTTGGCTCAGTAGAAACTCAGTACAGAGAGAAACTGGACTAACATGTTTCCTCATACTTTAGTTGATGATACTATTCAAGTAATAGCCAAGGACACTGGCCAACATTGTGAACATACTGAACACTTCAAAAAATTTGAGGAAATGGAAAATATATCAACCCTGAGTCTCTACTGCCTTGCATCTTCAGTCCTGCAACACTGCAATTAGTTTTAAAAAATCATTAAGTTCAAGTGTTAGCTCTGTACAAGGTGGGTGTAAAAAAAACCCTACCCTGGTGGCTTATTAAGATTTTACACCTGCTTTGCATAGATAGATAGATTGCAACCCATTGATAAGTGACATTACAATCAGTAATTGCACATTATTATTTTACATTATTGGGATGACTCTGAGTATTCACTAGCAGAAATGGCACCATTAAAAAAAAGATTTTAGAAATAATATGAAAAACTATTTGACAGGGTAAACTAAACAGGATGGGAGGTATTGTTTAGGGCAATATTGGAGGCATAAGCAGGAGAAGGCAAAATACATTTGAGGCTTGATAGGAAATGAACTTTCTTTGACTATGGAGGTGTCTTGTCAAATACAGCAGTAGTATTATTTTATTATTTTATTATAAGCTGCCAGAAATGTACCTGGTGCTTTACAGAGAATAAAATAGATGCAGTCCCTGCCTGAGAGCTTACAATCTAAAGACCGAGGGAGGGGAGACAAGGAAGGGGAACAGAGGGAAAGACAAGGGATGCAACATTCACGAGGATGAGAGAACTCAGGTACACGTTCTTGACTTGGTTACAGTAAATAGGAGTTTGCAGATAACAAGTAGGGAATAATCCTGGGTGGATTAGCAGGAATTAGGAAAGGCGGAGCGGAAGAGGTAGGTTTTGATGAGGGACTTGAAGGTCTGGAGTGTGGGGGCAAGGCGACCGAGGGCAGGGAGGGAGTTCCAGGCGTGCAGGGCAGAGAGGAAAAAGGGACGAAGGCGGTTGGAAGAGCAAGGGAGGCGTGGCAGGGTGAGGGAGGGGATGGAAGAGGAGTGGAGTGCTCAAACGGGTTCAGAGGGAGATCAGAGCAGAGAGATAGGGGGGAGCAAGGTTATGAAGGGCTTTGTAGGTGAAGATGAGGAGCTTGTGCAGAATACGCTCAGGAAGGGGAAGCCAGTGGAGGGAAGAGAGGAGAGGCTGCACATGGTCAAAGCGATGGGCTAGGTGGATGATCCTGGCAGCAGAGTGTTGAACAGAGATGAGGGAGGCAAGGTGAGAGTGGGGAAGGCCAGCGAGGAGGAGGTTACAATAGTCAAGGCGTGAGATGACATGGGCGTGGATGAGAGTTTTGGCAAAGGAGACAAAAGGGCAGATCTTAGCAATGTTGTGGAGGGAGAAGCAGCAGGATTTGACCACGGAGTCAATGCAGGGTTTGAAGGTAAGGTGCAAGTCGAAGATGAAGCCCAAGCTACGGGCTTGGGGTACAGGGAGGATGGCGACCCCTTCAATGGCAATTGACAGGGAAGAGGGAGAGGAAGGATTGGGAGGGAAGATAAGGTGTTCAGTTTTAGCCATGTTCAGTTTAAGTTGGCGTTTAGACATCCAGGTGAAGATATCGGAAAGACAGTTGGTGAGACGAGCTTGGACAGAGGGGGAGAGGGAAGGAATGGAGAGATAGAGTTGAGTGTCATCAACGTATAGGTGGTATTGGAAGCCATGGGAAGCAATGAGTTTGCCTAGGGGCTGGGTGTAGATAGAGAAGAGGAGAGGACCAAGGACAGAGCCTTGGGGAACCCCAACTGAGAGGGGCAGGGAGGAGGAGGGGGAGGAGTTTGGAAGAGAAACATTGAAGGAGCGGTCAGAAGGTAGGAGGAGAACCAGTCGAGGACAGAGTCCCGGAATCCCAGGGAATAAAGTGATTCAAGCAGGAGTGAGTGGTCAACAGTGTCGAAGGCAGCAGAGAGATCAAGGAGGACAAGAATAGAGGAGAGGTGGTTGGATTTAGCCAAAGGAGATCATTGGTGATCTTAGCAAGAACGGTTTAAATGGAGTGAAGGGGGCGGAAACCAGACTGGAGAGGGTCAAGGGAGGAGTTGGCGGAGAGGAGGTCGAGGCAACAGGAGTAGATAACCCGTTCAAGGAGTTTGGAAGCAAAAGGGAGGAGTGAGATAGGGCGGTAATTAGAGGGTTCAGAGGGATCCAGAGTGGACTTTTTGCGGATGAGGGAGATGGTGGCGTGTTTAAAGGCAGAGGGGATGGAGCCAGTAGAGAGGGAGAGGTTGATGATATGCAGGAGGGGAGGGTTGATGGTGGAAGCAATGGAGGCAGGAAGGAATGGGGTCCAGGGGGCACGTGGAGGGGTTGGAGGAGGAGAGCAGGGAGGAGATTTCCTCAAGGGAGGCAGGAGGGAAGGAGGACAGGAGAGAGGTGGGGAAGGGGGGGGAGTGGTAGGGGGAGAGGACTTGGAAGCGATTTCCAGGCGGATCTTGTCAATCTTAGAGGTGAAGAAGAGAGCAAGATCCTGAGCGGAGAGAGAAGAGGGAGGAGGAGGACAGGGGGGTTTGAGAAGGGAGTCAAAGGTGGAAAAGAGGCGGCGTGGGTCCCGGGCGCAGGACTCAATGCATGAGGCATAGTACTGCTGTCTAGTGAGGGAGATAGCAGTGTTGAGTGATGAGAGGCAGAATTTGAATTGGAGGAAGTCAGCGCGGTAATGGGATTTGCGCCAGAGGCGTTCAGCAGCCAGGGCTGAGGGGGTGCATCAACATGAATACTGAAGTCGCCAAGGATGAGTGTGGTGATGTCATCAGAGATGAATAGGGTGAGCCAGGACTTAAACTTATGGATAGACCACTTCATATGGTTCATGAAAATTCTTCAGAAGTCATCAATTTCTCAGAGACAAGCTTCAAAAGCCAATGTTAGTGAAAAGTCTACAATGAAAGTTAGGTACCTAACTGCTGTCTGCACCGTTTAATCTCTCCCCCTCCTCCACCACATTCTCCATTTGTTGGTAGAGGTAATTGCCTTTTATAATATAACGAATTAATAAAATCCCATTATTCCATTGTGCTAAGAGTTAAGACATACTACTTGGAAGTCTTTTGGCAGTTTTAAAATTTTTACACAGTTGGTTAGGTGGACAGATTAGGACATAATAGGTTAGGACTGAAGTGATGCAAATCCCCAAGAAATTAATGTGGGATAAAGCTGTTCATTTAATATAATTGCTAAGCACTTATCCTTAAATCCTTTCTCTTTTTCTCTTGTATTCATGTCAAGAATCGTTACAAGTCTTGATCAATTGTATGTGGACAAAGATACTCTCATTGAAATCAATAGGATTTTTCCAGATTACGTGGTTTAAGAATTGTAGTTTAGAAGATATGATGATTACTACACAGTTTGAAAACAAAACTGACTAATTGCATACGATCATGACCAAGCTGTTGAAATAATAGTGCTGTTTTTTTTATGGGGATTCCATAATTTTATTTTATTTTTATATTTACTAGTTTAATGTCGGTCTTATTTCCCCCCCTTTGTTGGCAATGGTAAAAATGCAGTGAACATAGGTCCCTGCTTATATTCCATCCATACCCTGTTCTGCTTGGGTTCAGATTGTCTAACTATTCCTAGATATAAAGATTGAAAAGGCCAGTTTATTTAAGGGTATGAAACATACTCTGGATGACAGGTGCACAGCCAGCTCTGAAATCATCATCAGGCTAAAAGCTTATCAGCTTTCTCAAGCCTTTATGGTAGCCTAATTAAATAGTGTTGGGGAAAAGGGTGAAGGAAACAGGGTAGGGAAGGGTTCACCCACTCCGCGAACAAACAAGGATCACCGATGGGTAAGATCTCCCTCAGGTTCTTATAGAGGTGGTGGAGGAAGGATCCTCCTAGCCAAAGATCATCATAGGGAGGCGGTGACATTGCAGTAAGATTGCTCCTAGTACACACACCACACAGGAAGGAAGGACAGGTGCCACAGTGGGGAAAGGGAGGAGTAAGGGAACCGGTAGGGAGAAGGGGGACTCTCAGCAGGGCAGGGGGCCTGGGACAAGGGGATATGACACACAACCAGCCCACCTCCACACCCTCACACAACACTACAACCCTAATGCCCAATCAAGTACACACACCCTATCACTCGCACATGCACACACTTTCACCTTCACCCAAACACTTAGCTGATTCTGTCTCAAAGATATGTGGATCCAATCACACGGGCCAGTCTCACAGGAATTACTCTGATCACCGGCATTGTATCAGGGTTCCCACTGTCCTTTTATCGGGTGTGGAGCCAGGCCATCGCAGCACCTGGGAGGGGCTGGAACTGTCGGGGCATTTCCTGCGCCCCCTGGCTCAGTGCACATGTGTGCTGTGGCCTCCGGGAGCGCTGCGAGCAGCCTCGTGCTGTCGGGACGCAGGGGTGTGGTGGCGGCGGCAGGGGGCGTGTCTTACCACCACGGTGTTGGTGCATTGGTCTCTGCACTGGGGGGTTCCAGAAGCGCTGCACCCAGCCCTGTGCTGTCAAAGTGTGGGGGCATGGTGCTGTCGGCGGTGGGGGGGCGTGGCCTCCTGCCGCGGCTCTGGCGTGCTGGCATCTGTACTGGGAGGTGATGCTGTACACACCCTGACCCCCCGAGATCGTCTCGTGGGGCTCGTCCTCACTCTCCATCTATGGTACCACCTGTGCAGGTACCTAACAAATAGGCACTGTCTTTTGTACAGTGTGCCTTGCTATATTTGTTCGAAGCCAAACCCTTTTTATTACAGTACTATTTGTAACATTATTGTTGAATAAGAAATTAGGAGGATGGGTTCAAATCTGCTAATAGGGCTGGTGGAAGTACATCATGTACTCCTTGCAGATCATTTTTTGGGACAACCACCTATAATAATGAAACTGCTTCTCAGTTACTTTAATGTTCTTTAGCACTGTTCTGGCAGAATTATGGAGCCTTAAAGTGGTTGGAAATGGCCCATGAAGAATACTTGTATGTACAGAGGGCTCACATCACTAGTGCAGAATTGACAGAAGGTCCTGGGGGATTTTAACATCCACACTGACACCATTCTTGGAGGAGCGAGGCATGAGTTCATGGCCTCCATGACAACCATGGGCCTGTCCCAAATCATCTGTGGCCCCACATATGAGGAGGGACATACACTGGATTTGGTTTTCTGCAACGGCCTTGAGGCGGGGGGGTGGGGGTCAGTTAGTGGAAGTCAGGGGGATGGAGCCCTTGTCATGGTTTGACCATTATCTCCTTAAGGTGTGCATCCTGGCGCATGTCAGCCCCCAAAGGGGTGCAGGACTTATTAGATCGGTCCGCCCCCGGAGACTTATGGAACCAGATCAGTTCTGGAATGCTCTGGGGGAGTTTCCCCTGGACCTTGACACCCGCTTGATTGATGATCTCGTAGCCTTCTGGAACACCTTGTTGGCCGAGACCATTGACAGAGTGGCTCCCAGGCGTCCACTGCCCTCCCAAGTCTCCCGCAGGTCTCCTTGGTTTACTGAGGGCCTGCGGTGTTTGAAGCGGGAGAGCAGGCAGTTGGAGCGACGGTGGCACCGGACTTGCAATGAGTATGATCGATCGCAGCACAAGAGCAGTTTAAAGGCCTGTGCTGTGGAGGTGCAGGCAGCAAAGAAGCAGTTCTTTGCTACCCTCATTGCATCTGCAAAGTGATGTCCAGCAGAGCTTTTCTGAGCTGTGAAAGGTTTGGTCAGTCCTGCCTGCCTCCACCTGGACCTGGAGCAATCCAGTGACCGCTGTGACTGGTTTATTGAGTACTTTGTAGATAAGATTGGTCGCATCTGCCACGATTTTGGTATGGTATGGAGACTGCATTGGTGGCCTTGGTTGACGATCTCCGTCTGGCATTGGAGCAGGGTCGTCAGACCTTACTGGTTCTGCTAGACCTTTCGGCTGCATTCAACACAGTAGATCATCAGGTGTTGGTGACTCGCCTGCGGGACCGTGCCGGGATTGACAGAATGGTCTTGGACTGCTTTTGTTCATTCCTCGCCGGGAGAACTCACGGGGTGGTTTTGGTGTCACGGGTATAAGGAAAGGGTAGAGATACGGGAAGGAAAGGAGGGGAAGGGGAACTCCCTCTTTGAACCACACACACAGGGGTGAGGCGGCTGTCTCGTACGAGTAGGGTTATCACGGGTGAAAGTCGGTCCCTCAGGGTGTTATATGGGCTTTCCTTCTTAATCAGAAGGCAACCCGACTCATCATAGGGACAACGAGAGCAAGCCAATTGCCCCAAAGGGAAATGGGGAGACAATAGATCCAAGACCCACTCACGCAAGGTTGAATTCTGGGCCCAGGAAACCGTGCAGGCTGGTGGGGAAGGTAAGGGATTGGAAATACCCAGGGATGGGAGAGGATGAGGGAAGAGGCAGGGGAAAATGGGAAAGGGGAACGGGGAGTGAGGGAACAGGGACTGACAGTCAAAACAGGAGCGTGGTGCAAGGATCAAAATACCACAGGAGCCAACTATGAAAGGGTAGGATACAGGGATAAGGGCTTTCCGCAGGTTCAGGCTGAGACTTTCCACAAGAACAAGACCTACAACAAGGAATGTCACTCACACACACTCACCGCAGAGGTATTCTGGGCAGGGGGGAAAACACAGGGAAATCAGATGCACTCTCCACGCACTCACAAGGAAGGTCCAATAGGTAGGGGTTTCAGGCACAAGTTTTACAACTTCAGTCAATCAAGGGGGCCAGTCTCTCGCAAGTGATCACCGGCGGGGGCTCCAAGCCCCGCCGGTAACCTTTATAGTCCTGTGCCCTACGTCCTCCCCCCACGTGCAGGGCGAGCCCCGAAGATACTCCACCCCCTCGTGTGAGCGGCAGAGCGTGTTGTGGGCGGGGCTTCCCCTGTTCCTCCCGACGCAGCCATAGCTCCTCCCCCTGCCAGCTCAGCCAGGCTCTGTGAGTTGCCGCTTATTGTGGCGGAGCCCTGGTCGGCCCTTCAGACGTCCCATGGGGGGGGGCGTCTCCTAACACTTGGGAGAGTTTACGTCTTCCC
>QEPC01008879.1:1679608-1695108 GCA_003113815.1 Sphenodon punctatus | reverse complement strand
CTCTAAACCCCCCTCCCCCCCAGCCCTGCAAATTACTCACCAGTGGCGGCTTGGTTTTGAGGCTCCTCTGTCCTCTTCGTCTGGTCCTGGACTCCCATCCTCTGTCCTCCTGATGGCTGCGTGGCAGCTCCCAGGCCCAAACTGTTCAGTTGGACCTGGGAGCTGCTGCGCAGCTGGGCTTCCCAAGTTCCCTCCTCCCTCCCAGAGTCGAGTCAGTTTGACTCGACAGGGAGGGAGGAAAGGACTCAGGGATGTGGGGGCTGGGAGCCACGCGCATCGCATGGCAGGAGCTCCCAGCCCCCCGCACAGGCGGGAGTTGAGAAATTCATACCAAGTCACCTGTATGCAGCACTCTGGTATGAACTTTTCCCCTGCCTGGCCCTGCAATGGAACAGTGCCCCCTGCAGCACTGTTCCATTGCAGGGTCCCTTTATGTGGAATGGACGGCACTTCTAGACGTCTTTGTGCATAAAGGGAGAAACACCTTCCTTTTGTCCCTGAAAGGCTTTCTTAGGAAGCCTTTCGGGGTGTGTGTGTGAGTCACCAGTTGTGTGCGCACGCACACACAACCACTGAGAATGTTTGGAGCCACCTTGAAGAACCTGGTTTAGAGTAGAGATGGTTGCTTCAGAGAAGGTTGCTCTAAACCAGGTTCTTTGAGGTGGCTCCAAACATTCACCGCGGTGCGCGTGGACGCTTTTTTTTTCTTTTTCTTTTGGACTCGGGGCTGGCCGGCCGGGGAAGTCCTGGTCGGGGCATTGCCCCTCCCTCCCTAGGTGACCCACCGCCATTGCCCCCAACCCCACTTGACAAGGTTCTTTGCAAGCAGCCAGAGCTACCCAATTTTCAGAGTGAGCAGGGGCAGCGTACTGGACCCACTCCCTCCTCAGCCCAGTCTGAAAGTTTCCTTGCAGTGCTTAGATAATTTGTGAAGGGCCCCCTCAGAGTCTGGGGTCCAGATTCAAATGAGCTTCAGGGTAGTTGCATCCCTGACAGCAACAAAGGGTGTTTTTAGACAAGCGTCTCCCCACACATCATGCATGTTGCAGGGCTGCATAGGGTGCCAATGTGGTCCTGCAACATGCATGATGGTTGGGTGATGGGTAGGTAATGGCTGGGGAGGCGCTTGTCTAAAAACACCCAAAGAAACATAAAGTATAAGGAACACCAATCAGAAGTAACCCTTAGTTTGGGAATTTCTGCCCTTCCCTTCACTCTCACCAGAGCATTACATCAGACCATGTGCAGAGGACCCAGACCCAGACATAGAGGACTCTGTAGATCCATGGCCAAACTGGTCTCTAAAGTTTCAATCTCAAGTGCTTCTTGTAAGAGGAAGAA
Organism: Sphenodon punctatus; assembly: GCA_003113815.1. Lineage (NCBI taxonomy): Eukaryota > Metazoa > Chordata > Lepidosauria > Sphenodontia > Sphenodontidae > Sphenodon > Sphenodon punctatus. Next base: position 1,693,767 of record QEPC01008879.1, on the reverse strand, counting down.
CGCTGCCAATCATAGCATCTTAGAGAAAAAATTCTGACTCTTCTTGAACCCTGAAATTCCTCTTGTAGTTTAAACACGAAATGCTGTTCTTTAGACCTTGTGCTAAACTGGTGTAATGTTGTTATATGCAAGGGGCAGGATAGTGCAATTTCTATCAGTTAGCATGAGTGTAGGTCTCATTGGGACTTGTGCCTGCATTGACTGCTAGCATGTGCGCTAATCTGCTGGAGAATCACATCCTAAATGTCTTCAAAGTTTAACCCTTGATTTCTCTGTATTTCAGCAGTAGCTGGGATGGCATATATGTATAATGTGCATTTCACATCAAAAACACACTCTCAAAATGAATTTATCAGTGTGTGAACATGACAAAACATACCAATTTATAATAAAGCTCTATTTTAAACAATACATCCTGATATTTAAAAAGAAAATATCCTTTAGATTCTGTATTTATTGCTTTTATTGATTTTATTCTTTCTTCTATTGTTTGCTTTTTACTGATCCATTACAGCTCTGTTCATTTCTATAGCATGCCATGTTGCTTTGATGCTCAAACTCATTACGTGGGATGAGAATGCTTTATTTGAGCATGGCAAATTAAAAACACAATAGGAAACAGAATAAGCATTCAACAGCAAACATGCCTCAGGTGCATCATGTGGCGCACAACACAGAACAGAGTACTTTCAGTGCACCCCAATAAGAATTAGTTCACATGTGACGCTGAACACATATTATGGAGTATATATTCCTGCTCACAAAACTATATTTTTTCAAAACAAAACAGTATAAAAGCAGTGCAATGATTTACTTAATCCACTGAAAGCTGGATGTCTTGTAAAATGTTGCCATTTTTAAAATTAGGGTGCTAATAATTTATTCACCCCCAACCCCCAGCATCTTAGTGATCTGAATTTTCCATTTTGTTAGACACTAGTATAGCATTCTTTCATTTTCAAGTATGGCTTTCGAGACATCTCAAACTCCTGTGTGATACAAGGTTTCTATCCAATGAAGTGGCACTGACAGAAATGGCTTTGAGATCAGAAAAGTAGTCTGATTTGATATTGGTGCTGATCCTGCAAACAATACTGTAGCAGGGTTGCTATTGTGAGTCCTGCTCTGGTGGCAGGAGACTCCGCTTCAGTGGCTGAGATGCAAGGGAGAGGCGGTGGAGCTTCTGGGAGGAAGCAAGTGGCGTTAGTACTTCCCCGCTGCTTGAAACTGACACAGCTGTAAAGCTGTCAGTGAAATAGACTAGGCGGGGCCGCAGCAAGCACCCACCTTTTGAAAGCGGCTCTGGTCGCTTAGAGGAAAGCATGGGGCATGGTTGGATTGCTCCCTGGGTCTTGTCATGAACGGGGCCAGAGAAGGTGTGTCAGCCTGGCCCGTCCTGATTGGTGGAGCTGCCTGAGCAGCCAGCTCAAAGGAACCACCGGCAGGGCAGTTGGAGAGGGGCAGACCGGAAGCGGGGCAGCATTCCAGAACTCTGGGCAGAGAGCGCTACAGCAGTCAGCATGTGGTGGGCAAATGAGCTGGAAATTGAAGCTGAAACAAGCACCCAGGAGGGCTAACGCTGTGGCCAGGGCAGGGGACAGACTGGTTTGGGTCTGAGCCCCACAGAAGGGCCAGAATACTTGGGGGTTGCCCTGAAGGTTTGCCTGGTGAAATCAGGGGCCTGGAGCTGCCTCTCTGGAGCCCTGAGGAAGGGCAAGGCAAGGAACTGTATTGGACTTTAAAGCAGCCTGGAGTAGGGGCTGAGACTCTGGACTGAGAGACTCAAGGTGCAAGGGTGTCCAGCCTTGTGACCCAAGAAGGGCAAGGACTGAACAAGGCTGAGGGCCTATGTGCCTGGGAATTAAGGGGCCCTGGGTAGCCCTAGGGGCCTGCGAGTCCCGTTAAGGTGTGGGGCCTTTGAGTCCAGTTAAATAGTGTAAATAAATTGTACATAGCACCAGGTCCGTGTCCATGGCTTCCAGGGGTGTGTGCATGCCCCAACCTGAGGACCAGGCCTGAACGAGAACCTCCAAGGGCAGGGCCTGCTACAAATACCATCTATGTTCATCTCATATCCTCGTAACCTATACAGAGTTCTGTTAATGTCAATAAAGCTCGCTGAATGGCCAAGGCATGGGTGACCAGGTGGGATGCCAGGTGATGCGTGCGATCCACTTGATCCAGGCATCACCCTTAGGTGATCTACCAGGACCCCTGCTGCTGATTCCCAGCTGTATAAAACTTCAGCTACTGGACTCTGGAGTGGAGAGGGTCACTCCCTATCCCGTTAGGGAGAGCCTTTCCCACCATACTGGAGGAGCTGTTGTAGCCCATCTCCTCCCGGAGACACTCCCTGCGACACTGGTCCCACTCTCCTCCCTGGAAATGATCCCTCCGAGAGGCTGGTTCCCGCCTCTCCACACAGTGATCTACTGGAGACTAGCTTGTGAGCCACCAGTAGATCACAATCTACCTCTTGGCCAACCCGGGACTAGGGCCTAACTAAACAATGATGTCAGGTCAAGCTATTTCTACTCTTTCAAGTAAAATGATACTGAGTGGATAAAGGTAAGAGAATTTGTTCTTATATATATTAAGTTTTTATTTTATTTTTAAAAACAGTGGTAGAGCTGAAAGGGTATGCATGTCGTTTTCGTTATTACAATAATGATGACAATTGTCATTTTCATTATCATTATTGCAATAATGAAAATGACAATTGATAATGAAAACGACATAGCATTCTTTCATTTTCAATGTTGTTATCGTTGTCGTTATTATTAGTGCTGTGGCAGTTGGGTTTTGGAGGGAAAATGTGGAGAGGGGAGGAGGGAGAAGACCTCTCGGAGCCCTGAACAAAGTTGAACTCTTGAACTGTGCCTGTGTAGGGAGGGGCGAGCAGCTCAGCGGTATCTGATGGATGTATCACTGGCCAATGAGCAGTGCAAGCAGGCCCCAACAGTCTCACGGCACTCTGATTGCTCAATGCCTGCTACCTCCCACAACCAATCAGGGGGGCTCTGGGGGAGGGCACTACAACCCTTTATAATGGGAGGGCCAGGCTTTTTCTCTTTGTTCTGTGAGAACTTTGCTTGTCAGGTTGCATTTACAGAACTGTGGTGCTTGCACACAAAAAATCCTCCCTAGCCCTCATTGTATTACCAATACCTTTCCTTCCTCATGCCCTACATTTTGTCTTCTCCCTTTCTCTGCCCTTCTCCCCCCGCCCCCTGTACATTATATATAGATAGGTAGTATAGATAAGATCTAGATTAGATTATAGACATATAGATTAGAATAGTTATATAGATATCTATATAACTATAGTTCGTCCCTTCTCCCTAGCTGCCTCCCATGCCTGGAACTCCCTCCCTGCCCACATCTGCCTTGCCCCTGTCCTTCAAATACCTCCTCAAGACCCACCTCTTCCACTCTGCCCTCCCTGCCTCCTCACTCCCCTCTCCTAACTCATGCTGATACCTACCATCTAGTACAATCTGTTACCTGAAGTCTGTGTACTCATATCCTCACCACATGGACCAGCCAGCCATCATTCTCAATGTAACCAAGCCAAGCACGTGCACCTGAGACCTCGCATCTTCGTCTCCCCCTCCTCAGTCTCTCAGATTGTAAGCGCTAAGGCAGGGACCATGTCTATTCCATACTTTGTAAAGCGCTAGGTACATTGCTGGCACTATATAAATGCTTGCTAATAATAAAATAATAATAATTGATTAAATAATAGATAGATTTTCCTTTTCCCTTCTCCCCTGTCTCCCTTAGATTTAGATAGATATTAGTTGTGTACATACATAGAAAGATTATATATTATATAGGTAATTAGGCTAGTCTAGTCTGTTTTATTATATATGTTGTTATAATATATAATATAATATATATCAGGGGCAGTTTCTATAAATGGGTAGCCGGGCAGCTGCCCCCCACAGCAGCTACAGATCATGCGCATGAGCAGAGAGCAGCATGTTGCTGCTGCACACCTCCTGCACATGCACTCGATCTGCCAGCACTGACACACTGCCTTTGAAATTGAGATACTCCCCTAGAGGCAACCGCTGCTGCCTCCTTCCTCCGCTGAGTCCACTCCTTCCCTCCCTTCCATGGCAGCACAGAGAACTCTGCTCACTCCCCCTCCCCTCCCTGAACCTCCCAGTGAGGCGGTACTGGTTGCATTAGGGGAAAAGAGGTGGGGCCAGCAGCAGCAACATTGTAGTGTGGCACACACACTGCAAAGCACAGCCACAGGCAGGCAGTCACCTTCCTCCTCCCAGACCCTCCCCCTTCCAGACACAGCCAGTCAGACCTTTGGCCTCAGGGCAGGTGGGGGGTGGGGTGGAGATTTCACTGTGGGGGCTGGTCTGTCTTCTGCATCATGATCCAGGTCCTGAGAGAGAGTGCATGCATCAGGCACCATCGCACTGCTGCATGGCTCTCTCTCAGGACAGGGAGGAGGGATATCTAAAGCTCAGGCTGAGTTCCTATGAGTGTAACTCATCCAAAAAAGGCAGCAGTTGGGAGGTAATAATACCGCCCATCTCAAACACCCAGGGAGGAAGACTGGGGGGGGGGAGGAGGAGTCTCAGGGAGGAGCCTGCCTCAGCTCCAGCCAATCACTGACTCCTCTGCAGTAATGAGGAGGAGCCTGATCTGCTGGCTGTGTGTGCTGCACAAACCACCACCAGCCGTGCGAGCCTCACTGTTGCTGATATTTTGGGGAACTGAACTGGAGAGATCAGACTTGACTGGGTACTACTGAGCCTGCTTAGAAACTGGTAAGACTGCTTCCCCAGAGACCTGGCTGGTGCCATGTCAGTCTCTCAGCCCCATTTCTGGCCCCTGAACCCAACCTGATTAAATTTAATTTTGTCCCCTAGCCTGACTCCTAACCTCTGCCTGGCAGGGCATTCATTAGGGCAATTTTTGTGTGAGCCCCATTAGGCAGTTTCATGGGCATGAGCTTTCCATTTCAAAATGGTCTCTTTGCTAACACCCCCCCCCCCCCTCCAGCCCTGGCTTACTGCTGCTGGAAGAACCTGGGGGTCTGTGCAATGGTTTCTTTGCTTGAACTTCCCCTGCATTTCAAAACAGTCCTTTTGCAGTTTGCAAGTATGTGCAGACTCACTATTGGTTTCACCCTAATTGTCTGGTCCTTTCTGGTTTTGGGGTGTTGGGGGAACCTGCGGGCTTGTGAAATGGTTTCTCTGAGTTTCCTTGGCATTTTCTTTGCAAGCATGTGCAGACTCACTCGAGGCCATTTTGTGCCTCCTTCCTGCCCTCAACCTGGCCATGGCTACTGCTGTTTAAAATGGTCTCTCTGCTGATTCCCCACCCCCTAATTCTCTGATGCTTTCTGAGTGCTGGGGGAACCTGGGGGCTTGTGCAATGGTTTCTCTGCTTGAGTTTCCCCAGCATTTTCTTTTCAATGCCAGTTTGCAAGCATGTGCAGACTCACTCTAGGCCATTTTGTGCCGTCTCCCTTCCACCCCCTGTCCTGGCCATGGCTACTGCTGTTTCAAATGGTCTCTCTGATGACACACACACCCCCATTGTCTGCTGTTTTTTTGGTGCTCAGGGAACCTGTGGGCTTGTGCAATGGATTCTCTACTTGAGTTTGGTTGAGTTAAGATGGTTTGATTTGCTTGATCTGTCTGTTTGCATGATGCCCTGTTTCTTCCCCCACCTCTCTCAAGCATGTGCAGAAGCCATTTTGTGTATGCCCATTGGCCATGACTACTCTTGTTTAAAATGGTCCCATTGCTGATTTCAACCCAACCCTAATTGTCTACTTTCCAATTGTTTGAGGGGGGAGCTGGGAAGGGGAAATTGGATGGAGGGGTTTCTTCACCATTCTGTAGTTTTAAAATATTTTAAGGGGCTTTACAGCATTTCCAGCTTTTGAGGAGATGTGTAGGTTTTCATAAGTATGTGCTGCTGGGGCCCAAACTTTTTGTCAATCTAATTTACTCTCTAAAATTTATGTAGAATCTACAACAGCAGACAACTACCCATACAGAAAAAGGTATAAATCCAACTGTTTCTGAAGATCACCTGCAGAAGCAGGTAACTTCTTTTCCCATTGTGGGGTGGGGTGAAGAAAAGTGTGTGTTGGGGGGCAAGCTTACAGATTTACTGATACAATTTGTGGTGTTTTTCAAAAAGCAGCCATCACAAGTGAGGGATTCACTGTGCCACTTCTATTATGTGGTGGTCATGACTTCTCAGAGACAAACTGATCTTTCTCTTTGTCTGTTGTGAGTAGAAGGAGAAGGAGCAGAAACCAATGCTGCCAAGGAATTGCTAACCTAGTTCCAAGGGACTTGACTGAAGAACAGAGAGTACATTGAGGAGGGTGCCAAGAGACATTGCTGTAAGTTGGAATGCACTATTATAAATTCTCTCCAGAGTATTCTCTCAATGTCAGTTTCTGCTTGCCTGGCATGTTGTGTGCACCACACCTCTGCATATCATTTGCCAGGGGAAAAGGTGCGTATGTAATATGTTGTGCTTTCATTCAGGACTTGTCTTTGCACTCATTGTAGTTTAGTGCATAATGATGGCTCAAAGCTCACTGCCATACAATTGCCTCAAATCTTCTCTCATTTTGCAGGACAGAAGCATCAAAGAGCAAGCCACTAAAAATGAACACCATGGGTTCACTGCTGGTAAACCATTCTCACAGCTCTCTTATGCTGAAAAATGTCAGGTGAAAGAAGTGGGACCTGACCATCCAAATCTTCAGCTTGCACAAGCTTCCCATGATGGAGGGAAGGACTACACATGCTGGTTCACCACAGCGTGGTATGAGAAGAAGAAGTGGCAGTGTTTCAAAGACTGCATTGTTTTGTTTTTCATGCTTGATGTTCAGTGATGAGGCAGCTTGGACCAAGATTGGAATGAAGGACTTAAAGCATATAGCTGAGAAGACAAGAAGCATGATGAATGCAAAGATCATATTGACAACTGTTTACAGCTTGCAGCATTTGGTAAAACCAACGTAGTGGCACAACTGGATGAAGGTTACCTTGTGAGCGTTAGAAAGCACAATGAGGACGTTGATGATAACTGGTACATTCTTTCCAAAATAATTGATTGTATTCAGTTCTGTGGTGCTTTTGAGTTGGCACTGCGTGGCCATGATGAGACTGAGGACTCCTTGAACCCAGGAGTGTTTAGAGCCTTGGTTGATCTGATTGGCAGCATCGATTCTGCAATGGAGCAGCATTTGAAAACTGCCACAGTTTTCAAAGGCACTTCCAGTATTTGGTTGTGGTTTAGCTTGTGTTTGAGGGAGGGTTTGACTGTGTTTGTTTACTGCTGTGTGTTTGGTTAATAAACCCTTGCCTTGAGTCCAAGATCTGTATTTGGTATGGTGTTGTTTTTTTTTATTGCATATTATTATTAAGCATTTATATAGTGCAAGCAGTGTACCTGGCTGGTGCTTACAGTTGTTGGGAGACAGGTCCCTGGCCCAGTGGGCTTACAATCTAAGAAGGACAAGGATGAGGGGAGTACAAGGAGAGAGACCCATTCCCATTGTTAGAGATTTTTTAAAATATGGGCAACCGAGGCACTTCTGGCCCCACCCTGAGCCCACCAGCCTTGGAGCCCACTAGCTGCCACTTATATATAATGTTATTAAAATTGATACCGATAACAATACTCATACCAAAAATAAAATCATTGTTTGATACTATACAGATACCAATAATGACAATAACAAAACCAAAATTGTTGTTAATAATGATAATGAAAAGAACATGGGGGCCTGGTGCACATCCTGAGAAATGGGTGCTTAATTTGGTACCTGCGGGCAATACCCACATGTCTGAGTACCATTTCAGGTATTTGATGGGCTTGGCTACCCAATCACTGATTGGGTACTTGAATACCACCACCACCCATTGGTAGTTTCTGGTACTGATTTACCAATTTTCTAGATGCACACTGAAAAAATCAAGACAGAAAACTGAAAAATTTGGACTGGAGTCAATAGTCTAGGACATCAGGCACCCAAATTGGTTCAAAATCAGGTACTGATTTGCACCCAAACTTTTTGAGCCGATTTAGGTACTAGTTTTCGTTTCAGTTTTAGGCATAAGGTAAAAAATTCTAAAACATTGCAGTGGCTGTTCTGGAAAACAATGGTAATTTAAAGCAAAATATCATGGAAGAGCTAAGGGTGAAGATTTGAAAAGCACTTGCATTAGTCTTAGCTTTTCTGACAATGGAAGTCATTGGTTTCAAAGGCAGCAGAGTTTGGGCAACATGGACATTTCTCTTTAATTGGTAGTGGAAACAAAGTAAGTGAAAGCTTCTACTTCTGTGTTTTGCTATTAAGGATATTGCTATAATGAAGGTGTGGCAGAGTGGTGCCACAATAAGGCTGCTATACCTTTAAGGGAGGTGCCTGCCATGAGAAGTACTTAAAATGGCCACCAACAGGAAGTGGAAGTTGGTGGGCAGAGGGCTTGCACTATAAAGCAGAGACATTCAGGAAAAAGAAGGGCAGTCTGCTCCAGACCAGCAAGGAGAGTACATCTTCTGGAGAGCCTGCTGGAGTAGGTTCTTGACCTGGATACCTGGAACAAAGGAGGTTTGGACCTGAGGAGAGCCTGGACGTGTAATCTGGTGACGAGCTAGCCAGGAACTGTGATTGTGTCTAGGCTCTGCTATATGGACTATAGACTAGCAAAAGACTTGGTGCATGGCCTCGGACTTTGGGCTGGAAATAAACTGGTAAAGAAGTTGTATCCTGTGAGTGAGTCTTCTGGGACCTAATCCTGCATATACTCACCCACATAGTAAGTGGGGGCCCTGCAACAGAAGGATATTCTGAAAACTGGAATAATGAATGGAATTAGTTGGAGTGACAAGTAGTAGGAAAATTTAGCAATTGTCATGTTGACTGTAACGGTGACATATTCAACTTTCTTTTTGCCACGGCACTGCTCCTTTCCCGTCAGACTTTGTTGAGGTCCTGATATACCCAGGTGGGGCTTGGTGCTCTGATCCCTCATCACACCTAGAGGAAGTTCATCTACACCTGCTATGAGCCCACCACAGGGAGGAGGAGAACACTATGCTCCCACCACTCCTCCGAACTGTACTCCAGGTCACTCCTGGCTCCACCAGAACCCAGAAGAGCTGTCATGCCTTGCTTGTACTCTAACGTGGCACATGTCGCTGCTCCAAGGGCAAGAAAGGTCACCTGTGCACACTGTGTACAGCTACTGTGTGGGCCTGTGCCTGTAGGCTGGTACCGTCCTTTCACTGCAGGGAAGTGCAAATGCAGGCAGGGCTGCAGCTGCTAGGGATGGGCAAACGCGGTTCGGCTGTTCCGAGTTCAGACTGAACTCGGTCTGTTCGGACGTCCTAACAGAACTCTCGAACAACCGAATAGTTCGGTCATGTTCGGATGAGTTTGGGGGCAGGAAAAACGTCTTTCCAGGGCCGAAAATTAGGTTTCAGTTTCGATTTCATTTTGGTTCTGCTATTTTTGAATGTTCGGCCAAGTCCAGTCAAACCAAACTCGGCTGAACCGAACCATTGAACCCGAACTTAGGTTTCGAACCGAACATTCGAACCTCATTCTGTTCGCCCATCCCTAGCGGCTGCCCTGATCTGTGTGACTGACATACACTGGCAGTTTTATTCCCCAGCACGCTCTGACCTGGTCCCACTTCCTACCCCACCTCAGTCATATACTTACTCACCACTTGGAAAAAGGAAAATGTTACTGTAATTCATTTTTGATGTTCAGTTAGTATAACATCCCTTTTTAGGGGCCGTGGTTCAGCTCCAGGCAGAATTCTGGTACTATCCTAACTAATAAAATTCATGGGCCATATCTTGGGGGGCATAGAAGGCGAGGCTCCTTGCGTTTGAGGCCCTGTGGGCTCATATTTTATGCCAGTGCTTTTCACACCCATGTTACCACTTCAAATTTTATTCATGGACTCTCTAAATTGAGGGGTTCCTGCAGGACTCCCTCAACACAAGGAGCATATATGGCTACACACTTGGCTGGATCCAACCAAGGGTCATATTATAACTTTTGTAAGTGCTTTAAAAGTTGCTATTCTGTATTCAAAATATTTTAAAAATCTTTGCTCTCTGAAACTTCATTTGGTAACAAAGAGGTTCCTTAAGCTGTTAAAACTGCCAGTACTGCAAAAGTATCTTGCAGTGTTTCTCAGAAGTTCAATGAAATGAGCATTTCCTCAACAACGACAGATTCATGGAGTACTACTTCTCCACAGTAATCACCACACTTAGTGGCTTCAGGAAGACAGCCTTTATTACTGTTGTTAATTCCTTGGCATATACTACTGGATTTATTTTCAGATTGCTTCAGTAGCTGCTGGGTTTTTTTATTTATTTTTTTAAGCTGGCAGACAAAACTTACTCGAAACGTTTTCTCTCATCTTTCTCTCCAACAAAGAAGGAGCTATGGATAAATAATTGGACTAACTACATTTTACTAACTTTTAAATATGTATCTGTGTGATTCTCATCCTTGGAAGTCAAGAGGGAGGCTTGGCATTGACTTCAGTAGAGGGAGGAGTATGCCCTTTTTGCTAATGTTTTTTGCTAAAATTTCCCAAACCTTTTGCCTCTGTAACCCCACTGTGAGACTTTAATATAATCCTCAGATGACTTACTCCAAAGTTACTCCCAAATCAGTGTTTAATTTGAAGAAGAGCAGCCAGGGCTCTCACCCATCCTGGAAGTTGTGCCCATAGAGGATGTATGAGAGGGAGGGTGTGGGGGAGGTGATATTCAGAAGAACGGGTAAAGCTGCCCTGCCAGGCAGAGCTGAATAAATTTACTATTTATCATCTGTGGTTAATATGTGCTATTCCAGATAGTTTGGAAGTTATTTGGCCCTAAACTGATTACCACATTGGCTGACAAACTGGATAATACTGCAACAGCTACCCATTTTACTATTACTGTGATACCGCATAATTAAATGTTACTGTTACTAGTCGGAAACCAGGTCCGGAGTGGGGAAGGGAGCAAACAGGAAAGGAATTATGGGCAAATGATAAACAGCAATGTGATAAATGGTGCACTGTGGTATGTGCAGAAACATAGTAAAACAGTTAACTGGTTAATCTGTTGAACTACAGGGCTGGATTTACCATGGAGTGAGCCAGGGTGACTGCCACAGGTCCCATTATTTTCTCTACTTCCCAGTCCTGCACTAGCCCCCGTTTTCACCAGAGCAGGGTGCAGGGCCCCCACTCCTTCCCACCAGGGCCTCAAACATGACCACCTCCCCCAAAAGGGTAGGGCCACCAGGGAACCTACTACTCATCTTTGCTCTGGGCCCTGCATGTTCTAAGGCTGTCCCTGTGAATGATTAAACAGATACCATTAGGTAGCTGGCTGTTGCTAGAATAGATTGGATACCATGGATCCAGCCACATACCAGGTAGTGGTGGATAACCATTTCAGCTCTACTGCCTGGCTCCACTGCTCCACCAGCCAAAACTATAGATGAATGGCAATAGCAGTACCCCCCCTTGCCCACCTACAGAAGCCCCAACCTCAACCCGATCACTAAGGGTCTTCTAGGGTAGCAACAGTTCACTGCCTTAGGTCATTTTAAAATGTGCATGGTTGGGGGGTGGGTCTGTGTGCACTGCATGGGATGGCTGCTGACTGCCCATGCATGTCAAGTGTGTGTGTGTGTGTGTGTGTGTGTGTGTTAAAATGGAACAGGGTTGGGTGTGTGCCCCAACCCACATTTTTGTATGCCCCCACTAGAGTATCCTGGATTTCCCCTGATGCTCCATGAGTGGGTGGTGTGTGGGTCACGGGAGTGTGTGCCCCCCCCCCCATGCTGCCTTCAGATGGGTGTGTGGGATGGGTGGACCTGCAGGGGGTTCATCTCATCTAATAACAACCTTATTTCACTGCACCTGAGTGGTGTATGAAGCAGCTGAATTGTAGCTGCTCCTCAGAATCTCAGCAGCCAGGACTACAGAGCACCTGCCCAACCAAAGCAGAAGAGGGTGGCTTAGCCTGGGAAATGATTCAAAGGGGCAGATGCATGTGTGTCTGTCTGCTCTTGGCCATACAAAGGTTTTTTGGGACATGCTTCTTTGAGTTGAGTAATTTGCCCACCTTTGTATTAGGTTCTTAAAAGAAGCTCATTCTAGAACTGTGACACGCAGACACTGAAAACAAAACTTAGCATTTAAAAAAAATAATTTAGGTTTGTGGTAAAGTGAACTAAGAATTTCCCTGGTTGTGCTTTATATAAAAATACTGATTGCTGAACAGTTCTGTCTTCTTACAAGGATGATGTTCTGTTTAATAGCAAAAAGCCCCTACAGAGAGACTCCTTAAACAGTATTTGCTTTCCTTTATCGGTTGTCCTTTGGCTGAATGTACTTTTAGAGTTTCTTAAAAGAAATCTTAGTAAACTGGGTGTAATTCTTTCCACTTCCTAGAATGATGAAATAAATATTGATTTTGCTAACTCACTGTCCTGCTATGAATGCAACTAATTTTGCTTCTTTCTATTTCACCTGCCTGGCTAGAGATTTTTACTTCTTTTTTTCTCTCTTCCTCCTGTAGGACAAAATTAGATGAACTTACAATTCCACTACCTTGCAATACGTGTATCAGTGTAAAATGTTACAACATCAGATGGATGGCTCTTAATTGTGACTCTTAACTACAGAGTCACAGTCATGGCTCTATAGTTAAGCCGGTAGCAAACTCTCATTGAACAGTACCTATGCTGTTCAGTGGGAGTCAGTAGAGCAAAAACTTCCAGTTGGTGACCATTCTAGCTTTCCTTCAGCAACACATGTGTTCTGGATTACAAACAATGAAAGGGAGTCCAGGGACAGATCATGAGGGGGGAGGGGGGGCTGAAGGTGTGTGTGTGGGGGGTCATCTCTCACCTGCCTCTGCCTGCTAGTAGTGCTGCAGCAGTGGGACATTGATCAGAGCGGGAGATAAAGCTGTTTGTTTACGAACAACTCAACATGAGTGATCGGAAGGTTGTTTCCTTGTAAAGAAGGTTCTTTGAGATGGTACCCAACATTCTCACAGCTGGATTGTGCATGTTCACCATATTCAAATAATAGACAATGTGATCTTCTCGAGCTCCTCTAGTATAAAAAGCATGCTCCCCCGAAGAATGACAGGTCCTTCCAACCTTTTCTAGGAATATAAGAAAAAAATTCCATGCAGTGTTGGAAAGGTGGGTGTTGTGAGAATGTTTGGACCCATTTTGAAGAACCTTGTTTACAAGGCAGCAACCTTCTGTTCTTTGAGTGGCTCCTCCACAGGCCATTTTTACATGGCTCCACCACACTGGGGGGGGGGGGGCCGGGAGGGCGGCGGTGCATGCACATGGCTGAACCCATATCCCCACTCATCCTCCACTCATACGCACCCACGGAGCAACTTCTGTTTTCCCCGGTGGCTCTGTGCATGGGGACGAATGGGGATGAGTGTTAGGCGGGTGTGTGGACGCAACACCACTCATCGCAGCTGCACGCACCACGTTGTTCACACAGGGCTCCCCTACCCATGAACATGCAGAAATCTGCATGTTCATTGGTGGGAGAGCCCCATGTAAAAAGGGTCACATTCTCACAACTATCCTACTTATACTATCTTAGGTAGGAATTTAGAATGTAAAGCAATATCTCTTCTATCTTGGAATATCTGCAAATATGTTTTCTGAGATTATTATGACTGCTATTTCATTAACTCTTCTTAATGAAGCTATTGCTAACTGGAATACTGTCTTTAAACCCCCATCCCATAACCAGTTTGTTTGTGTCACCCTCCTACCCCCCCATATAATCAATTCACACTGCCCTGGGGGTGCAAATGAACTAGTTATGGGGTGGGAGCAGCATGAATTCATTATGGGGGTATAGCTGAACTGGTTATTTTTATTTATATATATATATTCACTAAAGCAAAAAACTTAACAGTTTAAAAATACACTTAAATGTACAACAGCTTTCTTAAAATACACACAAAAACACAATTCAGTACAATTACAGTTCAAAACACCTTCCACTCCATGCATTGCAACAAAACATAAACGCCAAAAAACATAGAAATTAATTCACAATTAGAGCAATATTTAATATTTTATCAACATA
>QEPC01008879.1:1644166-1675668 GCA_003113815.1 Sphenodon punctatus | reverse complement strand
GTCGGTTCGGGTTTGGACGTTTGGTTCGGTTGTCCGAACGGACGGAGTTTGGTCTGAACTCCGAACATTCTAACTTTGTTCGCACATCCTTAACCAATACTAGTTAAGCAGCTTCTGAAAAAAATTGAAATTAATGAAATATAAGGGGAACCAGTTCTGTGTGCTAAAGTAACATCCTTAATAAGCTGATCTGGGAAATATTTTTGCCTGCTCTTTATTTCTTACCCCAGGGCACATTCCTCCACCCATTGAAGCCAATGGCAAAGCTCCCATTGACTTTAATTGTGGAGGATGATCCTACCAGTGTTGCTTAGCTCCTTGGCTCAGTTATACAACCAACACTCAGTAAAGTTCCATCAGTTGAGCAGTGATGGAACAACATTAAACATTCAGGGGGATGAGGAAACAACTGTGCCTGTTAACACTCAAGGGTCTGAGACCAGAAGTTCTGCTTCTATTTTTTTTTTTTTTAAAAGGAAGTTTTGAAAACGAAAGTCAGTTGCACACATAAAATCCCTTCACATAATCCATATATAAAAGAACCCCGACCATCAGATTTGCTTTTCAAAACTAGCATTTGAGCTACAAAAGCAACTGCTAGTTGCTTTTTAAAAAGTTTGGGCACATCACAACATTGCATCTTGTCCATTAGTTGTATAGCTCTTTGTTAGTCTATTGCAGCAGTATGGTCAGGTAGCTAAACTTTGGGGCAACCATGCCAAGTGTCCTGGGTTCTATTCTCTACTGTGTCTTTGTGTACCCTCTGTATTGGCCTATTTAGAAAATGTGAAAGCAGCTTGTAGATCCTTACCTTATAGACCAGGCTATTGGTTGGCTGAAAGAAAAAAGTGAGACGTTGATAAGAAGCATAGTCAGGAAAAATTAGATTCAAACTCACATCTTCCTGTGCCCAGGTTGGCAACCTACCCTAAAGTTAGAAGAGATCTATGGTTTGAAACGGTTCGTTCTTCCATCATTCCAAAATCAATGAAGGGGTTTATGTCCCCATCCACTCCCTCTGTTTTTATACCCGACTGCAAATATTTGTTATACCAAATATTATGATGTTGTCCTTCCTTTAAAGCAAAGAAAACTAAGGCATAGCCCGGTGGGTAATTTACCAGAGTTCAGGTGTCATGCTAAGGAATTCCACATTATCTGGATCATACAAAAGACAGGACCCAATACCATGTTGTTATAACAAAACTAGTATAATCAGATGTAGCTATCACCTCAGTTACTAGTTCTCATCTGGATCCTTTTCTTTTTATACCGAGGTCTATCATGACATGTCATTATTATAAGCAGCCTTTTCATATTGAAAGCTATCTTGCAGCCACCAGGATTTTTTCCTAATGAGCAGACCTGCACCTCAAAAACCATTTGTGTTTCCTTTATGTAGCATTAGTGCCTGGTAGTTCAATCAGCTTGCTAATGAGTATACCCCATCCTTATCCTCTGAGACCTACAGAGTCAATAAGCTTTGTACAGCTTGAAATAGGGGAAGTAATCTAAAACCTCTTTCTACAAAGGGTATTTTCCCCCTTGTTTTTCAAAAGGAAGTTTAACCCCACTGTGTTTCTCTCTATAGAAAAAATGAACTAAGCCTCAATCAAGTACGTGGTTGTTTCCTGTAATGAAAGGATGGTAAGTGTCTGGAATGGAACTGTAAGTTCTTCAGCTAAATTAAAAGCATAAACATCTGCACAAAGCTTTGCCTAATGGATGTTACACTGCAATTACCGAAGAGCCATTGACTTTAATAGATGGAGAATTTCGACCGTGGGTCGCAAACCTCCACCCACTGAAGTCAATGGCAAAACTTCCACTGACTTTAATGGTGAAGGATTATTCTAACGGTGTCTACATCAATATAACTCCCCACTGCTTAACTCCAGTTTACAATTTTTTAACAGAATCAGGGTCACTTCTGTTTATACATTGCTCAGGGTGAAAATAGCATCTTGTGAGACTAGAGTTGATTGATGCTAAGAATATGTTTTTACTCAAGGCATTTTCACACAAGACACTTTCCACCCACTATACATGTTGCAAGGCTGCCCTATGGGTGGCCTGTAACATGTATAGTGGGTGGGTAGTGGCTGGAAAGTGTCTTGTGTGAAAATGCCCGTAGCTATACAAATAGGTGACATTCCTAGGGTGATATTCCTAGCATTAATACTGTGCGTGCGATCCTCACTCCAATGAAGTCAGTGGGAGTTTTGCCACTGACATTAATGTAGAGAGGATCACTTTTATTGGATGTAGATGATATTTTTTGGATTGGTTAAAACCCACACCATCCCTATTTCTGATGAGAATGATCATGTCCCTGAATCAAGCAGCCAACCCCATGCCTCTGGGATCGGTGTCCCCCTTTTTCTCTAGGCTGTTCTGCGGATGCCCACTAGGCCAGCCAAAACCCAGTTACCAGTGCCCACATGGGTTCCCAAGTGATCAGAAACCCTCACCACAATCAGGGAGCTTTCGGAGGTCCGCACCCCCACAAACGCCTCCCATTGTTCTCCCAGCCCAGCTGTAACTCAGAGAACCTTCTCTGACCACCCACAGCTTAGAAGACTTCATGGTGGGGTTGTCTTATATAAAAAAGGTCCGTCCAGGCTCTCACCTAGATAGGGTACCCCCTTAGTGAACCCCCCCAAGGCCGAATAAACACACAAGCATGCTAGGCTTGATTATAAAACATATATCAAGTAAATACAGTTATAAGGCTGTTGATCAGATGGTGCAAGTCCACAAATCAAATATAAAGTACACGCATTCTAAAATACACTGATGTTCCCTAACTGACAACTGTCCTCTTACCCTAAGGCACAATCCAGGTCCATCAGAGTCTCTTGTGGCCTTGGTGTTGAGGCTGGGCTCAGTCCCTTTAGTGAATTGAAAAGTTTAGTTCATGGTTGGGCAGCCTCTCCTGCAAGCTGCTTACTCCTTGCTGGTCAAGATGGAAGAGAGAGTGTACAGATCCTGTGTCTTCCTTTCTTTGCAGGGGGCTCCGGTCACTTCCTCCCTCCTGCTCCTTTTGTTATTCTGAGCTCATTGCAGATCCCCCCGGGTGTTACCTTTGCAAAAAAATGCTAATTCTGCCTGACAATGGTTTTTCTGTCCCCCCACCTGCCAAATCAGTTCAACAGGGTTGTAAGACTTACAATCTTCTCATATTTCTCTTTAACTGTCCTTGTTAGTAGCCATATTTACCCCCAGTACCCCAAATTCTGTGTCCCATTACCCCAAATGACTGTGTTGCCCCCTTTTCCCCATGACACCCCATAAGAGCAAAACTAATCCTCTAAACTCAGCCTCTAAAGCACTCTGACTTAGCAAATGCCCATGAAAAAAGGTGGATTTTGAAGTGTGTCTGGGCTGGGAAAATAATTAAAAATCTGGGTTCTGGTGGAGCAAGTTTCAAAACCAAAGATGTTTTTTTGAAGAAAATACTTTAACTCCTTTTTATTCCTTCCTTCATCATAGATAGCACTGGCTGCACATTTTAGGAAGTGTGCCGTTGTGTTCATTCAGCTGCTTGCACTTAAAAGTAGAAAAAGGATCATTAATTTGCTAGTTAGAGAGTGAGAATGAGCTGTACGCCGTTATCCTCAAACTACTTACTCCACACTGGTCCCAACCGATTCTAATAATGAGTCTCTTACCCCATGAACAGAATTATTTTATTTATAAACAACTAAACTGTATTAGAGTAATGTAATGATTCACCCCAAATGGACATTGAATCATAACAATAGTGCTACTTTCTCTAAACCTCTGTTTCCCCCCGCCCCCCTCCTTTTGACTCAGGGCTGGTTTCATCCTTTTGACTCAGGGTGACCCAAGGACTGCCCCACAGGACTGCCCTGAGTCCTGCTATTTTCTCTACTTCTGAGGGCCCTGCAGTGACACCTGTTTTATTAGGGCAGGGCACAGGGTTCCCCCATCCCCTTCCAGTGTTGCCCCAAATGTGACTATCTCTGGGGGCCCACGGAAGGTGCCCCCAAGGAGGCAAGTCATGAGGGGGACACCAGGGCTCCTGCATTTTATCTTCACCCTGGGCCCTACAAACGTTAAGGCTGGCCCTGAATTGACTACAATGGAATTGGTTACAGAGGAAAGTGCTCCTGTCAAAGCTATAGCAAGAGTAGCAGAATGGAATCTCATCCTGTACAATTTAGGTAATGTCACTACGCAAACTTAATTTTGATTTATACTGATTTTGTGTTTGTAGGAAAGGTAATCCATGACTTGCCAATAATAGCAACTGCCTTTACCTTGAGAACAAGGATGTATGTCTGTTTGGTCTCTTTCCAACCAGGGACTGGCTATCAGTGTCCTCCTTGGCTCTTGCCTCGCAAAGGGGGGTATTCCAAGCTGCTGGGATCTATGCCTCCTTTAGAATTTGCAGGGTCCAGGGAGAAAACAAAATGTGGGGCCTTCCATGGTGGCCCCACACCCTTCTCATAGCCCTGCCCCCTTTATTTAGTAGTTTGGTGCTTGTTATGAACATAAAGTGCCATATGTCTTTTAACAAAACACAACAGTATAATATGCAAGTGAACCCACAGAGTTGTGGTACGATGCCTGGTAAAACACAATCTACACGCAGGCTTCCTGGAGTACCCTCTACACCATGCAGTAGGAGGAAAAGCGTGAAGCTTCCTCCACAGCCCAAGCCAACCAGTGGAGGAGGGGGGGATGCTCCACATGGGGAAGGGGGGCAGCATGGCCATGTAGTGTGAGCACCCCCCTCCAGCTGCTGCCACTTTCTGTTGCAGCTCTAGGATGGATGGGGGGCCAGCACTAAGGAAGCAACCACAGTTATTGTGGGGTCCTAAAGGCCATTGTGTTTGGGACCTTGCTGGGAGGGATCCCTGCCATTGCTGCTGTCAAGAGTCAGAGAGGGCATTGCACTGGGGGCCCCATGTCCCTGCACTCCATGGGGCCCCCAGAAGTGCAGGGACACAAGGGCGATGCCCCCTGCCTAAGGCCAGCCCTCCTACACACAGATTTTGCACCCACATGGCAATTTCCATTAGGGATGCGTGCGATTCTTTCGCCCACATAGTTCCATCAGTGTGAATGCTATCATATGCTATCAAGTGCTACATTAGGAGACCTGAGTCCATGCTATGAGGTTGTGTTCAGCTGCTTCATCTGTTTCTAAAGCAACATAGTTTTGCTAGCCTAACAACTAGGTAGGCAAAGACTTATTCTGTCTCACAGAAGCGATAACAGTAGTGGCATCATTGCTAACTTCTGAAAAGATTCAGGCTTGGACTCAAGAAGTAACAACTACTGCTTCATATGAAGCAACTACTGCAACGACATCTAGAGTAAAATTGCAATGCACTGTACATTAGAGTTAACATAATACTGCACCATAAAGTGTGGATTTTTGATTCTCCCTTATTTGCTTTAATAATCATCAGTAGAAGTAAGTCTGAATTTGAATCAGTCAATCAAAAGAAGTAAATTTGAGCAGATATAATAAGTAGCGCTTTCTAGCACAGCGGAGGGGAATCAATTGATACACACAGCAACCCTGAACTTAGTACTTGGTTTTCAAAAGAAAGTCATTGGCCCCTTAACTGGAAAAGGAATGGCATGGCATGAGAACTATATTGAGTTATGCTGGGTGCAGCACTGACCGTAGTGGATCTTTTAAATTATTTACAGTAAGGTAAGAGCCGCCTCTTCTCTCTGTCTCTCTCCCCTACCCATCTTTTGCACCAGAACTCATCCCATCTCATCACCCTGTCCTCAGTGTTTCTTTGCTCTCTCCACTGGATCTTGCTGCAAAAGGCAGCTAGACGGCATCCAGTGTGGGACCTAGTGTGCTACAATGTTCTACCACTCTCCCTCTACTCCCAGCTTGGCCCAGAACAAGAGGGCAGGGATCTAAGGCCACTTTTAAACGAGGTGCTTAGAAACGCCTCTGGAGCCCTGTATTCAAAAGGAAAGCCGCACGGGGAGTGTTTACATGTTCCCTGAGCTACCAGAAGTGAAATGTTGCCCGTCCTCTTCACTGGCGATGGCTGCAGATGCAGGGCTTTTAAAGTGGCATATTCTATAGACCTGAAAATTGAGGTCTATAGAATGCACCTCTTTGAAATCCCCGCATCTGCAGCTGCTGTTGCTGAAGAGAACGGGTGGCACTTTTAAATATGGGGCTCCGGAGGCGCTTCTAAGCGCCTCGTTTAAAAGTGGCATAAGTGAGCTGAGAGGATTGACTAGAGTAAGGCAGCCGGCAGGCTGTGTAAATTGAGTAGCTACAAGTAGAGCTTTGTAGCACAAGTGAGGGGTTGAGGCAGCCCTGCCTGCCTGATTCAGAGCTCTGATAATTGTTTGGGGCTCCGTCCACCTGAGCCAAGGGCTAACAATGCTCCTGGCCAGCAGTGTGTTTGTTACTAAATTAGGACTGTTAAAGGCGGTAGCAAACTGGAGTTGCCATTGGGCCAAATCTAAATGGAGCATAAACCTCAAAAGGTTCATGTTTTCTTTGTAATTTTGAATCCATTATTTCTGAATGGGTTTGGAATTAGACATATTACATTAATTGAACCTGTAATATTCTCAGCAATGATTGTAGCATAATATAACATAATTTTAATGGTAGCATTTTGTAGCATAATTTCTTTCATAAAGGTGAGAGAATATGCCATTTATATATATATATTTTAAAGCCTCATTACCAGATATCTTAATGATTTTTACCATTGTTTTAAAAATAAGAATTCTTAAATCATGCCAAGAAGGCATATTTTGCCCAAGGAAATTTAAAATATGGGGTAATTTTGAAGAAGCTTTGGGAAAAGAAAATGTATCTCAACAGTGTCCTCTAGTGGCAAAGGGTTAAAAAGCGACAACGTAAAAACATAGTCCGGTAGAGCATTTAAGAAGATTATTAATAGTTTCTTAGGGTGTTTTTGAACGAGACGCATACATGCATGATTCCCCCCCCCCCCGACCACGCATCCAACTGCTCATTTGAAGGTGGAGTGTGGGGATGCGCACTCCCATGACCCACACAATGGCCACTCATGGCCACACAAGGAGCACTGCTGAAAAATCAATTGTGCACCGTACTTGGCCAGCCAAATGTATGGTGGCCGCCTCCATGGGCAGGGTAGCCATGCTGGGGGCTGCCCATGTAAAGCATTTCCCATGCACTTCACGTGCATGGGAGCCCTGTAGCCATGTCACTCGGCGGCTATGGACCCCCACCCCCTCGCCTGTCTTGCTTGCTTGTTTATAAACACCCTTAGACTGGTATTCTGAGACTTGTATAAAATTCTCATGCAAACCAGAGCGGGGAGGGAACTGCTTTTACACTTTGCAAAGAAAGCAGTGAGACCAGAAGCTATTTTCACTGCTCTGGAGTAGAGTTCTATCCTTCTGAGCCAGCTGCTGAGAAACTGTTGCCTCCTTTTGCACAAAGAAAGATTTTATTAACCTTTGAAGTTGAGGATTTCTTTAGAAAGTAACTGTTGAGGAAGCTTAGTCTCTGAGAGAGAAGTGTTTTCTGAGGTAGGCTGGGCAAATGTCATGGATGGCCTTAAAATGAATTTCAGTTTGATTCTGTGTTCTCTAAGGAAGCTTAATGATTTTTCAAGACATAAAGGATAAGAACTATACATTTTAAGGGTTTATGGGTATATTCCTCCTGTTCATTCAGACATCCTTCCTGCAAAATGCAGCCATAAACTTATTACTGCCAGGTACACTGCTGGCGCTGTATAAATGTTTGTTAATAATAATAATAATAATAATAATACTGAACTTTATTATACATTCATGTTTATTAAAAGGAATACCTATTTTGACAATTTTTTTGTCAGTACATTAGTTTGTATGAATACAAAATTGTTTTCTTTTGATCTAACTGGAAGCTGTATAGACAAATTTTTATTTATTTATTTATTTTGTCGCATTTATATGCCGCCCCCTTAAGCCTACGGCATCTCGGAGCGGCTTCCATACAAAAATAAAACAATATTTAAAACCAGAATAAAATGTACAATATTCAACAGTTTAAAACCCTCATTAATCCCCCTCCCCCCCTGAAGGCCTGGGAGAACAGCCACGTCTTACATGCCCATTGAAAGGCCAGCAGACTTGGGGCCAGGTGGGCTTCCTCCGGGAGGGAGTTCCACAGCCATGGCCCTACCACTGAGAACGCCCTCTCCATTGTGTCCCCCCGCTTCACGTGAGGGACCTCACATAAAGGCGCTCCCAGCGGACCGAAGGGGCCGTCCTGAGATGCGGAAGGTGAGGCGGTCCCTGAGATATCTGGAGCCAAGACCGTACAGGGCTTTATAGATCAAAGTCAACACCTTGAATATGGCTTGGTATGTTATAGGCAGCCAGTGCAGCGCACAGAGCACAGGTGTAATGTGCTCTCATCAATCCGTCCCTGTTAGGAGACGGGCCGCTGCATTCTGCACTAGCTGCAACCTCCAGGCCAGCGTCAAGGGAAGCCCCACGTAGAGCACATTACAGTAGTCCAGCCTCAAGGTGATGAAGGCATGGATCAGAGTGGCCAGGTCAGATCTGGAGATGTATGGGTGCAGCCTCCACACCAGATACAGCTGGCGGAAAGCTGCCCTTGTCACCACCTCCACCTGCCGATCCAGGTGGAGGCCTGAGTCCAATACTAGCCCCAGACTTCGTACCTGCTGGGCCACAGAGGGGCGCGCACCCTCCACAAGGGGGGCCAGCACCTCCCCTGCACCCCCCCTCCACAAGGGGGACCATCAAACTACTGCTGTGTTTTATAAGCCTCAATCCTGAAATTAGGGATGGGTGAACAGATCGCAGTTTGGGTTCGGCCGTTCGGTTCGGCTGTGTTCGGTTCAGCCGTTCAGCTCAGCCATTCGGTTAGTTCGCCGGGTTCGGGTTCGGGTTCGGGTTCGGCCGTTCAGTTCGGCCGTTCAGTTCGGGTTCGGCCATTCGGGAAATGTTTTGTTATGGTTTTTTTTTTTAATATATATATATATATATATATTTGTTTGTTTTTTTATTGGGTTTTATATGGTTTTCTTTTTTTTTTAATTTGCTTTTTTTGGTTTTATATGGGTTTTTTTAATTTAATTTTTTATTTAGTATTATATATATATATATCTACACTAAATCTAACTGCTATTAACTATTCTAAATGCTATGAACTAAATGGATTATCTAATAAGTACACAGGCCTACTCCTAGAAACACGAAAACTAAATCACTAACGCTATCTCTATCACTAAGCTAACTCCTACAACTGTCTACTATCTCTAATCTATCTATCTATCTATCTGTCTGTCTGTCTGTCTGTCCCCCCCATCCCATATATATGGGATGGGGATCACAAACAACACAAGGTTTCAGTTTAAGGTTTAAGTTTCATTTCAGTACAAAACTGAAATGAAACTTAAAGCAAACTAAAAATCCTACTCAACGCCTGTTGTTCAGGAACAGTGACTAGCTCAGAAAGTGTTGGGAAGGGGGGAGGCAGATAGTTTCGTTTCTTGCAAGCCTCTTCACCCCTGGTGGCTGGAAGTCTGCTCGTCCTCAGTGACTACCCCTCCCTGTCACGTTTGACCTTCCAGTGAACCTTTGTTTGCCACCCGAACTCACCCGAACGTGATCTGAACTGACCAAACTGTTCGGTCATTTCGACGTTGGGAATTGAGTTCACTTCGACCAGTTCATGTTCGGGTTCGGTCATCTGAACAGGCCGAGTTCGGGCCGAACTTTAAACTTCCGAACTGTGTTCGCCCATCCCTACCTGAAATTTCTTTAATGCCACCACCCTGCCCTGCCACATTGGTCAGCTAGGCCAACATAGAGGCATGGGGACTTTCAGAAGTCACTCTACTTCCTGTTTTTCTCTATGGTTAATCATGGATGTAGACCTAAGATCTGCCCCTCTTTAAACATGCATTCTAGAGGATCAGGCAGCTCAGTGGCTGGTAGGGATGGGCGAACAGAACTGAGTTCGGAAATTCGATTCAGTTCGAAAATTTGGTTTGGAAGTTCAGTTCGGTCGACCGAACTATTCGAGTTTGGTCTGAACTCCGAACTTCCGAACAAAGTTTGGAAATTCAAACCCCATTGAACTAAATGGAATATTATCTTTTAGGGATGGGCGAACAGAGCTGAGTTCGGAAATTTGGTTCGGTTCAAAAATCGAGTTCGGTTTGGAAGTTCAGTTCGGTCGACTGAACTGGTCGAGTTCGGTCCGAACTCCAAACTTCTGAACCACATTTGCCCATCCCTAGTGGCTGGGCAGAGCAGAGCAGGGGCAGCAGGTGGCTGCCTGGGTGTATGTACGAAATGCTACCTTTCCAGCTGCCTAGCTTGGGGGCCACTGTTCCATGTAGTCATACAAACCCAGGAGATTGCCACAGAGGGAAAATAAGTTTGCTGAAATTCATTCCTGGGGAACTTCTTAGCAGACCCATGGGCCAGCAGAAACTATGCCATGGTGCAAACATTGTTCACCAGGCTTGTCAGTTTAACAGCAGAGTCATTTTCAGAGAGGGACTTTGCATTTGTCAGTTTCACCAGGGGGAAGGATTGCTTTGCAAGGGGAACTTTGATCAGTTTTACCCACAGGGAGTTTTGTCTTGCAGCTGCCAGTTCAGTTTCACCAGTGGAGAGTTCTACCTTCTGTAACAATGGAGAACAAGGCAAAACAATAGGGAATGGGCTTAAATTGCAGCAATAGAAATGTTGCTTAAATATTAGGGGAGAAAAACATCCTAACTCTAAGAACTGTTGGGCAATGGAATAAGTTGATCAGGAAGATTGTGGAATCTCCTTCCTTGAATATTTTCAAGACCTAGCTGGACAAGCATCTGCTTGCAATGCTGTAACAGGCAGAGGGTGTCCTGCTTTGGAGAAGGTTAGACTAGATGACCCCTGAAGTCCCTTCTGCCCCTATAGTTCTTTAATTCCAATAAAGAAGTACCTGAGATTGACAGCGTCCCAGGAAAGGCTTTCTGGCTTAGCAGTTATTTCAATTGAACACTCTTGTGCAAGGAACATAGATTTTGATGACATGAAAGATGACTTTTCATCATCTAAAAAATCCAGGTAAGTTATTTTAAAATAAAATTAAAATAAACTATTCTAATTTTAAAATAAATGCAGTGTTTAAGATAGCTGGAATACCTTGGTAGCTAATGGTTAAATATTGAAGAAAATTTTAACTTCAGCATCTTGCGTTGCCCTAGAACATGTAACAATTAAATGTTAGGCCAAATCACCATTTTTAAATTTCTGTATATTTTGACATTGCAAACTAAATTAGTATTCTGACTTCTAAAACTTAAAGGGTTTATTACTAAAGTTGGACATGGCTGAAAATGACTTATTTGGCTTTAATTTTCTACAACTTATAGAGGGGGGGGCAACTTGGCATTTCATCTGGGAACCCCCAAAGCCTTGTTTCAACACTGGGGAGTGAACACTACTATGGGGCTCAGTTACCAGATGGAAAACATACTACATATATATAGAGAGACCTTGAGTGTACTTCTGGGCTAGAGTTTGCATGTTTGAGTTTATTCCCATTGTTTTAATTACAGTATAGTTTGAAATTGGAAAAAGGAATTGCTTTACAAAAAAAGAGACCATCTTGTGTAAGCTGCCCTAATGATTCTTGTATTTGTTTATCGAGTGTTGCGCAGGACGCTTGAGTTTTATAAATTATGTGGCACAAACTGTAACGCAAGAACATTAATTATGACCAGATGTTTATCTGTGCCAATGTTTTAATAGGAACAAATCCTTAATAAAAGTAATAGAATTTTAAAGCAGGAAAGGGCCTCAAGAGACGGCAAGAATTTAACATCTTACACCAAACAGGGTTTTATTTAATTTATTTAATTAATCCTGCATCAGTGGTCATTATAGCACAACAATATGTTCTAAAGAAGATCAGACACTCAAGAAGAAAACTCCTTCAGAGAGGCAGATATTGTGAAAGTTTCTTGTGAAACTTTGTCGTGGAGATAGCCAAGTAGCCTGAAAAGTATTCAGCATGGATGACTTTCATTATTTTTAAACAAGTCATCCCAGTGAAAATTTTTGGTGATTAAATTTATTTTGCATTTCATGCAAGTGTTGATCTTAGCCAGACATTAGGACAATTGTCTCTATTGGATAGGTATGAGCATAGACAGATCCCTTCCAATGAAGAAGGAACACAACTCTTTGATCAGGAAGATAGTGGAATCTCCTTCCTTGAATATTTTCAAAATCTGGCTGGGCAAGAATCTGCTTGCAATGCTGTAAGAGACAGAGGATATCCTGCTTTTTGAGGTCTTGGTAAAAATTAATTATGTTTGTTCATTGGCCCTTTTTATACAGACACTCTAACACCGATAAAATGGGTGTTATATTTTATTATACATGGTACAGGGCAACACTGCAGCCATGCAACATAGGCCCTTTTCACACGAGATGCCTCCACCCAGTTTTACTGGGGGGAGATGTCGGTGTAAACACCAATTGCAGTGGGTGGGGTGCATTTCGCTGGGTGGAGATGTCTGTGTAAACACCACTTGCAGTGGGTGTAGGTGCGTGCGTGCTCCTGCCAACAACCATCTCCACCCACCCACAGAGCAATCGGCAGTGGAGTCTGTTACTCTGTGGGTGGGTGGAGATGGGTGTCGCGCGGGAGCATGCACACACCTACACCCACCATCTGCTGTGTTTACACAGACACCTCCACCCATCTCGACCCAGTGAAATGCACCCCACCCACTGCAAGTGGTGTTTACACAGACACCTCCACCCATCTCCACCCAGCGAAACTGGGTGGAGGCATCTCGTGTGAAAAGGGCCCATGTTGCAGGGCTGCAGTGTTGCCCTGTACCACGTATAATAAAATATAACACCCATTTTATCAGTGTTAGAGTGTCTGTGTAAAAAGGGCTTTAGTTGGAAGAGATCTGTCTATGGCCTTTTTTACATGGATGCCATCACCAGCCCGGTGGGTGGAGATGGGTGGGCGAGCATGTGGCAAAACGCCAGCAGGGGGGCGCTATACAGCTGAGCCACCCACCTCACTGTGTTTCTCCAAATCTCTGGCTAGGAGTTCCCGCAGCTGGCAAACCCCCCAAACCCTTGATATTCCACTGCCATCACCCGAGTTTTCCCCAGCAGGCATTCACACCACTCAGGAAATGTGAACCCCCAAAAGGCATAGGCCATACAGCTTCCCCAAAGCACTCCCCTTTCCTGGCACTCTGTTCCTGGGATTTCCTCCTCTGCATTGGAGGCAGGTCCCCAGAGCTACCCACAGGAGGCATCCCTTGGTTCCAAAGCTGTTGGCTTATAGCCAAATAGGTAGATTTCCCCCTCTTTAATAGCTTGGCCTAGGGAGATGTATAATGGCCAATAACGCACACACACCCCCAGTAGGGTAAAAAGAAAACGAAGACTTTACTAGTACATATAAAAAGGAATAAAAGCAAAGTTTACACCAAGAACCAGAGGTGATAATCCTTGAGCAATGAGAGTCAGACCTGTGGACATAGTAGTCCATTTGGAAAGCGTCTTCCTATAACTGTAACTGAAGTAGCAGCTAGGTACTCACACTGGTTCTGATCAGGTCTCCATAGGTGATGGTTTTCATATGAGGTCCAGGTTCTTCTTCTGGCAAAGGCCAGAGTTCAAAGTC
Source organism: Sphenodon punctatus (assembly GCA_003113815.1). Taxonomy (NCBI): domain Eukaryota; kingdom Metazoa; phylum Chordata; class Lepidosauria; order Sphenodontia; family Sphenodontidae; genus Sphenodon; species Sphenodon punctatus. The sequence goes on along the minus strand of QEPC01008879.1, from coordinate 1,661,987 downwards.
ACTGCTCAGTCATGCAGTCCATGTGTGCCTCCAGGCAGGGAGGTCACCGGCCTAGCAGCATCTGTTAAAGATCTGTCAGTGAGTCCCAAGAGAGAGTGCAAAATGGAGAGGGTCTGAGGTTTTTAAAGCCCCCTTCCCCTTCCCTGTGATCTGTCCAGGTAAAATCACCTGGCCTAGTTGCAAATTCCAGATGACCCATCCAAGCCAATCAGAGTCCTGTTTCCTGCTGGCTGAAGAAGATCCCAGAGGAATTCCTGGAATGTGGGGTCCTTAACATCTTGGACATGTGCTCGATTAGAGGCCTAACGCAGTCTTAGGCCTGCCTTGGGTTCAGGCAGGGTGTCTTTGTGGATGTGAGGGACTGTCCTGGCCAGTGCTTGTCCAGCAAATGGCATTTTGCCACAGAGCACACCTGGCGAACACCCGGTGGTGCTGAGCTGGATGACGTTTGCATGGATGGTGCTGCAGGAGAGTTGTGGGATGGAAGGAGAGGGGCCGGCACACACCCAGCGGCCAAACACCCACCCCAGGAAACACCGAGCAAATACCCATGACAGTTACACGGACAACTGAGACACCGAATGGCGGCACAACATGGCTGACTGAGGGCAAATGAAGCTGCAGCACACAGCTCCACCCATGAACCGCCAGACCCTGTGTGAGTGGGATAGGAGGGAGTAGGGATGACAGGAGACTGGGTGGACCAATTATCAATAAGCTTAGGTATCAGATAATAAAAATTCATTTTTTCCTTTCAGCTTTAATAGCAGATTTCTCAGCAATGTTTCTGTTTACATGCTGTGCTTTAACTGGCCTAATTATTAGCAACATCATTTTCAGCCTTTCATAATAATTCTTATTGGCAGCAGTAATGTTCCTTGCTGAAGGCAAAGTTAATCAATGGTAGGTTTGCCTTATGCTTAAGTGAATGAATCCAGCTGATCTTTCTGTTTTATGGACTTTAAAGGGCAAAAGCCAGGACACTAAATAATTTGAAACTCACACCACAAAATGAGTAAAGGAGACTTAATTGTACTTTCAGAAGAGCAAGGCCTGTACTTGGCCTCTGCAGGAACAAATTTGTGAGAGTTTTTACTTTCTTTTCCAGACCTACCATTTTTAGCCATGGCCAGCTATAAAGAAGTTTATGCTAGGCCTCCATGCTGAAAACACATACACGTGTGTAGTCCCATTGGACTATGCCTGTATAAGTTCAAAGTTCTAACTCCTGACTTGCCTAGCTTACATACCTGCACCAACTGTAGTTGGTCCAATAAAAGATATCATTGTACTACTTTGTCTCTGTTGGCTAACTATGAGCATAGGCCGTTTTTACATGGACGTCACCCACCCACGAATACCCATAAACACCCATCGGATGGGTGTGAGAGTGCCCGTGTAAATGTCCATGAGTGCATGGGTGCACATTCACAACCCACCCACCAACACCCATGAAGCAGCTGGGAAGGAGCCGGCATGCTCCGTGTGTGGGGGTGAGGGAAGATGGGTGTTCAACACCCACCTGTCCGTGTAAACACCAAAACACCCGCACCCACGGGAATGGGTCCACCGAGACCACAGAGAGATGGCTAGAGAGGCAATGAAGGTGCAGGAGACAGTTTATTGCCAGCTTACTTGTTCCTCTTGTTTCTCTTCTACCTCCTCCCAATACCTAAATTTGGCTTAGGGGGAGGACTCTAGTCTGGACCTGATCTAAATTATACAGGGTGGCTCTGACTCTGATTATTGTTATGATCTTTTGGTGTGATAATGTATACAGTAGAAGCTAGTGTATGAATGAACCCCACTGATGTGACTGGAACATGGGCATGTGCTCACTGTTAGAGTGTATGCTACCATACAGGGGTTTGTACTGCATGTCAGATCAGGTTGAGATAATGGGTGTTAACAAACGAGACGACAGGCCACTTTGTCCCGCTCTGCCACATTTTGTTCTGGACCTCACCTGCACATTTGTGCAGGCAATGCCAGATGTTGGCCCGGGATTACCCTGGGCCATGTCAGTGGCTAGTGTGAGCTGTGATTGTGGAGACCTTCATGGTGAGAGCCTGGGTTATGGTCTGCCCAATCGGGTCAAAGTGTGCCACAACAGGCTATCATGAGTGGTGTGGTCTGCTGTGACCTGACCTGGATCGGGTCCGCTATGGCCGGCTGCCATGGGGACCATCACTGGCCACCATGGCTGCCTTTCATAAGGGGGGGGAGCTTGGCGCAGTACGGAGGAGGGGCTGGGAAGGTGCACATTCATACATCTCTCAGCCCTCCTTGGTAGCTTGGCCGCTGGCACTTTTCTTTACCAGCCCGACCTGGTCCAGACTGTGTCTGCAGTGTTTTTCCTCCCTGTGCCAGGTTGGACCACTGCCAAGCCAGCGTCACATTTGTTAACCCAATGTGTCATAGGAATGCGTGAACAGAACGCGGTTCAGATGTTCGGACGTTCGGTCGTTCGGTTCAAAACCCGAGTTCGGGTTCGGTTGTTCAGTTCAGCAGAGTTCGATTCGGCTGAACTTGGCTGAACATTCAAAAATAGCACTATCGATACCAATGCCGATACCGAATTCGAAGATTTTTTTTCGGTATCAGTATAATTTGGCCCTGAAACCACCCCTGGTCTCCACCCCTGGTGCCAGGAAGTCTGCTCCTCAGCTGCCTTCCACTTCGTCACATTTTTCCCACCCCTGAACTCATCCAAACTCATCTGAACATGACCGAACTGTTCGGATGTCTTCGAGTTCGGTTCGGACATTCGGTTCGGACGTCTGAACAGACCGAGTTTGGTGCGAACTCCAAACATCTGAACTGTGTTCACACATTCTTAATGTTTCATCAATTCAGACAAACATGAGTTTGAGAAGAGTCAGCTGGCATGGTTCTGTGCCAGCTGGAAACTCCTGGATGCCTTGATCCGCAGTTGAACAAATGCTTTGGTTTGATGGCTCTTTGCCGTAGCAGATTGATGCAAAGGGACAATGAGCTCAAGGGAACTCTAACCCATTTGATTATAGGATAAGGCAGAGAGAGATGACAGATCTGGCATCACTGGATCTGCCACTAGATCCAGAACAGTTTACAGGTAGCCATGGCCAGTGAATCAAGGGGGTTTACATACAGGTCCTGGACTCTCCTGGATGTGGGGAGCCTGCCCCCACAACTAAAGTACCTTAAGGATATGCTCTTCTTTACATTTTGGCAACACCTGTACTGGTTGTTATGCCAACAGAATATCTTTGAATTGAAATAGCAAGGTGGGGTGGAGGGACTTTGGACCTAGAAACTGTACTTACTCAGTTGCTCTAATAAGTAGGTGCACTGTGACATTAAATGAGTATGGTACTTGCTGTTCATTGGATGGATGTTTTCTTGCATTTGACAGCATGGAACAAAGTGTAATATATTTATTCTCATTATGGCTTTTATTCCAAAAAGCAGCTTGGGACAGTTGATGTGGGAAAGACTCCATGCGCTTATTTAGCAGTTCTCCCGTTTGTTTTTCAAGCGCATTGAGGGGCAGCCAAGAGCTACCTTTACAAGTGCGCATTTAAAATGACCCACATAAATCCTCTTGTCAGAGTGTCGGTGCCATGTCAGTTACACAGTGCCTCGCTTCCCCAGCTCTCGGCTCCGCTCCTCTCCCCTCTCCGGGAGCCTAGAGCCGGGGAAGTGAGGTGCTGTGTAACTGACATGATACTGACGAGGCTAGTCAGTGTCATGTCAGTTACACAGCGCCTCGCTTCCCTGGCTCTAGCTCCACTCCTCTCCCCTCTCCGGGAGCCGGGGAAATGGGGCGCTGTGTAGTGAAAATGCTGCTTCCTAAATGCAGTCAATTTCAAAATGCACTTAAATAAACCCATATGTGAATAGTGCACGGGTTTATTTAAGCGCATTTTGAAACTGACTGCATTTAGGAAAAGCAGCATTTTAATGTACGTGTGAATGTGCTCATAGCCTGAGGGTAGGTAAATACCACGTTCCTGGCTTTTGCAATGTCTCATGGTCCCACTCTAATTCAAGAGTCCTTCAAAGGAACCTCTAGCAGAAGCAAGATCAAAGCTGATATTCCTGTTTCTAGGAGCAGTAAAAAGCCATGTGTTCTTTAGCTTGCCTTTAAATATATGTACACTCACATTTTATAATACCTGTAGGGCAAGGGTGCCCACATTTTCCAGTCCCAGATTTACTAAAATCTTCATACGGCTGAGAGCCACAAGGCACACAGGTGTGCACAAGACAAACCTCACCTGCTTCATCATTGTCTGGTAGAGCTGGTGCTTGCTCTGCATTCCTGGCTGCTGAAATTCTGGAGAGCAGCTGTGATTCAGTTGCTGAGACCGAGGTACAATTAAGTAAGACAAAGAACAGGTGATTAAGAAGCAGTTAGCCGACTCAGCCATACAGGCTGATTTTGCAGCTATTTGGTTGCTCCGTTGTGCTCCCCTTTATAGATTCCTTAAAACCTCTTTTGGCTATGAGCCCTATTTAACTATAGTCGAAGACAGGAATCTTCGAAGGGCCTTTACGCTGTTGCGCTTTGATCTCATCCCCTCCCGTGTTCTTGAGGGCAGGCGCAATGGCATTCCGTACAGCGAAAGAGTCTGTTGTTGTAATCAAGGCCAAGTCGAGGATCTGCTACACATTTTATTTCAGGGCCCACTTACCTCCTTTTTGAGGGATTTTCATCTGGCTCCCTGGTTGGTATCTAGTCCTTATTCTTCTTCACTGCAATTGCTGCAATTCTGTCTGACTTCTAACTCACATGACATGATGCTAAATATGGTCTCTCTGGCCCTAAAGCTCTGTAGACGATGAACTGGCAGTTACAGTTTCTTCTGCTCTCTGTAGCTCAACTGATGAGTATTTTGTTTTAAAGGCTTAAATTTTATATTTTAGTATGTTATACTTGTTCATAAGGTTTATTTATTTATTATTATTAATCTTTTGGTTTTATTCTTTGTATTTTTTAGTCGCTGGTCGCTGCTGTTTTGGTTGTAGTGCTTGATGGTTTGTTTGTTTGGCTCCTTGCAATGAGCTTTGGTCTCGCAATTTAATAAAATTATTACTATTAAGTAAGACAAAGGACCATTAAGGTTGTGTGGGGCCAAGCACCAGTCCTGGCTGGGAACCACACTTGGACTGACCAAGAACTGCATGTGGTTCATGAACCACAGTTTGGCCACTCCTCCTATATGGCTTATACAAATAACTCAATTATGTTAGCCTCCAGCCGCCTATATAGGGTGTTTTTCAATGAGATGCTTCCACGCATGATCACCCATTAACCACACATCCAACTGCTCATTTGAAGGTGAAATGGGGGAATGTGCGTTCCCGGGAGCCATGCAGCACCCGCTCATGGCCACTCACAGGCACTCCCGAATAAGCTGGAGTGTGCCATGTGGGGCAAGCCAAAAAAAGTGCATGGGGACAGGTGCTCAGGCATCCCCTGTCCATATGAACCGGGGCTCCCACCCACGCCAGCGGACAGGTCCACAGCCAACCGCCTCCTCGGTCCTGCCCACAGCGCTGACGGGAGCTCTTAAATGACAGGCACATGAAATACGCCACCATGGTGGCTCAAAGCATACAAAACCCTCCTTGCAACATATGAGAGAAGAGCCAACGCCATGGAGGACAGCAGTTCGGACAGCAGTTATCCGCAGGGAGCGGCCCATGGATTGCAGGTTGTGAGAAGATCAAGCATCTTCACCCCGGCTGTGGTACCAGTGGGAATGGAAGAGGCGGCTAGAGGCAGCAGCAGCAGCAGTAGTAACAGGAGGGTTGGTGATTCTGGGGACAATGACAGCGGACCCCAGGGATGTATACTGACTCAGGAGCAGGGAATGGCACTGGACTTGGGGGCAGACTGTAGTATCCCCCTTGGCCGGGGACAGGCTTCATGCATCCCCTCCCCCTGTGAACTTTGCTGCTGGGTTTTTTTGTGAGCACCCCACCCCTCCCTCTGAAGATGCTGGTTGGGGCTTCTCGGTGCCACCTGTTTGGGACCTTATGCAGGGGGTTGGAGGAACGCGCCCTGCCTATTGTCAGCTGGGGCAGGAGTTTGGTGTCTCCCTTCCCTGGCAGGGGATGGGGCTGGAGGAGCCCGGCTTCTGGGTCGCTCCCTCAAGGGCAGCGAGCAGCCGGCGGCCATGCCGGGGGCCTGTGCCGAAGGGGCAGTTCCAAAGGGACTTGTCCTTTGGCTGTGTCCTTCGGCTGGTGTCAAGGGATGGAGATAATGGAACTAGTGTTTGGGTAGAGGAGGAGGGTTATATGTATATTGTTTAGGAAGTTCCAAAGGGACTTGTCCTTTGGCTGTGTCCTTCGGCTGGTGTCAAGGGATGGAGATAATGGAACTAGTGTTTGGGTAGAGGAGGAGGGTTATATGTATATTGTTTAGGAATGGACGCTCCCTCCTGGTGAGAGCAGGGGGTTGAGGAAGGCCCCCCCTCCCTGGTGGCAGCAGGGTAGGGGAGTGGAAGTAGGTTGACCTGGGCCCCTGGTATTGCCTATGTGTAGGTATGAGGGGTGTTTAAATGGATAATAGATTTGTTTGCTTGTTGGGATTGTTAAATTTGAGGGTGTTTTTGATGTTAATTATATAATGATGTTATGATGATTTCATGTATTGTATTTTCTTTTTGTATTTGTAAGCCGCTTCAAGTCATCTTGGGATGAGAGAGTTGCGGGGTATAAATTAAAAGTGAAATGAAATGAATGAAATGCTCCCCCCACCCCCAGTATGCACCTCCATTGTTGCCTGAGGCTGCCAGCCGCTGTACTGGCTTCTGGGCAGGAAGAGGTTACTGGCAGCTGCTGCTTCATGTTTTCATGGTGTCCAGGGCTGTGTGTCATGGCAGAGGGTGAGAATTTGGGTGGGACTTGGCTTGTGGAGTGTTGCCGGACAGGGGGACTGGCTGCCCGTGTGAGTTGTTTGCAGGGTTGGTCCATGGTGGTGGGACTGCGTGGAGGTTGCCTGTGTAGCCATGGTGGCCACCCTGGGAGCCAACCATTAGAATCCCTGTCCACTCATTCCATGTGTGTGGGTACTCTGCAGCTGTGCCATTCAGCAGCCACCACCCCCAGCCTTGCTCATGTAAAACTACCCATAGATACTCCAAGCTGTAAGGCATTATGAAGATCTACCAACATTTGAAGATTTTTGCTATCATGGTGGCTTCCAAAAATCTCTGTCCCTCCTACTATCTCTTTCATTATGTGCACCACACATAATGCACACGCATACATATAAGATATACTCAGAGGTTTACACACATACATGTAACTTTTCAACAAAACATTTAGTATCTGGGAAAAAGCTGAAACCCCTGAGTCAAATATTTGTCACATAAGTATAAAACTGAAAAAGCAACCCAGTTTCTCCTCACCAGCAGAGACTTATTACTCTCCTCAAGCACTCACATGTCTGTACATAGAGAGCTATTTGGAATGTCCAATTAAAATGACAGCTGGGTAACTTATTGTTGGCTTTTCCTAAACATTGTTTGGAATTCTTTCTGAAAGGCTTAAGAATAATCTATCCTTTCCATAGCAATTATGTCCCTTTCCACTTGAAAAACAGTGATTTACACATACAGCACAAATTAACCTGTTTTCTCTTTAGTTATAAGTACTGATATATATCTCCTTATCATTTCAAAATAGCAAGATATCATTCCAGTTTTGAGAATCAACTTTGTTTGTTAACTGCAGCTTAAGAGGAATCTTAACAACACTGAGCTATTTTTGGTGGCCCATAAACCAGAGATGTTTTTTTTAAAAAAGTCTCAGTAATGATCATGATCATGTAGTGAGTATTGCACCCATCCATCAAAAAAAGCTTCAAAGAGCTGTAATGAAAATAAATGTTTTGCACAGGAACACACTGCCAGTAGCCCTGCTTAGCTCCTGTGATTCCTCAAACTCATCCTAGAAAGACCTCATGTGTTTCCTAGTCTTGTGCTTCAACTCTGTGGTCTGCTTAGATCAGTTTCCCAAACTGGATGGGTTCACAATCCCAGTTTATTCTAAATATATGTTGTGTGTCTTTGTTAATGCCTGGGGTCACAAGACTGAGAGCTCATTCAGATGTGCTTTTAAATCTCACAGCAGCGGCAGCGGCATCGTGTGATTTAAAGAACCGCGAACTTCCGGGTTGGTGTGAATGCACCGAGTGCACACAGTTCAGCCTAACCCGAACTGTTGGAGTGCGGTTTTGAAAGCTGCTCCGAGCAGCTTTAAATCGCATGATGCCGCCGCTGCTGCTGTGAGATTTAAAAGCACGTCTGAATGAGCCCTACATTTAAGTCTCAAAATGGTGTCACACAGGCTTTGGGAATGACTTGTTTAGGTCATGTATTTGATATTCTTTTCCTCTTCTTCATTGACCCTTACCCCACGATATTGCTGGGATCCTCTGTACTATTTAGCAGACTGTTGGGCAGGGCTGAGTGAAAGAGCATGTACCAAAGATTCAGTTGATTTCTTCAAAAACCTGACATGCTTTTCTCCTTCCATCAGACCTATTGTTATATGCGGTCTTTGATCTTCCCAGAGCACTGACAGGCAGACTGAATGGTATCCTCCTCATCTTGTGGTGCAGCCAGACAAGACAGGCTGGGGAGGCAGTGGCTCGTGTGCCTATGACCTGCTAGATGTTCCTCCCACCCTGGGGCAGGACAAGCAGCTGACTGCTCCGCTCCATGTCCTTGGAAAAATTCTGAGGATGCGTCATGAAGTAGCCTTACTCTAAGGGCGTTTATAAACGATCCCGCTTACAAGTGGGATCGCTAAACGCCGGCGTTTCTCCCCGCGCAGCCTCTGCATGCCGTGTCTGATGTTCAGACACGCCGCAGAGTGCGAGTGCGCATGCGCACTCGCCGCGGAGCCAGGAAGTGTGGCGTAAAGCCGGCACTTCGGGAATACGCGTCTGAGGGGGCAGGCTCGCCTGCCCCCGCCGACATGGATTAAAAAGCAGGGCAAGCAAGTAGACGAGCGGCAAGAAAGGCGGCTGATCAAAGGATCAGCTGCCTTTTTTGTCTCCTCTATAAACGCCCTAACTGGTGGAAGGCTGCCCAGGGCAGGGCAACTCATGTGATGGGGCACACTTGCCCAGCAACATGAGGTGAAATGCTGCAGGGCCATGAGCATCGCATGTAGCCATGTCATGGCTGGGGGTGAGCTCTCAGTCTGACTGGGTTGAGTTGGGAGAAGGGGAGCCCAGAGGAGCATGCGTGCACCCCTCTTGCCACCTGACATACAACTGATCTGAAGAAGGAGAGGCCAGAGGAGTTCCTGCAGGCACTCAGCTGGGCCCCTCCTCCCCTGATAAGCTGTTTGTATGTGTGTACTATCTGTCTTTTCCTGTGATCCCCTCACCCATGTCCATCTTAGATTGTAAGCCCACTGGGCAGGGACCTGTTTCTGAAAATCTCTGACTGTAAAACGCTGCATATGACTAGTAGTGCTATGGGAGAGGGGAGCGCACTCCTCTGGGCTTCTTCCCTGATCAGCTGTTCATTGGGTGAACTGGGGGGTGGGGCAGGGGAAGGAGGGGAGCCTGAGTTGTTCCTAGGCTCCCCTCTCCACCTGACTTGACAGCTGATCATGGGGGGAGGGGGGGAAGCTTGGGGAAGAGAGTGCACACTAGTCTCTTCCCAGCGTCCCGTTTCCCATCAGTTGTCAGGCAGGGGGTGGGGAAGGAGTACTCAGCCTCCTCCACCGCACCAATAGCTGCCTATTGGCAGTGAGCCTGATCCTGCATCTCTGCAGGACTCAAAGTCTCCAGCACCCGGTCGTGGTGGAGCCTCTGATAGGAGCTGGCCCGCCTGGCTTCCCTGGCACTATGTGCCTGGCTTCTTGCACTTGCCCTGTAGTGTGGCAGTGGCAATTGCCTACCATGGGTCTGTGTGGGGATTGGGTCCCTGCTGCTTGTATGGTTGCACCCTTGGATTCCCCAGTTATATATCAAAGAAGTCATAAAAAAGTTCAACTGGATGGGCCTGGTCCTCTTCATTCCGCATCAATGTTCACTGAAAGACTGCTTGAGTCATGCTAGTGACTGAAGCAGACATTAACCCACATTAGATGACCTTACCCCACATTAACCCATAATGCATCAGACCGTCAGGCTGGAAGCCACCAGATGTTTGCCCACTTCCACCCCAGGGCAAGTGGCTGGCAGCTATGTGATGTGTCTGCTGGAGAAGGCTGGTGACGCATTGTGACCTGGGCTATTGTTGTCTCACCCAGGCTAATATGGGGTAGTAAAATTTTAAAAATAAAATAAAGAAAGAAAGAATGTGGGGGGAAATGGATGGCTTCCTGTCAGGTTGGTCCCATGCAGCCCAGTCCTGTGTTGGCATCTGCTGTCACCATAGAGCCACAGGTGTAGTCTGTCATTCCTGTGTGTTTACATCATAGCAAGAGGTGGAATAGTGGGCTGGCCATGGGGTGCCAGGTGGGCCAGGGCCAGGGCCAGGGCCAGGCAGCTCCCTGTGTGGATGGCTTCTTGGCCCACCCTGAGGCATGATGGGACTTGTGATGGTGGCCCACCCACCTGGTTTCCCCACAGGGAAGCTCCTCATTTGGTTGCTCTCTCCACGGGCCCAAAGTGTGGCTGCTGCCTTCACCACGCCTGAGGTGGGCAGGGGATCTGGCTAGCCCTGTCTCATGTGGCTGTACCTGAAGTACACATCACTGCTTGTAGACAAAGCACCTTACTGCAAGCTTCACTTCTGGGTAGTTGAACACAGATGCAGAAAAGTCAGGCCACACTGGCAGGATGAGATGATACAGTGGTAAAAGCACCTCTGCTCTATTTATTTGACAGCTTCCATTCATTGTTAGCAATGCCTCAAGGTTTGCACTGGTGTGGAAAAATACATACGACTTTTTCCATCCTAAGGCAGTGTTTACATTTTTAAAATTATTAACTTTGGTTTTGTCCATTTATTTTTTTATTTATATTTATTTATTTAGAACATTTTCTACCCTGCCCCTCCTGCCACAGGCAACTTGGGGTGGCTTACAAACATTAAAAACAGTACTTAAAACAACATTAAAAGGAGGACACAATCACATCCCCCCCATCCCCGTCTCCCCCGCCAAATGCCTGGTGGAACAGAAAGGTCTTAAAACTTTTCCGAAAGGAGGGAAGATCCAGGGCCAGCCAGGCCTCCACCAGAAGGGTGTTCCACAGCCGTAGCACAGCCACCAAGAATGCCCTCCCCTGCGTGGCCCCCACAAAAAACACAAGGGACTTCGAGCAGGGCACCCCTGAATGACTGCAGGGGTCGATCCAGGACCTGGGGAGTGAGGCAATCTTGCAGATAGTCAGGGCCCAGGCTGTTTAGGGCTTTATAGGTCAAAACCAACACCTTGAATCAGGCTTGGAAAACCACTGGCAGCCAGTGCAGAGAACAGAGCACTAGTGTAATGTGCTCCTGGTGGCCCAGTCCCACTAAGAGATGGGCTGCCGCATTCTGCACCAGCTGCAATTTCTGAGCCGTCACCATGGGTAGCCCCATGTTGAGTGTGTTACAGTAGTCTAGTCTAGGTGATGAAAGCATGGCTGATAGTGGCCAGGTCCGAGTCTGAGACAAATGGCTGGAGCTGTCGCACCAGATGTAATTGGAAGAAAGCACTCCTTGCCACAGTCTCCACCTGGAGATCCAGGCGGAGCTGCGCATCAAGGAGCACCCCCAGACTCCATACCTGGGAGGCCAATGGGGGGCAGACCCCATCAATAATGGGGGATGCCAACTCCATCGCTTTACCCACTAGCATCACCTCCATCTTGTCAGGATTCAGCCTCAGGTGATTAGTCCTCATCCAGTCCCCAACAGCTGCCAAACACTGAGTAAACATCGAGACTGCCAGGCCTGGGTCTGTTAAAAAAGAGAGGTACAGCTGGGTGTCGTCAGCATATTGATGACACTGCACACCGAACCTCCTAACCACCTCGCTGAGCAGCTGCATGTACACGTTGAACAAGAGAGGGGACAAAACAGAACCCTGAGGGACTCCACACGAGAGGTCTCGGTATGATGAAAAGTTATCCCCGAGCACCACTCATTGGGTTCTTCCACTGAGGAAAGAGCAAAACCATTCAAGAACAGTCCCACTTACCCCTGCACAGTCCCATAGGTGCGTCACCAACATCTCATGATCAACAGTGTCAAACGCAGCCGACAGATCTAACAATATCAACAGGGTCGAACGACTCTGATCCAATTCCTGGCGTAGGTCATCTACCAAAGCCACAAGCATTGTCTTGGTGCCATGCCCCAGATGAAAGCCGGACTGAAAAGGATCAAGAAAACTGATGTGATCAAGGTGCTCCTGCAGCTGCTGGGCCACCACCCATTCAATAATCTTTCCTAAAAAGGGAAGGTTAGAGACAGGCCGATAGCTGGCAGGGAAGTCAACATCAAGCGATGGTTTCTTGAGCAGAGGCTGCACCACCGCCTCCTTGAGACGGCCCGACACTCTGCCCTCCTGCAGGGAGGCGTTGACCACCCTGGTCAGCAATGGCCCCATTGTCTCCCCGTAGGACTTAACCAGCCAGGATGAGCAAGAAGTGGCCCTTACCACCCCAAGAACATCCACCACATTGGCGGGTGTCACTGACTGAAATTGATCCCACAAAACCAGACAAGACAGGGCTTCCATAACCTCTGGTTCCCCTAATGTAATAGGTGTGGCGTCGAAGTCATGGTGAATATAAGGAATTTTATCCACAAACATGTCACAGTGAGCAGTAGATGACTCCACTCCAAGTTGAGTCTAGCACCTGACTCTTGTCTTCGTATGGGGGGCTGCCAGCCAGGGTCTGTGGATGCATAGTGGGGCCCAATAGCCTGCATCTTTCTCGGTGTTGGGGGGGTGCTATTTTACTTTCTGCGCTCCATTGCACAGAAGTCAACCTGGTAAGAAGCCTTTTCTGTGCAAACCGTGCTATGTGCACTATGGAGCTCTGGTTCGGGTGAACTTCAACAGTCCAAGGTTGAGGGAGGCCGTACTGACCAGCCCCCCATAACCCGGAAAAGCTCCGCTGGACGGGATTTTGTGGATGCTATGAGATCAGCAAAGAACTCCCTCTTTGCTACCCGCATAGCCATGGTATAGGCTCATAAACTGGCTCTATGCCGCAATCTGTTGGCTTCAGCACGCGGACAACACCACCGTCGCTCCAACCGCTGCCCCTCTTGCTTCAGCAACTCCAGCTCCTTGGAGAACCAAGGATGCCTGTGAACTGTTGCCTAGGCAGCGGATGCCTAGGAGCCGTGTGATCAATGGCCTCAGTCAGCAAGGTGTTCCATAGCACAGCGAGGTCATGGAAGAGATGGTCATCAAGGTCAGAGGGTATCTCCCCCAGAGCACTCTGGAACCGCTCCGGTTCCATCATCCTCTGTGGGCGAACCATTCAAATTGGTTCAGCACCTTTCAGAGGGCAGACATGTGCCAGAAGCGAGGTCTGCAGGAGGTAATGATTCCTCCATGACAAGAGCAGAGCTGATATCTCCCCCACTAATGGAGCACCCGCCTCAATGCCGGTGCAGAACACAAGGTCTAAGGTATGTTCCCCCTGATAACCATTTGTGACAAGCCTATGGTTGCCATGGCGGCCATGAACTCATGCTCCGCTCCCCAAAGGTCAGCATTGGCATGAATGCTGAGGTTCCCCAAAACTACTGTCTTTGGGGAATGCAACACCACCTCCGACATCACCTCTGCTAGAGCATGCAGGAAGGCTGCTGCACAGGCAGGTGCATGGTATACAAGAAGCACTCCCAAACTGTCACCTGCCAAATCAAACACAAGGTGGAGACCGTCAATACCCAATATGGATGACACCAGATACCCAGGGCCCCGAGTCTTCCGCGCTCCCGCGATTCGCGGAATGTGCGCAGAATCCTGCCCTAGGCAGGATTCTCGCAGAAACTGGGGAAATCCCCNGCAGCTCCCTGTGTGGATGGCTTCTTGGCCCACCCTGAGCCATGATGGGACTTGTGATGGTGGCCCACCCACCTGGTTTCCCCACAGGGAAGCTCCTCATTTGGTTGCTCTCTCCACGGGCCCAAAGTGTGGCTGCTGCCTTCACCACGCCTGAGGTGGGCAGGGGATCTGGCTAGCCCTGTCTCATGTGGCTGTACCTGAAGTACACATCACTGCTTGTAGACAAAGCACCTTACTGCAAGCTTCACTTCTGGGTAGTTGAACACAGATGCAGAAAAGTCAGGCCACACTGGCAGGATGAGATGATACAGTGGTAAAAGCACCTCTGCTCTATTTATTTGACAGCTTCCATTCATTGTTAGCAATGCCTCAAGGTTTGCACTGGTGTGGAAAAATACATACGACTTTTTCCATCCTAAGGCAGTGTTTACATTTTTAAAATTATTAACTTTGGTTTTGTCCATTTATTTTTTTATTTATATTTATTTATTTAGAACATTTTCTACCCTGCCCCTCCTGCCACAGGCAACTTGGGGTGGCTTACAAACATTAAAAACAGTACTTAAAACAACATTAAAAGGAGGACACAATCACATCCCCCCCATCCCCGTCTCCCCCGCCAAATGCCTGGTGGAACAGAAAGGTCTTAAAACTTTTCCGAAAGGAGGGAAGATCCAGGGCCAGCCAGGCCTCCACCAGAAGGGTGTTCCACAGCCGTAGCACAGCCACCAAGAATGCCCTCCCCTGCGTGGCCCCCACAAAAAACACAAGGGACTTCGAGCAGGGCACCCCTGAATGACTGCAGGGGTCGATCCAGGACCTGGGGAGTGAGGCAATCTTGCAGATAGTCAGGGCCCAGGCTGTTTAGGGCTTTATAGGTCAAAACCAACACCTTGAATCAGGCTTGGAAAACCACTGGCAGCCAGTGCAGAGAACAGAGCACTAGTGTAATGTGCTCCTGGTGGCCCAGTCCCACTAAGAGATGGGCTGCCGCATTCTGCACCAGCTGCAATTTCTGAGCCGTCACCATGGGTAGCCCCATGTTGAGTGTGTTACAGTAGTCTAGTCTAGGTGATGAAAGCATGGCTGATAGTGGCCAGGTCCGAGTCTGAGACAAATGGCTGGAGCTGTCGCACCAGATGTAATTGGAAGAAAGCACTCCTTGCCACAGTCTCCACCTGGAGATCCAGGCGGAGCTGCGCATCAAGGAGCACCCCCAGACTCCATACCTGGGAGGCCAATGGGGGGCAGACCCCATCAATAATGGGGGATGCCAACTCCATCGCTTTACCCACTAGCATCACCTCCATCTTGTCAGGATTCAGCCTCAGGTGATTAGTCCTCATCCAGTCCCCAACAGCTGCCAAACACTGAGTAAACATCGAGACTGCCAGGCCTGGGTCTGTTAAAAAAGAGAGGTACAGCTGGGTGTCGTCAGCATATTGATGACACTGCACACCGAACCTCCTAACCACCTCGCTGAGCAGCTGCATGTACACGTTGAACAAGAGAGGGGACAAAACAGAACCCTGAGGGACTCCACACGAGAGGTCTCGGTATGATGAAAAGTTATCCCCGAGCACCACTCATTGGGTTCTTCCACTGAGGAAAGAGCAAAACCATTCAAGAACAGTCCCACTTACCCCTGCACAGTCCCATAGGTGCGTCACCAACATCTCATGATCAACAGTGTCAAACGCAGCCGACAGATCTAACAATATCAACAGGGTCGAACGACTCTGATCCAATTCCTGGCGTAGGTCATCTACCAAAGCCACAAGCATTGTCTTGGTGCCATGCCCCAGATGAAAGCCGGACTGAAAAGGATCAAGAAAACTGATGTGATCAAGGTGCTCCTGCAGCTGCTGGGCCACCACCCATTCAATAATCTTTCCTAAAAAGGGAAGGTTAGAGACAGGCCGATAGCTGGCAGGGAAGTCAACATCAAGCGATGGTTTCTTGAGCAGAGGCTGCACCACCGCCTCCTTGAGACGGCCCGACACTCTGCCCTCCTGCAGGGAGGCGTTGACCACCCTGGTCAGCAATGGCCCCATTGTCTCCCCGTAGGACTTAACCAGCCAGGATGAGCAAGAAGTGGCCCTTACCACCCCAAGAACATCCACCACATTGGCGGGTGTCACTGACTGAAATTGATCCCACAAAACCAGACAAGACAGGGCTTCCATAACCTCTGGTTCCCCTAATGTAATAGGTGTGGCGTCGAAGTCATGGTGAATATAAGGAATTTTATCCACAAACATGTCACAGTGAGCAGTAGATGACTCCACTCCAAGTTGAGTCTAGCACCTGACTCTTGTCTTCGTATGGGGGGCTGCCAGCCAGGGTCTGTGGATGCATAGTGGGGCCCAATAGCCTGCATCTTTCTCTGTGTTGGCAGGGGTGCTATTTTACTTTCTGCGCTCCATTGCACAGAATTCAACCTGGTAAGAAGCCTTTTCTGTGCAAACCGTGCCATGTGCACTATGGAGCTCTGGTTCGGGTGAACTTCAACAGTAATTATCAGGGTTATATGTTGGGTTCCATGTTTCTCTCGTTGGCAGCAATGTATTTTTCTCATTGGCAACAGTGGGGAAAAAACAGTGAACATGGGGCCCTGGTTATATGGCAGAGTGGTAGAAATGCCTCCACCTTCTTTACATTACACCTTCCTCTGGGGCAGAACCATGCTTGCAAATTTCCTAGTACAGACAGAGCTATACATGAGAGCAATATATGTCCAACACATTGATTTACTTTCAAAGGGGTCAGGGAGGGGGAAGACAAAGCTAAACATAGAGATCGCTCTGACAGGAAAAGATTTTAGTAAGAAGCTTGGCTTTCTTGAAAATTGTAAAAGTCAAATAATAGACAAGCAAGCAGTTAGTTGCCAGGGTTGATGGTTTGATCCTGAAAAGAGCTATACTGTAAAATAGTCAACACTGGTAGTGTAACTACTCACAATACATAATATAATGTACAGATGTCTTTGCAGGACTGTATATTAAATGCTTTGGGATGCATTTAAACAAGGAACTATTTCAAACAAGAACTCCCATTGGTTCCAACAAGAGTTTTGACTAAGCAGGGACAAAGACCAAATGCTATCAAATTTAATTCCAAAAGGTGAACAAGCAGTATTTGTTATGATTGCATTCTCTTCAGAACTCGTTCAACCTGTCACCCTGCCCTTTCATGTGTAGCAGTCACACACTTTTCAGAATCAGGAAATCATGCTTTTAAATGTCCCCTCTGTCACACTAAGCTGGATTGGAAAAAGGATCCATTCTCAGCAGCTACTAATACTCACATGACCACACTGACCCAATTGTACTGTAGTAGTAGTAGTACTTTATTGGAAGTGTAACCATTCGGTTATAGCCAGTATTAAAATATAAAAAACAAAACAATACAGCTGATATGCAACTAATAATAATAATAATAATAATATAAAACTCAATAAAAAGGTACAGATGAAATCCATTTTACCGAGTACAGTATTCAACACGTTATGGATCAACATAACTGTCAGGCTCCGGGGTACGGAGCCGTGGGGGAAATCAAGGAGGGAGAAGGAAGGCCAGGAGTATCAGGTTCCAGGGGACGGACTTGGGGAGAGGGAAACAAAGAGGGAGGAATCCAGGCCCAGGCACAGAGGGGGGAAAAAGGTGGCCCCAAGGCGACCCTCTGAAACCTCTCAGTCGCTCTCTTGCACCCGAGAGATTAGGTACTCAGCAGCATTACCAGGCACCCTGGGCTAAGAAGGTACGCGACTCATCATCGAGGTCAGGGTCCGGAGCCAAGGGTGGAACCCACCACAGGGATGTTGGCAGGTTAGCCAATAGCCTGGAAG
>QEPC01008879.1:1622503-1640214 GCA_003113815.1 Sphenodon punctatus | reverse complement strand
ACAAGAATGGGAAGGGGGTAAGAGACGTTGCTCCACCAGCTTCCTGTGGCCACACCAAGGCTTAAATACTTCCTGTGGCCAACCAGGAAGCTGGGAGGCAGGGCTAAGGCAACTGGCTACAGCTGGGAGGGGGCATGACACACAGGGAGCAAGCACACAAGGGAAACAGAGGGAGGACAATCCAACACCCTCACAAGCCCACCAGATGGCGCAGAGCACTGGACAGCCTCTCCAGCACGCCATGGGTTCAAGGCTGGGCTATGACAATAACAAAATATAATTCCTGCAATTCCAATTCCTATAATAACATGAAATAACCAACATTTTATGAAAATTTAAACATTTTTGAACTTAAGAAAATTATCCCTTATCCTAAAAATCTGGGCCAGAAATTTAGCAACCACTATTGTATATCCAGAATCTTGGTCCTCCAGGAAGATCGACAGAAGCTCTGAGATAGTTCTACCCTCGTGCCTGGCTAACAATGGTGATAACCATTGATCCCTTAAGTTTTGGTATAATTTGCATTCAAACAACACTGTTTCTACATCTGTTAGATCGAATGGACACAGCTGTAGCACAAAGGGTATTGCCCTTCTACGCCCTTCAAGGACCATGGTTGGGAGTGCGTTTAATCTTGCAAGTAGAAATAACTTGGCCTGTCATGGAGTCATGTGATAATTCCAATAAGATGCCATCTTCCCCTGCGATGGAATTAATGCCCCATAAAGCCCCAGAGAGGACGTTATTCTAACAACAGCTGTATCCGTTTGTTGGGAAGTATCATTTAATCTAGTGAATACTTCCCCCTTTGCTGCCTTGTAACCTCTTGAGAGACAATCCAGTGGAGAAAAACCCAACCTCTGAATTTGAAGAAGCATCGTCTTGCGCCAAGAGGATAAAAAGGGATCCTGTGCCAGGTATATAAAGAGACCCAGATGCTCCAAGCTGGATCTCAGCCACAGCTGGAAAGCATACTTCAGCACTAAAGTGTTCCAGCTCCTTTGAGACAGTTCCAATTGAAGGGCTGCAGATGGGATTCCTATAGGTGTACCAATAATACTTCTAAGAAATTCCATTTGCATAGGTTCCAAATTGTATGGACGGGTCACCGCCCATACTGCTGCCCCGTATATAATCTGGGTCCTTGTCTTGGCATTAAAAACACTCAAAGCCATCAGGACCTTACTCTTCCCTTTCCGATTAAAGTTCCTCAGTATAGCACTTCTGGTACACTTTGCTTGTTGTACTGCCATTTTAAATTGTATGATCCAGCTACCCATGTTCTGGAAGATTATCCCCAGGTATCTGTAATGAGTAACCTGTTGGATATAATGATCCCCCAGAAGCCATCTATAGACTTTCCTCTCATTGCCAAAGACTAAAACTTTAGTTTTTGAGTAATTAATTTTAAGTTTATTTTTCTGTCAGTAACCTTCTAAGGCACTCAGTTGTTTCCTCAGCCCTTGCTGCATTTGCGACAGTAAAACGGTGTCCTCTGCATATAGCAATATTCCTATAAAGCGATTAGCAAGTTTGGGAGGGCAAAAGGTGGCCCAATTGTACTGATATAGCTTGGGGACAGATTTCAGTCCTCCTGGCACTCTTTTGGTTGCACATGTAAGTGTGTCATATATATATATGATTTTATGTTGTGAGCTGCCCCGAGCTGCTGTAGCAGGAGGGGGCGACCAAATTTTTTTTAATAAAAATAAATAAATAAATAAATAAAAATAAATCTTCTGTTGACCTTAGTGTGTGAGGCTCACATCGTCAATAGTCAAAAAGAGATTCAAACTTTGCCTAGCTGAGGTGACTGCACTATTAGCTCTCATTCTCTGTAATGCAGACTCAGGGTAATTTCAGACGTGACAGGTCTGGAGGCCCGCCACGCTGAACCCTGGACCAGAATCTGTCTTGGATTCCGGTCCGTGATCATCTACCAGGGATTGGGGAGGGGACAGGGCTGCGCGGTGCGACATGCAACCACACAGCCCGCCCTCAGGGAGACAGGGTCAATCAGGCCGCTGAGTCCGAACCCGTATCGTGGTCGGGCCCCCGATCTGGGATGGGCCAAATGTAACACACGTTACTTTTGGCCCATCCCGGATCATGACCACTCTAACCGCGGATCTGGACCTCCGGCCGGCTGGAGGTCCATAACTGTGGTTAGGTTTGACCCCCGCCAGAGATTCACTGTGGTGAACATTTGGCGGGGGTCAAACAGACGTTCATGGGAACGCCGCCACCACAGGGAATCCACTGGGATTCACTGTGGTGAAAGGTGTTTTCATAACGTCTGAAATTACCCTCAGCATATACCATACAGACATGCACTATTTTGATATCAGATGTTGAAATCAAGGTGGAACATGGAATGTTGGTCTTTACAATCTCCAGAGCTCTATGAAAGATTAGTGAGGCCTACAGCTGTGCTCACTGCCTGTAAACATGAGATAGCCACTGTTCTTCTCCTTCCCTTTTAGTGTCATTATTGCAGAATCATGCTAACTTAGCATCA
Organism: Sphenodon punctatus; assembly: GCA_003113815.1. Classification (NCBI taxonomy): domain Eukaryota; kingdom Metazoa; phylum Chordata; class Lepidosauria; order Sphenodontia; family Sphenodontidae; genus Sphenodon; species Sphenodon punctatus. Next base: position 1,637,693 of record QEPC01008879.1, on the reverse strand, counting down.
ATATGTCATCATCATGCTGCATCCGTTTTCTGATGCAGCAGTCCCTCATTGGATACAACAGGTTTTCTTCTATTCAGCAAACTCACACAGGTGGCAGTCCCTCTGCCCTGCCCTGCCAGTATATTATATAAAAGACACATAGTATGGTTGAGAGGGTGGGAGTCATCTGGCTGTTGGAAATATCCTGCCCTATTCCATCCATAGCTCTCTTGCAAGTGATCTGCTACTTGAGTGTCAGATGTGCTGTATTTTAAGCAACATCCTGTATTTCAGACACTATGGTTCCATGCAGGACTGCTACTTGGTTTTTTTTAAATATTGACCTGGCAGCTCCATGTTTGTGTGACTGCCGTCCACCCACACCATGACGAGGAGGTATTTTCTAACTCACGGAGCCATTTCATGGGTGCAGGAGACCCTTTTAGCGGGAACTTTCACTCACTTTTTTTCAGTTAAGCCAGGCTTGTTACCTGATGCACACAAAAGAGAAGAAACTGACTAATTAATTACCCGCTGGGCCCTTTGAATTGGGAAAAAAGAAGAGAACCATACAATGAGAGCACAACTAAATGATTTTTGAGACATCCCTGAAGAAGCCAATTTTGTTATGGCAAAACGTTGGACTGTTTTGGCTCTTATGTCATTGTTCTTATTTCCTAGGACTGTTCTTGACTGGTTGTTGAATTATAACTTATATAATTATCCTCATCATCTGGTTTTTGAAACTTTCTGTTTTATGATATTTCACAGGGAACACATGTAGCAGTCTATCTGTTTGTTTGACTGGTTTATTGTTGTTACTACTGCGGTATAGTATTTCTCTCTGTTGTGATCCACCAACACCAAGCATAAAGTCCATACTTGGCAGAGGGGTAATGAGAGAGAGCAGGGGAGAAAAATCAGCCCAAGTGTTGGGGTGCCAAACTTTCAAAACTAAGGAATAATAGGGAGCTCTAGGGTTCTGAAATAATTGTTTCTCTAAAACTGGGGTCAAGAACCTTTTCCTTCTTGGGACCACTATAAAAATTAGTACAAGCTCTACATGCCAGATAGGTGTTGGGGCAGGTGTGTATAAGGGGTGTGCTCAAAAATGAGGGAAGGAAGGGGAAGCTCATGGATCTATGCCATGAATCCACCCGCTACTCTTGAATATAAGCGGTCATTGGGGTGGGGTGTGTGTGCTCTCCTGGAGGTCCCCCGAGTTTGCTGGGGGGCCACAATGGGAGAGGGCCTTCTTGGTAGCCGCCCTATAGCTGTGCAACTCCCTGCTGATGGGAGGCCTGTTTGGCCCCAGATCTCCCCTCGTTTCGACACTGTTGTAAGACGTGGCTGTTTCGCCTGGGGGATGGGTAGGGGGGGACGGGTTAGGGTGATTGGGGATTTTTTATACCTCCCTGTTGTCTATTTTAAAAGTTCTTTTAATGTTAATGTTTTATGTTGTGCGCCGCCCAGAGCTGCCTGTGGCAGGATGGGCGGTTTACAAATGTCTAAATAAATAAAAATAAATAAATTTTAAAAAATCTCCACTCCCTTCCTCTGCTTGAGGATTGAGCGGATCCACAGGCCAGATCCAGGGGGCAAACAAATAACAGTTATGGGCTGGATTTGGTGCATGGGCTGGAGATTCCCCACCCTTGCCTTAAAGGGTGCAGTCCTCACCCACTGAAAATATATGGGAGTTTTGCTCTGGACCTGTGAGCTCAGGCTCAGAATAAAAGTAACGGACACGTGGCAGCCCTGTCCCCATCCCGTGCAGCCTGGCTGAACGCAGTCCCATCCCAACTCTAAATCCGCTCCAGTCCCAGCACAGGATGTTTTTAGACAACCGCTCCCCACCCATTAGCCACGTCATGCATGTTGCAGGGCCGCACTGGCGCCCTAGGCAGCCCTGCAACATGCATGGTGGGTAGGGGAGGCGTTTGTCTAAAACCACCCACCGTCCTGGCCCCCGCAGCGGCCCCAGCTTTGCCCTATTTCCCTAGTCCCTGCCCTGGCTCTAGCCTAGCTCAGCCTCTGGTAGGGTTGCCAGTGCCACCGATGCAAATTTTAAGGCTCGCTTATGAAAAATACATGTTGCAGGCATAAGTGTGTGTGTGTGTGTCTTAAAATCTGCATCGGTGGCAACCCTAGCCGCCGGGCCGGCCCCCTCCCCTTCTACACATCCAGCCGGCGTGTCAGTCATTTCGCGTAACGGCGCTGGACGGAGGTGTTAGCGGCAGCGTGTGTCCGCCAATAGGCGAGCAGGATACACAGCTCCCCACCAATCCCGTGCGCTCTTGTTTCGCTGTGCGAGCGCCGTGTCTCTTTCCCCTGGACTGTCGCCGCCGTGGCCGTTGCTGCCGCTGCAATCGCCCCTGGAGTGAGCGACCCTGGCGCTGCCCCCTGTTTGGAGCCACTGAGAATGAACCCCCAAGCCGCCCCGCGCGCGTTCCGCCTTGCCCGCCCGAGCCCATTCATCTAGCGACTGGTGAGGGAACCTGCGGGGACCCGCTGAAGTCGAGTCGTTGCTGGGGTCGAGCAGGACAGATGGGGTGTTGGGGGTGGGGATAGACAAACGGGGGGGAGGCAGAAAGCAGGGGTTGAGGAAGGGGCGGGATGGAGACCGAGCCCTGTCAACAGGTGGGGGACGAGGCACCAAAAGAAGGTCTTGGAGGCAGCAATTCCGCCCCACCCCTCATTTTGAGACTTTAGTCTAGTCCCGAAGGCACACGCAGAAGTAGCCAGTATTAACGGACCTGCAGCCACATCTACAAATGCTGCAACCCCAGTTTGGGAGCCTTTGTCCAGAGATTGATTGGCCCACAGGGTGTCAGGACTGAGATAAGGAGAGAACTCTCTCTTCCCCCCCCGAAATAGCCTTGGAGAGAGACAGGGGCAGCAGTTTGCATATACTCGCAAGGGAGGGAGAAGCTGGTTATGAGCTGGTAGAGGAAGAGACTGGAATTTGAGATTAACAAAACTTGACTTGGCATCTAATTGCAAACTGTCCTGTATTATATTCCTACTTGCCACTAAAAGGTTGGTGACAGGGTCTGTTCAGACAAGCATCTCACCACCCATCATGCATGTTGCAGGGCTGCATAGGGCACCATTGAGGCCCTGCAACATGGGTGGGTAATGGGTGGGAAGGCGCTTGTCTAGAAACACCCAGAGTTGCGCACTAGAGAGTGTGGATGCCAGGTTGGTAGGAATCACAGATAAATGAGCTAAACTGACACTGGACACTTAAGATGCTGCCACTCATCCGACTGCCTGTGAGCCTTGCAGCACCCACTCATGGCCACTCACAGTGCTGAAAAATCCGGGGTGTGTCTTGCAGAAGCCAAAAAGTACATGGCAGCGAGCGCTCACATATCCCCTGCTTGTATGAAATGGGATGGCCACCCATGCCAGCAGACTGGTCTGCCGCTCATGGGGGCGGGGGACGTGGCCTTTGCAAGTCACGGGAACTGGCTGCGAGCACTGGGGAGCCTGGGTTACACAGCGTTCACGCTGGGATATGTCTGTTTCGAAGACCAGCCTGGTGTGCTTCCCCCTCCCCCATGGTCCATGCCAGCCCCCTCTCCCCCCACTGCCTTGCTCGTTTAAAAACACGTATAGGCCCTGCCTGAACAATAATTACTGCTTTGTCTTTCAGAAACATTCTAGTATTTACTGTACTGTATGTGCTGTATTTGCGTTTTAGGAATTATGTGCAGATCTTTCTGTAAACAGATTGACTGTAAATAAGTGGTCCAGAAATGTTGGGTTTCCCTTCTATTTCAACAGCCACATGAAAGGGAAAGTGACAGGAAGTCTTATCAAATTACATGCATACATGCAACAAAATTATTGCCTGTTGTCGGTTTCTACTTTTTGGATTGTGATCTACTTGTATGTGATGGTTTATAGCTAGAATAATTTAGCATGATGCAACTATTCCAATGCAATGTTAGCATGTGCATTGAGGTTACTTTGTGGTTGTCTTCGGCACTACTGCTTGCCTAAAGCTGACTGGCAGGGAAGCTCTTACATGCAGAAGTAATTTATAATATAAATTGATATGATAATTTGTATTATGAAGGATGTTTTAATCTTTTAAAGATTATACATATGTTTTTAGATATCTACCTATCTAAAGTCTTTAGGCCAGAAAGTGTAGAGAGACTTTTTGTTCATTTTGAAATAACTTTATTTGCTTTACAGCTATTACAATAACTTATGCTTTCTTTAAGATATCATGATTGATATCAAAGTATTAGAAAAAAATATCCCGTATAACTAACATTTTATTGGCAGACTTTCCCTTTGATCTTAGTTGAAATGTTTTATGAGGAATGAGATAGAGGTCCTGGATTGATCTCGGCTGGGAATGCTATGAAGTCAGCATGCTTAGTATTGAGGAAAAGGAGACCAACTTCATCTTCTTTCCTAGGGACAAAAGTTATGTTAATACAGGACTACTCCATGAGCCAATATATGGAAATATGAAGATTTCTGAATGATCAGGAATAAAGATTAGTGGTTTCAGAATGAACACGTTTCGTGTCTTTCGACCAAATGCATAAAAGCCTTCGTCTACTAAAAATCTTTGATTTGTCTTCCAAATAATAAATTATGCTCTTCACTCAAATTGCTTCTTTCCATCTGCCTTTAAATGTTTCGTGTAGATGTTAGCCACTGTTTATGATCAGAAAGGGATGAAAGTTGCACTCCTAATGTACATGTAAATTATTTTATTTTTCAGCAATACATATTGACATTACCCACATGACTGCTGTTATAAAAGTGTACTGAAATATCTGCAGGGCATGAAATTTCAGATCAAACTCTGGGAGCCAAAAAATAAAATAAAAACTCAGTTGCCAGACTTTATCTTGATATTAAACCGTTCTTGCCCCAGTACACCCCTGAACCAGTCGGTAGCCTTAGTTTTCCGGGCGCCAGTGGCTCTCAGGCGCCTGCAAATTTCATGCCCTAATATCTGAATTTCAAATTGCATTTTTATTTCAAGAATTTTAGTTTGCTAGCTGAGGTTGTTTGATGTTTTGTGTATGTATTGTCTCATTCACTGCCCTGAATAACATAAGCGATACATAGTAAAGCTTGTGCCCATTATTAAATAGGTCTTAAAATACTTACCTGCTTTGGAAGGCCTGTGTGTGTGTGTGTGTTTGTTAATACAATTTATATGCCACCCCCTCCTGCTAAAAGCATCTTGGGGCGGCTAACAACGTTTAAAAATACATATTAAAATAAAAAACAAACCAAAATAAAATTAAAACAAACCCCAAATTAAAACAATCCATGCCTAAACCCTCCCTAACCCAACCCACCCACCCCATCTCCCTCTGTAAAGGCCTTTTGGAACAGCCAGGTCTTTCATTGTCTTCGGAAAGAGGGGAGGTCTGTGGTCAAGCGGACCTCCAATGGGAGGGAGTTCCACAGCCTTGTTGTAGCCACAGAAAACGCACTCCTCGTGGTCAACACCCAGGGGACCTCGAGGAGGGCGCCCCCAGCCAACCGCAGGAGCCGATTCAGGACCCGGAGGGTGAGGTGGTCCTGCAGGTAGGTGGGGCCCAGACCGTTTAGGACTTTAAAGGTCAGCACCAACACCTTGAGTTTGGCCCGGAAGACTATCGGCAGCCAGTGCAGAGAGCGAAGCACTGGTGGATGTGCTCGCGTCGGCCCATTCCCATTAGGAGATGGACTGCCGCATTCTGCACCAGCTGCAGTCTCCGAACCAGCACCAAGGTAGCCCCACGTAGAGTGTGTTACAGTAGTCTAGTCGTGAGGTAATAAAAGCATGGACGATTGTGGCCAGATGCAAGTCCGAAATGTATGGCCTAAGCTGATGTACCAGATGTAACTGGCAAAATGTCCCCTTGGCCACAGCCACCACCTGGACATCCAGGCGGAGCTGTGGATCCAGGAGCACCTCCAACTCCTGACCTGAGACACCAGGGGAGGATGGACCCCATCAATGATGGGGCCATTACTCCCCCAGCTTTCCCCACAACCACACCTCTGTCTTGCCAGGATTTAACTTCAGGTGACTCGCCCTCATCCGATCCCCTACAGCTGACAAACACCGGGTAAGCACTGAGATTGCCGGACCTGGGTCCGATGAAGAAGAGAGAGATACCTGGGTGTCGTCAGCATATTGATGACACCTTACACCAAACTCTGTGACAACCTCCCCCAAAGGCTGCATATTCACATTGAACAATTTTTCTCTCTTTGTAGTGTACGCTGATCATTTAAGTATTTTTTAATCCAATTGAACACCCCACCCCTGCTTACGGTAACATGATCAGTCTTTTATACATTGTGCAGATTTAGTTATATTAATAACATCTCTTCCTATAACTCCCACCCCTTCCCCTCCTTTTTTGTTTCACTCTTTTTCTTTTCTTTTCTATGAGGTCATGGTTTATCTTGTGTTTTCTTTTTCTCTACGTACGTTTCTCCTTCTATTGTGTGTGCTCTATTCTTATTTTGTTTTCTTAATATTTCCCTAAATCTCAGTGTCATACTATTTTCAAGCTTCTTCCGTTAGTGTCTTTCTCTGTCTGTCACCCTCCACTGCTTGCAAGCACCTACCGCATCACCTTTTAAAAATATGCTTACTCATAAACGTTTAGTAACCTTTCTGATCTGTAACAGAACACCAAACTCTAGACAGTGAACGAGAAAAAAAGATTGTGTGGGAGGTTGTTGCTGACTAGAGACATTATTAAATATCTAGACAAAAAACCTTCGGTTTAAGAAGCTCGTTAAGGCAGCATTACCAATTATACTCAAACGTTAACATGACAGTAAATTGTATGTTAAGGCAACTTTATTAAATATCAGGCCAATCTATACATTTTCTTTTCTCATTCATTAATATTTTTGTTTATGATTTAACAGAAATTAAGCTGCATACTTCCCTCATCATGTATAAGTATTATCCAGTCACCATACCACGCATATGCAGCTTAATTTCTGTTAAGTCGTAAATTTTTTTTTTTTAATGAGAAAAGAAAAATGTATAGATTGGTCTGAGCAGGTTGCTCTGTGCAGGGCTGATGGGTGGAGGTGCGTGTTATGCAGGAGTGCACAAGTGACTGCTTTCATACGATATGCACCCACCCATGGTACTGCTGGGTGCTGCGCATGTAAAAAAAGGTCACTCACTTATTCACACACAAGTTCTCACCTCTCTCGCACACATACGCTCATTCTAACATCACACACAAGTCATTCAGACACAGTACCTACACATGCTCTCAACTTACATTTGCATTCAAATTGAACACACACACACACACACACACACACACACACACACACACACTCATGCTCTCATCTCACACACTCATTCACTCTATATGGGCTACCCTTGGTGATGGTCTGGAGACTGCAGCTGGTGCAGAATGCGGCGGCCCGTCGTCTTACAGGGACGGGTTGTCGTGCGCACATTACACCAATGCTCCGTTCTCTGCGCTGGCTGCCTATTGTCTTCCGGGCCTGATTCACGGTGTTGGTGTTGACCTATAAATTCCTGAACGGCTTGGGCCCTACTTACCTGCAGGACCGCCTCATACCTTGGGCCGTGGTGCGACCCCTGCAGTCGGTTGGGGACGCCTGACTTGAGAGCCCCCGGGTTTCTTGGGTGGCGATGATGGGGAGGGTGTTCTCGGTGGCCGCTCTTAGGCTGTGGAATTCCCTCCCGAGAGAGGCCTGCCTAGCCCTGGACCTCCCTTCCTTCCGAAGACAATGTAAGATCTGGCTGTTCCACCAGGCCTTTGGGGAGGGAGACGGGGTGGGGTGGGGGGGGGAGTACTTGGGTTCAGTTCTGCTTTTTAAAATTATTTTATAAGTTAAATAAGTGTTATGAGGTTTATAGTTGTTTTAAGCGTTATGTTTTACATTGTTGGAATATGTTTTAAATATATTGTGAGCTGCCCTGAGCTGCTATTGTGAGCAGGAGGGAGCGGGATATAAATGTAGTGAAATAAAATAAATAAAAATAAATTCAAATTGATCAGTCATGCACACTAGACACACATGCTCTCACCTCTGACACATACACTCATTCACGCACACACGCTCTCACCCCTCACACACACACACTCATTCACACACACATGCTTTCACCCCTCACACCTCATTCAGATTGATTACACACACTCATCCATACAGACTACACACACATGCCCTCATCTCAAACGCATGCTTATTCACACGCACATACTCTCACCCCTCACATGCTTATTCAACTTGATGATCACACACACAGACTTATTCCCACAAACTACACACACATGCTGTCACCTCTCTCATTCACTCACACACTCACACACACACACACACACACACACACATTCAAACCAACTCACGCAGTCAAACTCACCTTCAAACTTAGATGCTGCTCACACACACTTGCTTTGGCCAGGCCCCCTACCCGCACACAGTTACCGCTGTCTTCTGCTGCAGGTCCCATGCTTCCCGCTGGCTGTGTGCCACCAAGTGCGTGCAAACGCTGGAGCCAGCCGTTTCCTAGGTCTGCCATGCTGGGACTAAATTCCCCAGCATGCCAGATGCAGGAAATGTCTGGTCCCGATGTGCGTATTTGCATGCCATAAACCGCAGCAAGAGATTCATCAGCTGCAGCCTACATTAGGGCAAGCACTCAGCAGGGAGGGGCAGACTGGCAGTGAGGCATCTAGGTGGGCAGGTGGTTGGGGCGGCAGTAGCTCCTCCCCCACCGCCCAGGCTGCCTGCTGCCGAGGACAGGGGCTCGGACAGGGTGCTGGTGATGAGCCGGGACTGGTGCGGAGCCCCCCTGGGAGCACTGCTTCCTTCCTAGCCTCCCACCCAGCTCCACGGTAATCAGGTTCATCCTGGGGGAGTCTCAGCCAGCAGACCCCCCAGTCATGGGCTGCTGCGGACAAAGGGACAGGGTCTCAGGCTTCCTTGTGCTGCTGCCACTAAGCTAAGCTGTTACACTCGTGCCATGTGCCGCCCACCACGCCAGCCTCACTTCCTCTACCCCCCCCCCCCCGTGCCCTCCAGCTTTCCCACACTCACCATCGGTATCACTGGCTTTCAATGTGAAGTTCATCCTGGTGCTGCGGGTGAAAGGCAACAGTGCTTTGTAGATGTTCAGCTTTGAGGCCCCTGTAGAGGAGAGCAGTAAGAGGGGGAGGATGAGAGTGTGCAGGGCTGAGAGCACAGCGGGTGGAGGCATTCTCCCTGTTTGGCTGCAGGTGGGGATGGGGCTGTGTCTCTCCTGGAGCCGGGCATCTCCCCGGGTTCCCAGTGTGGGCCGCCCGACTACGAAAAACTGCTCAGGCTACAAAGTGGCTCGGGCAAAGCACTAGAGAGTTGCTGGGGAGAGTGCTGCTGCACCGTGTTGTGCCTACCCCACCCCAACAATGATGTGTAGGGTTGGGTCCAGCCACGGCTGACCAATGGAGCAGCTGAAGCCCCTTCAGCCCCCCCCCCCCCCGGTGATCTGCCCCTGGACTCCCCTTCATTGTTTGTAATCACAGAACATGTGTTGGTTGATGAAGGAAGGAGAAAGCTAGAACGGTCGCCAACCGGATATTTTTGCTCTGCTGACTCCCATTGAACAGCATAGGCGCTGTTCAATGAGAGTTGACTACTGCCTTAACTATAGAGCCACAACTGTGGCTCTGTAATTTAGATATGTTATTCCCTTCAATGCAATACATAGGTTACATTTATTGTTACTGATTTATAGAATGACCTTCATTATTGGACTTCAGAGCACGTTACAGCTTAAGACAATAGCATTAAAACCAAAAACAAACAAGTTCAGAAGGAGAAGCTGTCAACCCTCAAGCCCTAAACACCAGAATAAGTTTCACGTTGGTCTTTGAAGGACTTTATAGTGGGACTCTGATAGTTTGAGGGATTGAGTTCCATAGGTGGGCCCCAAACAGAAAAGACCTTCCACCAGCTGTAACAAATAAACCTGAGATACTGAGAGGGGTCCCTTTTTGCGCTGTTTACATCAGACATAGGGAACATAAGGTGAGAGGCAGCTGCTCAGATATTCAGGTGCCAGACCACCCAGGGCTTCACGTATTAATAATGAAACTTGGAACTGAATTTAGCAGCTAACAGCCAGCCAGTGCAGATCACATAGAACAGGGGCAATGTATTAATGGGGTGAAATGCCATGGGGAAAAGCAGCTGCTGTTCCGCACCAGATGCAGCCATTGGATCAGTATCAAAGAGAGCCCTGCATATAAAACATTGCAGTAGTCAATTTATGAGGTGATAAATGCATGAATAAGCATTTTGAGGTCTGTACTGTAAAGGAAAGGCTAGATTTTTCCAAACTAACTGGACATGGGGAAAGGCAGTCTTGACTACAGATCTCACCTGCTCTTCCATGCTAAGTGAGTGGCCAAAAGTTACCCTCTGGTTCTATAGCTTGCTTATAAGTGTTGGTTTTACCCTATCTAAAAAGGGGATGTCAAGACAACTTCCAAGAATACATCGTGCAGGGCTGCATTGTCTCCAGTGCAGCCCTGTACCATGTATTTTTCATAAGCGTCCTGGATTAAAGGGGCGGTATGACCACCCTATGCCACAAGCATATGAAATACAGGCAGGAGGATGCTTGTTTGTTAGGCTGGATGTGCTAAACATTATTGGAGGCTGCGTGATGGCTGAATGGACTGAACACAGACTCCAGCAGGCTAGCATCTTGTTTGATTCCATCCTTAATCTTGGGATTCTGTCTCAGCCAGTTATCCCTTCCCCTACTAACAGGGACCCAAATTCTTACCCAGGTAGTGTTCCTGAATTCTTCTTAGGGAGTCTCTTCTCCCCTTCCATCTAATACACACAGGGCTGTTCCTGCCACTAGGCAGACCTGCCTAGAGTGGCAGATGGGGGAGAGCGGCGGGTGGCAGGGAACCTTTTTTTAAAAAAAACACGTCCCTTCCTGGTGGTGCGGTGTGGAGGGGGTGGGGGCAGCGGAGCCTCTGCTCCCTCCCTCCCTCCCCCCGCGCAAGAGGATGGAAGGGAAGCTGAACACAAGTTAACAGCTGTTTCAAAGGGGGTGGTGGGTCACAGGAGGGCCGGGGCGGCCGCCGCTTCCACGCCAGTTCCAAAGTGCTTCAGCAGCTGCCTTCGGAGCTCGAGGTGTTTGAGCAAGCCGGCAGCACGCAGGACAATGTTACACCCTCCTCCTCCCCCACAGGAAGTTAAGGATTCTACTGTCTCATTGTCTATTTAGCATGTCCGACTTGTAATATTTGTAAACTAACATTTTGATGGCAGCGGGCACCCCTACATACCCCATACCACCACTTTTGGGGGTGGAGAGGGGGGTGCCAAATTTTGTCTTCGCCTAGAGCAGCAAAATGTCTTGGGACGGCCCTGAATACACATAGCTCTTGCAATGCAGAAACAGCATTTTCTCTGTTTCACTCTTTCTGCCCATCACCTTTCTCTTAGCCAAAGGGTGTTTTTAAACAAGCAAGGCGAGCTGCGTGTGTGTGTCTGTGGCCACTGAATGACACAGCTGCATGCACGTGATGTACGTGGGAGTGCTTTGCACAGGCGACTCCCGGCATGGCTACCCTGGCCATGGAGGAAGCCTTCGCGCATGTGACTGGACCCGCATGGAACACTCCTGTGGACGCATCTCATTTAAAAACACCCTTAGTCTTTGAGGCCTGCTCCCCAGCCATATTACCTCGTACATGCCCTTTTTGGTGCTTGGTTTCTCAAGTAGAGTAAAATTAATGTAAAAATCTTGTAGGTTTTGCAGTTACTCACAAGTTTCTGAATAGCTGTAATGAAAATAGACAAGGATGACCATTTTTCATTTTGCCGCAGTTTGGAAAAAGTCTGTAGTGGACAAAACACTCGAGACGTAGGGAAAGAATTCCATTGGTTTGCACACATTTATGTTCAGATTAGCTTCACAGTCCTAGAAGATAGAAGCATAACATTTTAATATGAAATCTTAAGAGTCTGTAGAAGTTGAAATTGACATTAGGGGCTTTTTCAAGCTCTGCTTTTAAAATAGTTTCTGAAATTACTTCAAACTATTGGGCAGAAATGATGTCATTTGAAACAGATTTCTTTGACAACATGTACATGTTATTGTCACCATTTCCCTTGCATGGGTGATGGGTGGATTGCAGGAGTGTGCACGCAACCCCACCCACCGCTGGCGGAGTTCCTACGCACCCCCCTCCCCTGCACACCCGCCTGCCATGGCATTTGCACAGGCATTCCCGCGTGCACGTGGGGTGGGGGGGGGATGATGCCCATATGAAAAGGGCCTAATGTTGGGAGGCCATCATGGTTCTCAGCACTTATTCTCCTACTTTTTGGAATAAGGAATGGTACTGGAGCTCCTAGAGCCTGAAGATTTCCTTTTTATTAACTTTTACATCTTTCATTGCAGAGGAACTGACTGCAAATGTTTCCATTTCCCCTGCAGAATTGTTAATTTGTCTCCCCTCTCACGTCTTCATGGGAGTCTAGGACATGATGTAAACCGGATTGCCCTGATCTGTTTTGATGCATGAAACATTTGTGCTGCAACTGCTCATTAGTGCTGCATGTATTCTATAAAAAAATCTTGTTGAATTTTTGCAAGAACAGTTTATGATCAGGGGAATAAAATATATAGAGAGAATTCATTAACCAAGCATTAAAAAACACACACATCAATTTGCCAGCTCAAAAGGTATACTTACTGGAGGTGTTTCAGGCGAGTTAATTTTTAGAGTCTTGCTTGACTTGCCATTCAGAATTATTTTGCAAATACGGTTTAACTGCAAAGCGCCAAAACAGTTTAGAATCTGGTTTCTGATACTAGTTATGTTCATATGAGAGTATTAAATTCACTTTCTGCAAGCATTATCTGCAAGCATTCTCTAGTATATGCTTTATACTTGCTATTTCTATGATCATTTGTCAAAAGTCCTTGGTTCTCTTAAGTAAAAAGAAGTGTTTTGGTCCAGTAAATAAAGTTCATGTATTTATCTTCTCCCTCTCTCAGAGGAAAAGAGGCAGGAGGAGAATCACTCAGCCAAAACATACCTTAGGTTGTCAGCAATAAAATGATGTATATAATGGCCAAAGATGGTCATTGTCAGCTGCAAAACGTGTTGACTACATCCTCAACTTCTTACCTACGCTTTCGCTCTCATTTAATCCTTTGTTGAGAGGGTTTTGGTAAAGATTTAAAAACAAACACATAGTTAATAACATAGACTTTTAATCTATTTGTCATTTTACAGTTTATCATGTCTCTTCAATATTTTAAATTATTCTGATAATTTGATTACCAGTGCTGAGGGAGATAACTGAAGGAAGGTTTGAAATCTAAAAGTTTTTGTGATGTGGACCTTCTATGGTATGTGAAAACATAGGGTTAAGCTTTCTGAAATGTGACTTCCGAAGACCTGTAACATTTATTTAAAGCTTTATTTCCAGGGACCCATGTTTACTGTGTTTTCTCCACTGGTGGTAATGGGGAAAATGCAATGAACATAGTTTCCTGATAATTTCTAATATGTGCTGAAGAATTTATAGGTACTAGGAATGTAAATACATTGTGTTAACATAATCCTAATTTTTTCCAATTTTTTTCTGTCTCTTTTGCAGGTCTCCCTTGCAATTATGGAGATTTAAATGGATTAGACGGTGTGGAGGGGGATTCCCCCTCCTCACTCCTTTGGTGGTTGGCTCTTATAATGTTCTGTAGGCAGTAACAATTTTGTTGTATAAAATGGAGAAATAAAGACTTCTGTATATGAATTTATATTTCTAAATGTTTATTTTTTAAGTGCCAAACCAAACAGCACAATTATCATGGCAGCTGCCTTACACTACTTACAAATCATGAAGTACCTGTGACACATTTTTGTAGCAAACACTAAGTGCCCTGGTATCTTTACAGGGGCTCCTCAGAACAAGTGAGCAGCTTCAGAAAGGTTAAAATGGGCTCTTTTATGCCCGACTGTACTTTGAAGTGTCATTCTCAGCAGCATGCCTTGGATATTATTTCTGTAGTGACCAGGGGCAGTGAAGGCCAGATCAAGGCCTTTCTCTCTTCTTACTGCTACAATGCAGCAACTATCAAGGATAACTTTGGCCGGAACGCACTTCATCTCGTTTCATCCTGTGGTAAGAAAGGAGTATTAGATTGGCTGGCAGAGACCAAAGGAGTGGATTTGTTGGCAAAAGACAAGGAGTCAGGATGGACAGCTTTGCACCGAAGCATCTTTTATGGACACATCGACTGTGTGCTGTCACTACTGAAGGTAAGTGTACAACTTTATGTAGTACAAAATAACTTTTTAAATATGAGTTTGCTGTATAGCTAAGGTCATACTAGGAATATCACAGATTTAAGTAAGGATATGGTTTCATAAACTGATTTAATCTGCACAAAACCCTGTGAGGACACTTTGTTATTCCTAACTTTTATCAATTTGGCTTAGCTTGATTTTTTTTTTTATTGATATGTTAGCCAGAGATACTAAGTATAGGAATCTGTTTCATCTTTGAAGATATGTAATTCAGGATGGCTTCAGTTCCCATCAACTCTCAATTACATCAGTAACACAGAGGGGAGGAGGTAGCTTAATCAAATAAAGCTTAAACTTTGTCCCAAGTCAACCATTGCAGATGTTTTGGGATATAGGAAGTAACCTGAGAACCAAATTAAGTCATCACTACATCCTTGCAGAGTTTCTTGTGTGGAAGTAAAAGTGAACCATAAAGAGCAGAGAGCACATGAGGGCATACAGATTTAACCCCTGACCGCCTCCAATCTGGCTTCCGCCCCCTTCATTCTACTGAAACTGCTCTTGCTAAGATCACCAACGATCTTCTTGTGGCTAAACCTAATTGCCTCTGTTCCATTCTGGTCTTCCTTGACCTCTCTGCTGCCTTCGATACTGTTTGACCACTCATTCGTGCTGAGCTCACTTCACTTCACCCTGTTGGCTTCCAAGGCTCCGTCCTTGACTGGTTCTCCTCCTACCTCTCTGACCACTCTTTCAATGTGTCTCTTGCCAGCTCCACCTCCTCCTCCCTTCCCCTCTCTGTTGGTGTTCCCCAAGACTCTGTCCTTGGCCCTCTCCTCTTCTCTATCTATACCCTGTCCCTAGGCAAACTCATTGCCTCCCATGGCTTCCAATATCACCTCTACACTGATGAC
>QEPC01008879.1:1575139-1620321 GCA_003113815.1 Sphenodon punctatus | reverse complement strand
GCAGACCTGTGCCTGGAGCGGCAGGTGGAGGCAGTCGCGAAGGCTGCCTTCCGCCAGCTGTATCTGGTGCATAGGCTGCGTCAGTTCATCTCCGGCCTGGACCTGGCCTCCCTCCTCCATGCCTTCGTCACCTCGAGGCTGGACTACTGCAACGCACTCTACGTAGGGCTTCCCTTGTTCCTGGTTCGGAGGCTGCAGCTAGTGCAGAATGCGGCAGCTCGTCTTCTTATGGGGACGGGCCATCGGGAGCATATTACACCTGTGCTCCGGACTCTGCACTGGCTGCCAATAGCGTGCCGAGCTAGGTTCAAGGTTTTAGTATTGATCTATAAGGCCCTTCACGGTCTCGGCCCCTCGTACCTCAGGGATCGCCTCGCCCTCCGCGCCTCAGAGTGGCTCCTGCTGTCGGCGGGGGGGTGCCTTCTTGGAGGTCCCCCGCGTAAAGCGGGGGCCACAATGGAGAGGGCATTCTCGGTGGCCGTGCCTTTGGAACTCCCTTCCGGAGGAAGCCTGCCTGGCCCCAAGCCTGTTATTTTGGTGGTATTGCAAAACCTGGCTGTTTGCCCAGGCCTTTGGGGAGGTGGGGAGGGTGGGTTAGGGTTGTGTTTTCCCCCCCTACCTTGTTTTATTGTTTTAATGCTGAATTGTTTCTCAGGGCCCTGTTTTAGAAAGTATTTTAACTGCTGATTGTTTTAACTGTTTTATATTGTTTTATATTGTTGGAAGCCGCCCCGAGCTGTCTGCAGGAGGGGCGGGGTATAAATGCTTTAAATAAATAAATCCCTCAAAACCCACCTCTTCTGCTCTGCCCTCTGCGACTCCTCGCTCCCCTCTCCTAACTCCTGCTGATACCTTCCATCCAGTACAATCTGTTACCTTAGGTCTGGGTACTCAAATCCTCACCACATAAACCAGCCAGCCATCATCCTCGATGTAACCAAGTCAAGCACGTGCATCTGGAACCTTGCATCTTTGTGAATGTTACACCCCTTGTCTCTCCCTCCTTTCCCCTTCCTTCGTCTCTCTCTTCTTCTCCCCCCCTGCCCCCCGGTCTCTCAGATTGTAATCTCTAGGGCAGGGACTGTGTCTATTCCATTACTTTGTAAAGCACCAGGTACTTTGCTTGCACTATATAAATGCTTGATGATGATAATAATAATAATTAATAAATAACCCTTTTTTCCCTCCCATGCCCCCAATTCACAAGTTAAGAGTATAGACTGAAGAAATGCATTGTTTAGTTTCAGGATAGGGATTGTATTTGTTTCCACTTACCGATTTACTGACTCCCCTGTATAGACCAGTTGCTTGAAGAAACTGGGATTTTATTCCTCTGAAAGGAGAATTTTGGAATTTCCCTTTACTTTTCGGAGGATATTGGGCTGGCATGGTGGCAGGCTTTCTCCCAATCTTCCCTCCCCCTCCTGCACATACACAAACTTGTCTTGCATGACAAAAATGACCTAAATATCTTGCTAAAAAACTCTAAATACATTCCTAATGTATAGCCAGCTAGATGCATTTTAAGACATATAAGGGGAAAACTGAAAACATCATGATTTTTAAAAGAACAAAGCTTTTGAGGACAAACTGACCAAAGTGGTGGTAAGTTCACAAATTGTAAGCTGAGTTTTCAAATTTATTTAAAAACTTGCTTCATGTGTTACTTTACTTGCATTCAAAGTAATGTTTCTGAAAGGCTAGTGCATTTATTATTATTTTTTAAGTGTCTGCTTCATTCATTATCGGTGAACTTTAAAATATTCTCAGTATAGGTGGTGTTCCAAAAAATTGAGCTCTTAAGATACATCTTGATCTTTCTTATTTTCTTATTTTTGCCTGTGTATATTAGTGATTTTAAAAGTATTTTCTCTTTTGGACTAAAATTAAATCATGAAGTAGGTGAATAATTCATCCAAGGAACTTTGTCATGAAGTTTTTTAGTGGTATAGGGTGGTAAAAAAAAGTGACGGCAGTCTGTGGGTCACCGTCGTCTGTTTTTTTAGCACCACCAGATTTGGATGTAGTAGTGGCTAGCCGGAGACTTTCTGGGGGGATAGCCTGGGCTACTGACTGCCCAGTTGGGCCAGAGCGAGCTATAACATTTGTTATAACCTGTTGTGCCCTGGCCTGGATCGGGTCAACCGTGACCGGCCATCAGCGGGTGCTTTCATATGTGATGGGCCCACCATAGCCACAGCCTACTCAGGGTCAGAGCATGACGGGGGCCCAGGCCTGGGAGGGGTCAGGGTGACACATGGATGTGTGTTTGCCTATCTCTGCCCCTGCGTTGCGTGCAGCTCCCCTCCCCCCGGCTGAAGGGCAGCCAATCCATGGCAGCCAATGATGGCCGCCATAATGCCTGGCCCCAGCTGCCACTCTGGACCAGGTTGAGTAAAGCGGGCTATCAGCCGTGATAGCTTGGTTCATTCCGGGTCCGGTGGCTGGCTTCCAACTGTGGTGGAGCTTAGCCCGGACTAAATTCCACCACTGTTGGGAGTCAGACTGTGGTAACATGTGACGGCCCTTTTTAAACATGACATTGGGCACGGATTAATCTGTGCTAAAGCGGATTAATCCGTGTCAAATGTCATGTCTGAAAACACCCATAAGTAGGGGGGCATAACACAAGGAGCAGGGCCAGCTTGCCTCATGTTCATGTGGCTCCCTGCCCCCATGGTGGCCTGGCCACCAACAGGTTTGTTGTGCTGGCAGACCCGATCCGGACCTTGGTGGTAACGACTTCCCGGTTTGGATCGTGTTGAGATGGCGTGCTCTGCCGTCACTTTCGTTAACACCCATAGTTGCATAAAAATAGACTTGAAATATGCGAAATGCAAACTAATTGTTGTTAAAACATATACATCTCTGACTGACTTTTTATTGGAATCAGCAATTGCCTTTTGTTTGTATGGTGCTTTGGGGGACATGGTGGTAATCATTGTGCTGCCCTTGAGGAAGTCTCCTTGCACTAGAAATAAAAACAAATCTTAATTTTGTTTAACATTTTAACTAACATTTTGAGTTAGCTGTTCTAAGTTTGAATATTAAACGTGTTGTATCTTTGTAAGAGATACAAGAGCCAGTGTGGTGAGAAATGTGAGAGAAGAGCCAGTGTGGTGTAGTGCATCAGGTGCTGGACTTGTACCTGGGAAGTTAGGGTTCAAATCCTGCCTTTGCCATGAACTCACTTGGTGCCTTGGGCAAGTCGCAACCTCTCAGCCTCAATTCCTGATCTGTATAATGGGAATATGTGTATGTCTGTGTATCTCGGTGTTCCCCTCACCTATGTCCATCTTAGATTGTAAGCCCACTGGGCGGGGACCTGTCTTCAAATTAATAAATCTGTGATTTTTAACGTACTGCATATGCTTAGTAGCACTATAGAAATGATAAGTAGTAGTAATCTTCCTACCCCAAAATGTACATGAATAAAACAATTTATGCTCTGTAAACTGTATTTCTAAGGAACAAATGTAAGTCCTAGTATGTAAGGTTTAGATTTCTTTTTCAGCATGGAGTTGGTTTATATGTGCAAGATAAAGACGGCATGTCTCCCTTGGACCTTGTAATGAAGGACAGACCAGCCCATGTAGCTTTCAAGAATACTGGTAGGTAACCAGATAACACAGGCGTAGCATGCAAGAATCTCTTTCTGCTTCTGTTAACATACACACATTTATGTATAAACAAAACTATTACCTTTTAGAGGTGATTGTATTAATGATATTGCTTAAAGATATTCTATAAGCAGTGTGTAGACAACATGACTAGTATTACACCCCCACGTTCTGAACCATTATCCATGATGAATGCAACTGCGTTAGTGTTCATAACCGTACCAGCAAGTGGATTTTTACAGCCCTGGTGCATTCTTCCCCCACTGCAAATCCTAGCCTGATGACTAGGCATTTGTATGTGTCTGGCTAGTGAATTTATATAAATATATTATAGTAAGTATTTTATATATAAAATACATACAGCCCTGCACAACGGTTAAAGTTCTAGGGCAGACAAGGGTCACAAATTGTCAAGGCCCTTTCAAGAGACCCTCCTCTTGAGTACCCTCCAGGTGTATCTGCACTCATTGCTGATATGTATTTCTGTTGACAAAGCTGGAGTGCAAGTTGATGGTGCTGGTAACAATTGGAGTGAATCTGACTGGCTTTCTTTACTTGGTCTGTATTTAAGAATTGCCTTAGAGAAAACTGGGCTTCTTTGACTTAAAAGTAAATAGCTCTGATGTTAAGAATATACATTTGCAACTTTCACTGGAATTCAGAAGCAAAATTAATTCCATGTTGCTCAAAGCAGCCATTTTTAAATGACTGTCGTTATCTTTAATTTTGAAAACTTTTTAGTGCATCCATGGCACTATTTTGTCTTTGCAGAATTGCTTCTACCTACGGCTCCAACCTCCAAAGCCCTCTGTTAGCACAAGTGTTATTAATTTCTAGGGTACTTGTGCCTGTAGAGTGCTTTGAGGATCAGGATCTCTGTAACTTAATCTGCAATTCAGAGTGCTAGTTTTAACAAATTTATTTAAGTGTCATTTTAAGTGAAATTTCCTCTTTGAAAGTATATTATAGGGTTATTTAAGTGCGCTCAAAAAGCATTTTCTTTGTTTTGTTTAATTTTATATTCTACCCTATCCATACATTTTGGGAACCTGCCCCGAAATTTATGGATAGGGTAGAATATAAAATTAAACAAAACAGAACAAAGAAAATGCTTTTTGAGCATTTATTTGAGCTTTTTGAGCATTTGAGCATCTATTTATAAAATAGAGATAAATAAATAAAGCAATTCCACTCCCGTGACCTCCCCAGGCCCTATTTATTTATTTATTTATTTATTTAGTGTTCCTGCTGTGCTGCTTCATGCTTTAGCAGTGACAAGTGTTCAGTCCTTTTCTGTTCTAATCAGTTGCACACTTGGTTACAGTGATATTTGGCTGTTTAAATCTTATTCAAATCTCAAAGTAACTTTCCTATGTGAATTTATTTTATTTTAATTTGTACCCCTCCCCCCTTCCAAGGCTCAGTGCAGTTTACAAAATAAGAATAGATAAAATACATACAAATATAAAAGTCCTCTAAAAACTCATGCCCACCCACCCCGTATCCCTGCCTGACAAACGCTTGGTCAAAAAGAAAGGTCTTGCACTGTCTCCAGAAGATACTCAAGCTCGGGCTTAGATGAACCTCCAGGGAAAGGAGGACTAAATGTTACGTCCTCATTTATGGTATTGTTTTTATAAACCACCAATTTAATTCTGATATTTGGTTGGAAAGTAGTTCAGAAATACTTAAAAATAAACCACATTTTGGTGTCGTCCTAGTTAAAGCCGAGATTGTATTCTATTCCATAACTGTATTCAACTTCGCAAGCACTCCACACTAATCCTACTTGAGTTTGAAAGCCTCGCAGGTTCTCTTACTCAAGGACAAAATCGTACAAACATATGTAGTGCTTGCTTTTACTATGGAAGTACGCATGGTACTAATGTGAAGCATCTGAAATTGTTTGCAGGATTGCACGGTGCCTGAATGACTGTAAAGAAAATCCTTCAAATAATTATATTTAAAAAGTCTTGCTTAATTATAAAGATTTTATTTAAAATTGGTGTAGCTTGTATTGTATTAGAGCTTATTCACACATTTTTCACCCAGTGGAGAGAGTTGACACGCAGTTGTAAGCCACTCCTCACCCAAAGTGGGAAGTTCACATGAGCTCTGCTCCATGCATGTGAGAACTATATGCGAATGAGCTCTTTGTTGATTTAAAATCAGAAGTAGTGTTAAGCTAATGGAACTCCTGTACGAATGCGATAGCTAATGCATGTAGAATTTGTCATTTCATTTCAGATCCCACAGATGTCTACACTTGTGGAAACAATATAAACTTTACCTTGGGTCATGGTGGTCAACAGGGTAAACATCATCCTGAATTGGTGGATCTCTTTCCTAGGAATGGTGTTTACGTCAAACAGGTATTTCTGAAATAGAAGACACCTTATTTAGTCTTGTTTAACTTGAAAAAATAGTTGTCTCTAATCTTTTTGTGATGAAGCCTTTTCTCACATGAAGAATCTAATTTCAGGCCACAGTTCAGTGAGGTGCTTATGCATGTATGTAACATGGAAGCACTGAATAGCCCTGTAGAAATCAGTGGGACGATCCCTGTTTAAAATGTAACATGCTTTTAAATATCCTGCTGAATTACTTACGTTTAGTACTGGTACTAGCCCTTAATGCCAGCACAATTCCCCTTGAAAAAGAGACTTGCACATGTGCTAAGGGCACCAAATGGCTTGAAGATTGTGCTGTTTATTAGTTGCTTATTGCTGCTTTTAAATTTCACTGTTCACATGAGTAAGGTCTGTCTATATGATTCAGCGTAGCATGTCATTTTTCACTCATCAATACACAATGCTTTAGTGCTTCCCAATTCAGTTTAGATGCTTCAGTGCTGTGTTTATAAGAACTTGGATTGATTTCTGGTTTGGATCCCCAGTCAGTTGCTGAGCTGCGCTGTGAAGTAAGCATAGCTTCGCTTACAGCATGTTACATGAGTAAAATACTTACTTCAGACACATGATGTAATGTTTCAGTGCCAAGTAGACAACGGGTTAACTTGATACATAGAATATTGTGCCATGTTATGCTTTCTCCAATATAGTCTTATTATTTTGTAATTTGTTCTTGCATCACTCAGTAGTGGACTGTGACCCCAATAGCAGGTTGAATGTTCAGCGTTCTGTTTGCTTTCTTACCCTGTAATATAGTAATGGGTAATCTTATAGTTCTTTGGTTTAAGCTCAATTTTTGGCCTTAAACATTTGATTCAGACTTTGTTCCATTTGTCTGGCCTTGTTTAAAAATAGTAGTTTATATTTTTTGTCTATATCAAACCTGGTTTGTAAGTTCTCAGGGCTGGCCTAAGGTGTTTTGATTCTTCTAGTGCACTGCCCACCTCTCCCGCCCCCCCCCCCCCTTTCCTTTCTGGCGTTGCAAGTTCGGGGCTAGGTAGGTCGGAGGCACTCAGCTGGGGCAGAAGTGGGGAATCCAAGCAATGCTGCACCTACCTGCAGTCCAAACTTCAGGTAGGGGATTTCAGTGTAAGTAGGCATGGGTGGGGGCGGAGCTCCTGTTCTGCACTGCTTGGTGGAGAATGACACATTGGACATGACTACCCTCTACTTGAAAGGTAGTTAATTAAAGTGCTAAACCCATCCTGCAGTGCAAGCCCTGAAGGTTTCCATGTGGACAAGGGCACACCTGCCACAATTGGTGGGGAGGTAGTCCTCAAGACTGGCTTGCCTATCTTGGTCAGACCCCTTGCTTCTGCCTGCAGAGGGTCCACCATGCCCAATGTCCACCTACAAATTTTACATTAAGCAACAAACTTTCAATTAATACTTCTACTCTATATTTTGTAAATACAATGGTATTTTCTTATGAGATTATAATGATAAATATGGAACTTAAAATAAACAGTAGCTAGTAAACTGATATCCTTGTGAATGAAAATAGTTTAATCATTTGTTCTGAAACACAAGCGTTAAGGATTTATAATAGGCTTTTATCACATAAGGAGGAAAATATGAAAAATATTTTTGGACATAATTTTTTCTAGTAAAAATTTGCAAGAGTGACGCTTTCAAATGTCTTATGGTAATTACAGAAGGATGAAAGCCAAGAGGTTCTATTTCTAGCAGTACAGTAGGTTTCCTGATTCATAATCTCTTATCCAGCAGAACTGTGCTGAGCAGCCATGGTCTTAAGGGTTGATGCAAATAGGTGATCACTGAAGAGTGGGATTTGCAACTAGGTTTAATTTTCCTAAACATGTCTTTACTTTAGGTCAGAAAGTGGAATGATATAATACTTCTGTTGCGTTGGGGACCCCACCATTGGAGCAATTCCATCATTGGAAGAATGTTCCTCTGGCCAGTTACGTTGACTTTGCCAAGATAAAGACTTCTGTTGACCTGAAATAACTCGCCCACCATGCCTTATTTTCTGTGTTTGCAAAGTGCTGATAAGATTTATATAGCACATATATAGGTTTAATATTTTAACATTTGGTATGAGACAAATGTCAAGTAATTGTGGTGTGGCACATATAATTATAGTGAACTTATCTTTACCACTTACAGTAGTTATTTTGGAAACCCCAAGTGCAATAACTTGAAAATGCCCATTAGTCTGAATCAAGCCTTCCACATGGCACTTCGCACAATACTGTGAATTTGGGGGCATGCAAGCCATTCTCCAGGTTTTGTTTTTTACTTGGTTAGGTAGATTCTTAATATCATTAGTTTGCTATGTTATACAGATACCACAGTTTCCTTGCACTGCATTACAGGACAGTTCCTGCTTTTAAAAATTTTCTGTGGGCCAATATGTTTGCTCATGCACTGAAGTTTATTATTATTTTTAAATAAGAAACCTATTAAATTGCAATAATTTTTCTCCTTCCCCCCCCCCCCCCTCAGGTTGTACTCTGTAAATTTCACTCAGTGTTCCTATCCCAGAAAGGACAAGTTTATACCTGTGGACATGGTCAAGGAGGACGCTTGGGGCATGGTGATGAACAGACATGCTTGGTATATTGGTTTAATTGTTTTAAAAAATTTTTTTTTTTTTAAAAAAAATATGGTTGCTGTATTTATTAGTGTGAGAATTATTGAGTGCAGCCAGACGAGCTATGGCAGCCCAATCCCCACATGACCTCGTGGCAGGCAATCACCACCACCACGCTATGGGGCCGGCGTTGGGAAGCTGGGCAGGCTGGCCACTGCCAGAGCTGCCGCCATGGCCGGGGTGGGCCACACACTGACCACGCAAGTGGGCTTTGGTCCAACTGAGATCCTGCCCCTGGGCATGACATTGCCATGCATGACGGGCAACACCGCCCACCACTCAAGGTCTTGCAGTGATGCCCCTGCCTGGCAGGGCAAGTGCAGCCCGGGCACAGGTTACCCTGCCTTGAGCAGCCTTACCCCATGTTGTGTAAGGCTGCTGCACGACACATCCTTGGAATCTTTCTGAGGAAGTGTCACATAGCAGCCAACTGCTCCCCTGCCCCGGGGCAGTGGGAACGTCTGGCGAGTGCCGGTCACCGCTGCATCATGTGGCCTGGCTGCCCAGAGTGGGGTAAGGCTACCCAAGTCGTGGTAGCCTCCTCACTCGTGGTTTCTCCCATTCTCTTAGATAGGAGTAAACATTTAATTGTACCATACAATTTCTTGTTGTGGACTACATTCACTAGAGCTATTATAATTTTTGTTCAGCAAATATTATAGGAAAAATTTAAACAAAATCTATTTTAAATATAAACTGGAACTAATATCTCTTTCTTTCGAGCACCATGGTTACACTACTACAGTCAATTATGATATAGAATTCAGCTGGAATGATGCCACAATCTTTGCAAAGACCTGCTGCCATAAACAGCAGCAGTGTTCACAAACTATGATTCCACATAAACCACTTAAAGTTCTCTTTCAGAGAAACCTGCAAGATAGTTTCAGTACTGTATGCACATAAATAAGTGGTGATCAAGACTCTGGTCTCCGTATGGATGACTGCGCAACTGAAGTGTGGCCATGCTATACGTTACTTAGGTCCTCTACAGATACTATTGAAAATTTTCACAGGGCACTATTCATATTTTGTAAATGCTACTTAATTAGCAGACAAGACTCATAGCTTAGTTGCATTGGGATGAATATTACCTTAGTTCTATTAATCTAACTGTACAAACTCTGACGGAGAGCTCTGAGGACTTTGATATGGATAGCAGTGGATGCTATAGAAAAACTTAAATTCTACTGAGAAAGTTTTAAGCATCTGAAAACCACTTAAACTATCTCTTTTCTGTAAGATTGGAAGCAGGTTTATTATAAGAAGGTCGGGATTCTTGTTTGTCTTCGGATAATCTTGTTTCCAGCTATGAGAAGTGAGAAATACTAGACCTCAGATCAGCGCAATTTGGTAGAAGAAATAGGCATTTAGAAAAAGGCTTTCCCCTTAGCCTGATTCAGCTAACTTCTTTAAATTGTTGGTGGCTGTTTGAAGCAAAAGGTGACCTTGTCAAAAGTGCATGACAAAAATAGTCTGGCATATGATTATTGCCACTTTTATACAGTGAGTATCATGAGAAATATGTAATTATTTTATAATCATCGTTTTCGTTTGCATTTCTCATTTGACAGTGTGTGTCCTTCGTGCCATTTGGTGGTGGTGTGGTTATCTGGGTACAGATATGAGTAGTACTATTTCCAATACTTGGTCAATCTCTCCTAGATTCCTAGGCTAGTGGAAAGCCTCTCTGTTCATCAGTGTTCTCAGGTGGCAGCAGCTAAGGATCATACAGTTGTTTTAACAGAAGATGGATACGTATATACCTTTGGCCTAAATACTTTCCATCAACTGGGTATACTTCCTCCTCCTTCAAATTGCAGTGTTCCCAGACAGGTAAAAATAACATTTCAATCAACATTTAAAATTTGTTGTTTTGTTTTCATTATATTTATTACTTGGGTATGTTTTTTATTAAAGTCTTCAGTTATCAGTGAGGAAAGGGGTAGGTGTGTGGGACAGGGACTTAGCTGCTGAATACATATGATCAGTCATTCATCAACATGGACAGCTGGATGATACTTTCTTTGCAGAGGAACAGAAATGTCTGATCATGCACAGCAACAGCATGCAGCCTCTTGAGCTAGGAAGTGAAGAATATTGAGTATAATGAAGGGAGAATTTCAAGAGGGCATTTACCCAGTAAATTGGGATGATATTCTCCTGTAGAATATGCCATGGGATCCTTAATGGCCCTAAATGATCATAATATTAATTCTTTCTGTCTGAGAGATGTAATCTTGAGTAGGGCTGATGCGGCAGCAGCTGTTACCGCACTGCGATTCCGTTCCACCATTTCGGAATTGCCCGCGCCACACCGCGACTTTTCTGCGGACATTCCGCTAATTCCGACGGAATTCTGCAAATTGCGGAAAAATTGTGGAAATTGCGGAAAACCGCTATTCCGCTATTTTGTGGCGCTGGCGGAATTGCGGAAGTAGCGAAAATGTCATGTTTCCACGATTCCACTAAGTAGCAGAATTAAATAAGCGGAACCGCGGAATGAAACTAGCGGAATGAAAGCCTCTGCCATGCCATTCCACTAATTGCGGAAACATTGTTTCCGCCGGAAATAGCTACCGCTGCGATATTCCGCTACAGCCCTAATCTTGAGCATCACAGTACCCACAAACAAGCTGCAGCGACATTGGTATTGATAGGTTGAAGCTTTCTGATCCAGTTGCTGTATTAGCCACCTGCTGCTTAGGTGTTATGAACTTTGTTTGGATCTCTCGTTGAAGTACTAGCTTGCACGTGACCTTGGCCAAAGGGGTACAGGTTTGGGCTTAGACAGGAAAAGGGAAAGTAGATTTGTCCCTCTCTTTGTCATTGGTGACAGTGTCTCATTTTACATACTTTTGAAATGAGTCCTGCTTTTTAAGCTAAGAATTCTGTATATTAAGCCTAAGTAGCTTCCTTACGTGCACTGACTATACTTGTTTTGGGTGCATGCAACACTCAAGTCATTTTTTTTTCATAGATTCAGGCAAAAAATCTTAAAGGGAGAATGGTGATCGGAGTGGCTGCAGGCAGGTTCCATACAGTGCTATGGACCAAAGAAGCGGTATATACCATGGGGCTGAATGGTGGTCAACTAGGTGAGATAATGATAAACATAAAAATCTGCCTTTACAAAATGTTATTGTTATAACATAATAAAGCTGTCATCCCTTTTCGAAGAGAAGCACCAGAATGTTTGTTTGGTCTCAAATGTTGTAATGCTGACAGTAAGGGTGAAAACAGATGATTGTTCAGGCCGCTGGAGCCCATGTTCAGTCCAGCAGAATAAACGGGCAGCCCCATGCCCACATTCTATGTGCTTGAAGCAGCCTCCACACAGTGGTGCTAAGAACCCTCCCCCTTCCACCCCCTCCTCCACCCCAAGCTACCTGTCAGATGGACGGCCCTTCTAGCAATCCCCTTTCTCCCCCAGGGCTGCCTGTCTGGGTGTGCCAGCGATCTTCCTGTCCCCCAGGGCCCACCTGTCAGCAGGCTCCAGGGGGACAGGGAGATCGTTGCCTCAGCCAGCCGGCCCAACTGATAGGCAGCCCGAGGGGGACAGGGAGATCACTAGCTCTCCTATCCCTCTCTCCAAGTCACCTGTCAGCTGCATGGGTGTGTTAGGTGGGACACTATGGTGCTGGTGGAACTGGATGCGAGCAAGGCTGCAGGCGAATCTAACAGATGGGCTGCAGACATGTGGGCACCCATTAGCCTTGATTAGCTTGCATGGTTGGGCCTGCAATCTCAAAAACACTGTGAGCATTCAGTGGGTGATGGCTGCATGGCAGATGCAGGCTAACATCTGGTGACCACCTAATAAATAAGCGGGTGAACACGTGGTGGGTGCTGGCTAATGTGGACTAACGTCTCGTTTGTTTTCACTGTAAGAGTGTAGTCAGTTAAAACATTTTGAACTTATGAGGTCTACACAGTCCGTTCTCAGTATCTGTGTCCTCAAGAAGACTGTTACCAATAGGATGCATGTAGATATATAGAGCAATCCAACGGGCCGCGTACGCTGCCTGCTGGTGCTGTGCTCTGGTTGGAACGTGTGCACTCAGGTACGCATGAGTGCTGTACGGACGGCACCATGTGTGCATGTGAGCATGCGCGTTTGGTTGTGCGCCATGCGGGGGTGGGTGGGTTGATGTATGTAGGCCGTTGGATTGCTCCCATAATGTGTAACAAGAACCAACTCCCTACTTGGTAGATCAGCACCATTGGTACTCCCTGTTGCTAGCATAGGTTTTTGAGAGCAGCAGTATAGCAGAAACACTATTGGCAATGTGAGACCACCTCTAGAGGGATTGGCTGAGGAAATAGCCCTGATATTGCTGAGTAGTTTTAGTGAGAACAGCACTCTAAGATAGGCATTTAAGACAAAGTAACATAAAATATTAAGTGGTAGACAGGAATAGGCTAGTGTTGGGCTTTGCCCATTTCCTTCGTTCTCCCAACTTACGGTTGGGAACAAGCTCTTGCTCCGTAATGTGGGGTAGTTGCTCTGCGTGGTGCTGCTTGGCATGTGCTGTGAACTGGTTGGTACTAGAAGAGGTGTGTCTGTATGGTGTGATTTTTAAATCGCTTGGGAAAGATAGTCTTTATAATATTAAGCACGCAGGCATAAAGTATACTAGAAGCCAATGGTACATATTCTTCTAAAAGCTATGTTTCTTTTGGTAATGGGATTTAGGCTTCTAAGTGACTTGGATGCTTTTTGAAATTTTTTGGATTTGTTAGCCACCCCAAGCTGTTGTTGGTTGGAGGGCGCAATTAAATAAATAATAGGATTTAAGCTCTTATGTTGTAAATCTGTTCTGCCAGGTGAGCTTTTAGTTTAAGTTTCTGTTGCCTTATAAATACAGTTTATATTGCGTAATTAAAATGGTTAATTAAAATTTGGTAGTTCCCATGGTCTGTGGTTGTGTAAATAAAATATCTATTTCCCTTTTAAAATATTTTCATGTTCGGGCTATCATAGACTGCCTGATTTTGAAGAGGAATTCTTAATCACTGGAAAAGTTGAACTCCATTATTTACATTAAGATCCTTGGATTGGAAAGTGTTACATGTGATAAGTTTAACGTTTTATGTTCTGTCAAAAAAAAAATTTTCCCCTCATATTCTATAACTTTGGCATGTGCTATCTTGTTTTGTTATAGGATATTTGCTAGATCCTAATGGAGAGAAGTGCGTAACTGCTCCTCGACAAGTCTCTGCTCTGCATCATAAGGATATTACCGTATCCTTAGTCAGTGCAAGTGATGGTGCCACAGTATGTGTTACTGAAAGAGGAGATGTTTACTTGCTTACAGACTATCAGTGCAAGAAGATGGCTTCCAAGTGTGTTTTTTTCCTCTCAAGAGAAGTATATACTATTAAGATACTGTTCAGCTGAGCCTTTTATTTTAGCTAACTGTTTTGGAAGATCCCTTATTCTGAGTGTGTGTTGTAAGGGGAGTAAGCATACATCACTTTTTGGTATAATTGCTGGTTTAGTAGGAACAATAAGCTGGCATTTTTTATTTAGCTACATTGTTCAACTATCCTGCACCACCTCAAATCTTACTTTGTACAGTGACCAGGGTATGTGTGTGTCCATATGGCAATAACAGACACATTTCTCCTGGGGATCCTCGTGGCTGTCCAATCTGTACAGTAGGGTAGATCCCGCCAGCAGGAGGCAGACAAACCAAGTTTTGAGGAGCCTTTCCGAAGGGATCTAGCCTCTGCTCCCCAGTGTTTTGTCTGCCTCGGAGCAGCTAGGAAGCAGGCACGCAGCCTCTGAGAAGGAGGCAGCGGGGAAAAATCTTTTGGAACTCAAGGAGCTCCAGGTGCCAGGGGGAGAGTAATTCTCCTCCCTGTTCATCCCCTTCTCAGAGGGGTCAGGAGCTGAATCAGACCCCCCCTTCCCCATAGGCACGGGGGGGGGGGCAAAGGACGAGCAGTAGCCTCCTCCAGGACTTCCCTTGCCAGGGGTCAGGAGTGCTAGCGGACCCCCCCTTCCCCTCAGTCGCAGGGGGGCTGCGAGATGGGCAGGAGCCCGCTCTTCAATGCCCATCTCAAAGGGAGCAGTTTTTCACCCATCCCCCCCCCCCATAGGCGCGGGAGTCGGAAGGGTGGGAAACAGAGGGGGCCCCCTGGCGGAGCGCAAAAGCCCAGTCACGGAGAAAGAAAAAAGTAAGGGGCACTAGGACCCAGGAGATACCAGCAGTTCCAAGGCGCCAAAAGCCGCGACAGAGCTTTGAATTCCCTCAGCGCCCTCTCAGCCCAGCTCAATCAACGGAACTGCAGTCGCGAGTGGGTCCTCCCTCAACAGGCTTTCCCTGCTCAGAGAGGAGTAAAAAAGGGTAGAGCGGAGCCGCGGATCACCCGGCTAGACAACAACCCGCTCGGGGTTTCCTCCCTCTCCTGCCGGTATTTTTCCCAGCCAGATATTCAATGGGTCTCCTCCACCCGCAGACCAGTTGAACCGTCTCCCCCTCACCCTGCATCGCCCCTCGCAGATCAAAGGAGATGGCCACCACACAAAGAGTGGCAGCAGCAGCAGCAGCAGCAGCGGCCTCCGAGCAAGGAGCTGCAACTAAAACCGTGAGTCCCCCCCAGCAACAAGGGCAGGACCCACATATGGAGGTCCTGTTCCAAATATTAAAGGAGCTGAAGAGGAAGAGATCCCCTTCCCCAAACAGGGAGGCCAAGAGGTTTAAGGGAAAATCGAAGGGGGCTGGAAAGGGAAAACAGCCCAGGAAAACCTGGGGGATCGTAAGCCAGTTGGACTACCCAGAGGCCTCAGCTTCGGGGAATGACATCGCTTCAGAAGGGGACTCTGCCCCAAGGAAGAAGGGAAAAATGACTACAGGAGGACACCAGTGAGGAAGAGGGGGAACTGGAGGAGCAAGTTTCCGATTTAGACAGCGAAGGGGCACTGTCAAAGGAGGGAGAACCAGAGGAACAAGAACTGGAACTCTCATCAGACCCAGATAGACAATTCCCATATAAATATAGGGGAAAAAAATATGGCCTGGTGGTCAAGGCCCTGCACCTGAAAGAGAAAAAGGAAAAGGAGTCCTCTTTAGCATCCTCGGATGAGGAAGAGGATGAGGAGAGGGAATGCCTCCCAAGGACCAGAGAGAGAGAGAGAGAGAGGGGGGCATGGTTCTCGATAAGGCATATGAGAGAATCATAAAGAGGGAATGGAGACAGCCCAATAAGGCTTCCAGGCTGTCCAAAACCCAATTGAGCCTTTACTCCCTGTCAAAATCCAAAAGCATGCTCCCAGCGGCCCCAAAGGTCGACACAGCGTCAGCGTCGTTGGCCAGAAAGACAGTGTTTCCCACGGAAGGAGAATGCTTCCCCTGGGATCAGACTGATAGGGGGATTGAAATCAACCTCCGGAGGAATTTCGACAAGATGGCTACCATTATAAAGATGGCCACAATGACCTCATACTTTTCGAGGGCCCTGATGTCGTGGATCAGAAGAGCAGGTGATCCACGAGTATCCCCAGAAATGACGAGAGTACTCTCAACCCGAATCCAGCTAGCATACATCTTTATGGCGGACTCCTCAACTGACATCCTGTGCTGGGCTTCGAGGGCAGCGGCCTCAAATGTGGCAGCCCGCTGCAGATTGTGGTTAAGATCATGGAAAGGGGACAACACTTCCAAAAACACCGTCATTGGCACCCCCTACCAGGGAAGAAAGCTATTTGGAACCTGCCTGGACAAAGTATTGACAGATGCATCTGACAAGACTAAAAAATACACCCTACAATCGGTGGGGGGACAGGGACGCAATTTTCATCCCTCCACGACTTCATATAACCCTTCAGTGTCCAGAAGACCTTTCTTTCCCCACAGAGGGAACCAACAGCGGTACAAGCCAAGATGGCAAAAGAACAAGAACTTCGATGGGAAGTCAAAGCCGAGACAGGGAGCATCCCGTCCCAAATCAGAAGCATGACTCGGAGGACGGAGATGGGTCTGCCCAGACACGACTAAGGGACAGGCTTCAGTTTTTCGCGTCAAAATGGCGGGAGGCAACCACAGACGCATGGGTGATATATACCATCAGAAGAGGATATGCTATAGAATTCCTCAAATCACCCCATCACTACTTCTACGTCTCTCAGGTGTCAAAAGACCTGGTAAAACGCAACGCGATGGACGCAGAAATAACCAGACTACACGAAATCGGCACCATAGAGCCAGTACCCGACCAGGAACAGGGCAGGGGCCTATACTCCATGTTATTCCTGGTACCAAAGAAATCGGGAGAATGGAGGGCCATCTTGGACCTCAAGCCATTGAACCAAGTGGTCAAGGTCTAGCGATTCAAAATGGAGACGCTGCAATCCATCCGACTGGCAATCTCGAAGGACGAGTGGCTAACATCGATAGATCTGAAGGAGGCATACCTCCATATCCCAGTGATGGCGACACACAGACAATGGCTCTGGTTCTACTATAATCAGAGACACTGGCAATATGCGGCCCTCCCGTTCCGTCTGGCAACGTCTCCCAGGACCTTCACCAAGGTTCTGCTCATGTTAATCGCAAACCTGAGGACTCAAGGCATAAAGCTCCACCCGTATTTTGGCGACATTCTCATCAGGTCGTCGTCCCTGTATCAGGCACGGCAGGACACTCGCAGAATGAGAGTACCTCCAAGAGTACGGGTTTCTAATCAATTTCAAAAAGAGTCACCTCGAGCCAACTCAGGTGCTGGAACACTTGTGGGTGGTTCTGAACACCAAAGAAAACAAACTGTTCCTGGCAAGTCACAGGGTGCAACACCTCAACTCGCTAATACAGTAAATAACTTCGGCAAGAAAGTCACGCCTCAAAACCTTGACGAGCCTACTAGGAGCCATAACCTCTTGTCTGGAAAGAATTCAATGGGCCCGGTTCCACTCCAGGACGCTCCAGCGTTTCCTACGACCCTGGCAAGACACGCTGACACAGGGGGGGAACCCATGGATACGCGTTCTGGACCAAATCAAGGAATCTTTCCAGTGGTGGACTCAACCATCCAGATTTCTGGAGGGAATACCAATCACAGATCCAGTAAGGACAACCCTGACGACGGATTCAAGTCTATGGGGTTGGGGGGGCACACACCCAATCGCTCACTGCTCAGGGGCAATGGAAGCCATGGGAGCTCAGACACCACATCAGTTGGTTGGAGCTCAGGGCCATATATCTCGCTCTAAAAGATCTCGCCCCGGCACTCCAAGGAAAAAACGTGATGGTTTACACAGACAATACAGTGGCAAAGGCCTATGTAGACCATCACGGAGGATCCAGATCCGAAACCCTGCACCAGCTGGCAGCGACTCATCAGTTACCATTTACCATTTATTTATCAGGCACTGGCTTCCGCCATGGCCAAAAATACATATACAAATACAATTAAAACTGTATACAATAACCAATACACAGTTGGCTGTATACAACATACACAATCTCAGTTATCATTTACCGGGTCCCCCATAACCTCTTTTTCACATTGCCATAGCCTCGATCATACATCTACTTATACATAGTTCCAGCACTACTTATCAAGGTTCTTATCCCTTACTTAATATACTACCATACTCTTGATCAATACTTATACAATTCACTATTCAGCAGGTATTACCATTCTACATTTAC
This sequence comes from Sphenodon punctatus, assembly GCA_003113815.1. Classification (NCBI taxonomy): domain Eukaryota; kingdom Metazoa; phylum Chordata; class Lepidosauria; order Sphenodontia; family Sphenodontidae; genus Sphenodon; species Sphenodon punctatus. Next base: position 1,602,017 of record QEPC01008879.1, on the reverse strand, counting down.
GTCCCCAATTGGTAGTTGAACAGCTAACCATTCCCTGAGTCCTGCTACCAATACTAATCCCCAATCCATCCTCCCCAACTCATTTCATATCTTGCTGTGACCATGGTACCCTGGCAACTACCTTCCACTTATAATTCCATGTATTTCCCTAACTATTCCAGCCCTTGTCAGGTATCTAGCTATTTCCTTATGGCCTCTGCATTGGGCCAAACAGAATTTTCTACCTCAACCTGTGGAAATATTTTCTTTGTTGGAACCAATACTCTTTAATTTTGTATGGATAGCTAATCTCCTTTTCCCAGCCAACAGTACATAGATTGCGACAGCCTTCATTTCCTCCCTCCCTCGCAATCCCAACAGGTGCAAATAGCAACCTTTGTTGGTTATATCCATTCCCTTCTTTAATAAGGGAACCAACCAAACTGTCCTCAATTCCCCATAATATGGGCAACGTAGCAGAAGGTGCTCAGTTGTTTCCACCTCCTTCAGACTACAAGGGCATAATCTTGATGAATACGGGACCTTTTTATACCTGCCCTCTGTCACTGCCAGTTGTATAAGTTGAAAACGTAGCAGAGTGTATCCTCTGCGGATTTTACCATTAATCATAATATCCAAATACGGCTCCAGCCCAAATTCCCTTTTGAACAGCCCCAACTTTGGGGCTACCTTCCACTCTGCTACTACCCCGAGGTCCTCTTGTTGCGCCATATCCCTCATTCTAACACAGATTTCATGTCTTATGGCCGACACACTCTTCCCTATAAAGTAGACAAAAGAGAATCCACATGATCTGAGAATCCCCCCCCCAAATATCTCAAGCATGGGTACTCTCTCTGCCCTGTAATTTCAAGTTCCTCTCTCAAACATAATAGGGAAAGATCTTCCTCTTCATGGGTCATAAGCCTTAGCCAATACCTGACATAATTTGCCCTAGCTAACATGGCTATAGAATTAACCCCCAATTCCGCTCTCAAGACTGCCCCTGGAGTACCAGGTCCTACCTTTAACAAATGCCTGAGGAATTGATTTTGCACCCTCTCTAAAACTATCACATTGGGATTGACTATTACTTCTAACCCAAACACCGCTATTGGGGGAACTTTGGAGTTATATACCTTCATAAATTCCAAAATAGTGACCCCAGTTGATATACTTATTGCCTTGTTTAATGCCTGAGCTACACACTACGCCTTCTGAGCTCTAGCCTGAATATGGGAATTCCAAGCTCCCCTGCTACTAACGTGACTCCTAGGTATTTAAATTATTTTACAATCTCAATTTCTCCCGCTTCTGTTTTCCATTTTCGCAGGTTCGTCCTTTTACCCAGTGTCATTCGTTTTGATTTCCCTAGGTTAATTTCTAACCCATTTAGTTCGCAATATTGCTGGAACTTACTTATGGCCCTACGCAGACCACCCTCTGTTTGCGATAGTAGGATTAGATCATCGGCGAACTGCAGTAAACTAACCTGCGCCTTTCCTACTTTCGGTGGGTGTGTATCAGCCATTCTGATACATTCGGCCAAATCCGAAACATAGATATTAAAAAGAAGAGGTGCTAATACACATCCCTGCTGCACTCCCCTCCTAATTTGAATAGTTTCGGTCAGGCCTGTTCTTGTCAGTTAGGCGGAGATCAATCTCCAATCCATACGAGCTATCCACATCAGAGGGATAGAGAACACTCAGGCCGATTGGCTCAGCAGGAGAGTGCTGGACCAAGGGGAGTGGACACTACATGACGCAATTTTCCAAGACATTATACAAAGGTGGGGGAAACCGACAATACACCTCTTCGCCTCAGCGAGCAACGCGAAGACACAACAATTCTTCTCCAGGTACCCTTGCCGAGAAGCTTTGCGGTTCGATGCTCTAAACAGCCCGTGGCCCCGAGCACTTCTTTATGCTTTTCTTCCTCTACCACTCATTCAGAAGCTGCTGACGAAGATCAAGGCGGAACGAGCGTCGGTCATCTTGATCGCTCCTTTTTGGCCCCGGAGACAGTGGTTTGCGGACTTACACAGCCTCAACCTGGAGTCCCCGCTCAGGCTACCGAACAGACCCGATATCATGTCACAGGGACCAGCGTTTCACAACAACCCCGACTCGCTCAAACTAACGGCATGGAGATTGAGCGTAGAGAGCTAGGAAAAGAGGGATATTCCAATAAAGTACTGAACACCATTCTCCAGTCTAGACGTCCAGCTACTAGGAGGATTTACCAAAGTACTTGGGCCACTTTTGCTAGGTGGTGTGAATCCAAAACAGTCAATCCAGTCAGGGCCTCAGTGAGAGAAATTTTAGAATGCCTACAAGAATTATTGGATAAAGGGTTAAAACCGAGCACCCTACAGAGGCAGGTAGCGGCTGTTGGCAGTGTGCTAGATACGGTTAGGGGAAACAGGGCAGCTAAGCATTCCCACATCAGTAGGTTTTTAAGAGCCGCTAGAATTCTAGCTCCCCCGGTGATCCACCGTTTCCCTTCCTGGAGCCTGGCACTTCTGCTTAAGGCCTTGACAAGGGTTCCCTTTGAGCCTCTTACAGACGCATCTCTGTATTATCTTTCTTTGAAAGTGGCCTTCCTGGTAGGAATAACTTCAGCCAGGAGAGTTTCCGCGCTAGAGGCCTTATCTATAGATCCGAATTTCTGTATCTTTAAGAAAGAATTCGGTCATCCTCAGATTAGACCCTTCATTCTTGCCTAAGATAAAAACTAAGTTTCATAGGGAACAGGAAATTAATTTACCTTCCTTTTGTCCCAATCCTCATCCACTAGAGAAGCAATGGCACACTCTAGATGTTAGGAAGGCGCTAAAGATCTATTTGGACAGAACAAGGGGGTTTAGGAAGTCGTCTTCTCTCTTTGTAACTTACAATCCCCAGAGGAGAGGAAAAAAGGCGTCTAAAGCGCTCGTTGCAAAGTGGATGTCATGGTGCATTATAGAGGCCTACAAGGCAGAGGGCAAGCATCCTCCAGCGGGGGTGTTTGCCCACTCGGTCAGAGGGGCTGCGACTGCTCAGGCTTTCAAGAATGCAGCCTCGTATGGTGAGATATGTCGAGCTGCGACATAGTCATCCATACAAAATCCCACTACAAGATTCTGCGGTCGCAGCATTCGGAAGGAGAGTGTTACAGGCAGTCATAGAGGAGTCCCGGGACTCCTTGTAAGGGCCTTTGGACTAATCTTATCCTCACTCTCCCTCCCAATATGTACAATGGGGTACTGCTTTGGTACGTCCCTACTGTACAGACTGGATGGCCAGGAGGATCCCCAGGAGAAAGGAAATGGTTTCTTACCTTCTGAATTTTCCATCTGCGGGGATCCTCCTGGCCGGCCAGTCCCCACCCGGAGTAAGGCAACTCTGAGTGGTTATTTTGGCTAGTTTATCTGGGAAGTTAACTAGGTATTTTACTCCGTTAGTCTGAGTTTTTGTGGGAATGTTTTTACCTAGGTTATTATAGGACATTAGCTAAGAGCTACACACTACTGGGGAGCAGAGGCTAGATCCCTCCAGATAGGCTCCTCAAAACTTGGTTTGTCTGCCTCCTGCTGGATGATGGCGGGATCTACCCTACTGTACAGACTGGCCGGCCAGGAGGATCCCCGCAGAAGGAAAATTCAGAAGTAAGAACCCAATTTTCCTTTCTAATCGGTTAGAAAGTTATCAAGGTATTGTTGAACAAAGACTGCAAATGGGATATCAAATACCTGCAGTGGCTGGCTACTTAGGTTACGGGTGGGAATCTTTTACCTTCAGAGTGTCGCTTCTGAAAGTTAATATAAGCTTCACAGGCCACATTGGAGTTGGGGCAGGGACACTTAAGGGGTATGCTCAGGATGGGGGGAAAGAAGTTCATCAATCTATGCCATAGATCCAACCCTTGTCTACAAGTGAATGCCCTCATCTATGTTCCCTATCTCTTAGCTCACTTTTCCAGTGTTTGGGGGTAGCAACTGATTTATCAGCCAGACCCAGGAGTTGGAAAGGGGCCAAATAAAAAGCCACACGCCAGATTTAGCCCAGGTCCCCCATCTTGACTTAAAACAAATCATTTCTGATGGACTTGTAGGCATTCCAGATTGGTAATTTACTTTTGTTTACCGTAGATATTTGTTTTAGAGATTTTGTAAAAGTAAAATTTCAGTGTACTTTTGCAAGTATATTTTGTGGGAATTACTGCGTTTACCTTTGTTTTTCTTCAGACAATTAAACCTAAAAAAAGTTCTTGTTAATGGAGGATATTTAGAATCCAGAGTGGATCCACAGCATCTTAAAGAAAATGGAGGTCAGAAGGTTTGTGTTCTTGCCCTGGATGAAGCTGGAAGAGTAAGTTGTCCATCCTAACATGTTTAGTAATTCTTTTGTAATAAATGGCATAGTGAAAAGGGTAAACTGGGAACAGAGCTAATAAATACTCCTAGTTAAGTTTGCCTTTCTGTATAGGGTTGGGGTGTGTGTGTTTTGTTAGGAGAGATAAAGTGGGAGGTAGATCGTATCACCCACGTTTCAAATTCTATCTGTTTGAAAAACATTAAAGTATGCACAAAGATGGGATATTACATCACCACTGTCCCCATACTTCTTTTGTTACAACCCTTGAAGATTTTCTTCTGCTTTCATCTCCTCTTGGAACTGTTAGGTCAACATCATTTTACAACAAGAAATTTGAATGAGAGAATATGGCCATTCTCCTGGGGGATCCTCCTGGATGTCCAGTCAGGACAGCAGGGTAGATCCCGCTCACTACCAGTAGGAGGCAGACAATCAGTTTTTGTGGAGTATGCTCATAGGGATCTATCCTCAGCTCTCTAGTTGTTTGTCTGCCTTCACTCTGGTAGGAAGCAGGCTAGCTGCCTACATACGTTTTTCAATCAGGCAGCCTTCAAATCAGGTAGTCAGTCTCCGGGTGCCAGGGGAGGAGAAATTCACCTCCCTGTTCACCTCCCTACCATGGAGGGATTCGGAGATTCCGGGTCCGAGGTTATATGGTTGGTCCTGTTTGGACCTTGGGAGTAGCTCGTGGTAAGAGAATTATAGATGGTTTAATACAGTTTCGATAACCTAATAGTTTGGGAGTATAGCTTATACAACTGGAGAGCTGAGGATAGATCCCTATGAGCATGCTCCACAAAAATTGATTGTCTGCCTCCTACTGGTAGTGGGCGGGATCTACCCTACTGTCCTGACTGGCCGTCCAGGGGGATCCCCCGCAGAAGGAAAATTCAGAGGTAAGAGCCCAATTTCCCTTTTTCACATGGCCGGGGGTGGGGGGTGGGGATGGGTGTGCTCGCACGGTGGGTGGAGGTGAGTGTGTGTCTGTGTAAAGGGACACCTCCACCCACAAGGCCTCCTCAGGTTTTCTGGATGTCCCCGTGGATGGAAATGAGTGGGTGATAGGTGTAGATGGGTGTGCGTCAGGAGCGCGCACGCACAGACATCCACCGCCTGTGGTGTTTACACGGGTGCACACCCAGTGCACACCCATCCCCGCACCCACCGCCGGTCCGTGTGAAAACGGCTTATGATAGCCTAAGAACTGTTTTTTTGTACAATGTTACGTATTTCTACAGTTAAGAATGGAGCACTGTTACGCAGCTCATCAGGTTCCTCATTCTCTTGTTACTGTGTTACGGATGATGTAATGCTACTTTAAGTCAGATGCTGGTGTATATGTCATTTTCAAGAGAGTCATTTAAACTGTTTGAATCTATTCTCTTCATATAGAATTGCCAAATATTTTTTGAATATGCATTTAGTATTTTTGCAAGAACTGCTCCAGACGCACTCAGCAGGATAGCCACTTAATGTTTCTACCTTTTTGTAGCACTTCTGGTTTTTTTTACTATAGCCTTTTAAGATTATTAACCCAAAGATGAAGCATACAGCTGAGCATACCATTACCAATAATCTGAGCATACCATTATCAATAAATGCTTTAGTATTTGATTGCAGGTAATCATACATTTTTGTCATTGTGGAGGTGCAGAAGAACTTACTAAAAGTTGGTGTAGCTGTTTCTTGAAAGTCTTTAAATCTCAAACATTTTGAATTTAGCTTAATAGCAAGTTGTAAACTTTCAGCTCCACCTAGTGATACTTGTAAAGTTGGCTAATAGATATAGTGCAAAAGTAGAACGCCTCTTCTAAAATTGTGCTCGCACAATAAGGACAATTATGCAATACAAGATACAACTAATTTCCCTTTGCCATCTTTCTACCTTCACTTTAACCCTCCTGCTCCTGAGAAACTGACTGACTAATAACTGTATCAGGGGACAAAAGGACCCCCATTAATAAATAGCTGAAAAATAATGAATGTGATTGATTTGAAATGGACTCCAGATTAAGAAAAAAAAAGAGCTTATTAGTATAACAACTGAAAAACAGAAATACAAAACAACCCCCCATGGTATTGGGGGGTCACCATGACCCCTCATGTAAAGCAGCACAACTAACAAAAATGGCACGGGGGGGTCATGTTGACCCCCTCCAATCCCAGAAAAGGAGAGGAGGATCCAGCTCAAAAGTCTTGAGCTCACAGTAGGATGGCCAGATACGCCAATTTTAGAGGACATTAATGAATTATACAGGTTGCAGGGCTTCATCGTTTTCAAGTGAGCTCCAAACCTCACAGTAAATACAGGGGTCATCAACACCCCCGATGCAGAATGAAGAGGTATTTTTCCAACACAAAGCTGCTAATGGCTCTGATTAAAAAAAACAGTGTCAAGAGTTCACTCTAAATAGGTCTTAACTGCTGTGTAAAGATAAGGAACAATAGAAGGTGGCAAGTTGACCTTTTACCGGAGGTCAGTGTAACCCCTCAAAGCATTTTATGGTGATATTTTCCTAAACACACCACCAATGAACTTTGTGAACTCAAACAAAGTGCTACATTTTGTCCTTCACCCTCATTGAGGGTTTAAATTTAGGTGATCAGGTGCTGGGTTAAGATTCATTGCTTTAAAAGACACATGTATTTTAAGAATATTGCTTCAAAAGACCTGTATTTTAAGAATATATGTGCAAGGGGTCAACGTGACCCCCAGTGCAAAGGGCGTATAGTGCTTTCATTTTCCCATTGACTTACATTGGGGTCGAAAGGACCCCGATGATGAAATGATAAAAACCTCCATTTTAAAAAATGGGGAGGGGGGAGGAACATGAAACAACACAGGACAGTTGACCTCACACTTCTTGAGGAATACATGGGGGAGGGCTGATGTGGCAGCAGCTTTTACCGCGCCGCGATTCCGTTCCGCCATTTCGGAACTGCCCGCGCCACACCGCGACTTTTCTGCGGATATTCCGCTAATTCCGCCGGAATTCTACAAATCGCGGAATTGCGGAAAAATTGTGGAAAAATTGCGGAAATCGCGGAAAACCGCTATTCCGCTATTTTTTGGCGCTGGCGGAATTGTGGAAATCGCGAAAATGTCATGTTTCCACGATTCCACTAAGTTGCGGAATTAAATAAGCGGAACCGCGGAATGAAACCGCGGAATGAAAGCCTCTGCCATGCCGTTCCACTAATTGCGGAAACACTGTTTCCGCCGGAAATAGCTACCGCTGCGATATTCCGCTACAGCCCTAGGAAGGAGTGGTTCAGGCTTGCCAAAACAGCTTTATGGTTTTTTTAGCAGCCTTTGGGGTCAGAAAGACCTGCGGAAACACAGGAGGGTTGAATGGGTTCTTTACGGGATAAAAGACTTCAGCAGGGCCTTCTAGATATGCAAATTAAAGATATGGCTATCCATCTGTCTCCAAACATACGTTGTCATTCAACTCCAGCTCTTCGTCATTTCATCTACTCCAAATGGCCTCTTACCTGTCATTCCCCTCTGCCTGTGTTATTTCAGCTGCTCCTGGACACTCTGCCCCGCCTGATTCCAGTCACTCCCGGTGGCCTCTTATACATAGTTCCAGCCCAGCCCCTTGTCACTCCAGCTGCTTCTGGTGTCCTTGTACCTGTCGTTCCACCCAGACCCCCATCATTCCAGCCACTTCTGGTGACTTCTTACATGTCATCCCACCCAGATCTTTGTCAGTTCAGCCACTTCTGATGGTTTTGTACCCGTCATTCCGCTCTGTTCCCTGTCGTTTTAGTATTTTTGACCTATAAAGCCCTAAATGGCTTGGGCCCCAGGTATTTAAAAGACTGCTTCTTCCCTTATGTTATCTTGTGGCCTCTGAGGTCAGCTGGAAGCACCCTCTTGGGGTACCATCTGCCTCTGACGTTTTCACAGGAAAGGCATGCAGGGAGGTGTTCTTGGTGGCTGCCCCACTATTATGGAACTCCCTCCCCTTGGAGATCAGCCTGAGCCTGCTTGTCTTCCGGAAGAGATGCAAGACCTTTTTGTTTGGCCAGGCATTTGGCAGGCAGGGATAGGGATTAGAGATTAATCGGGATTAGTGAATGGATTAGAGAAAAGTTTGGTAGGGGGAGGGAAGTTAGGGGACTTTTGTTTTAGTTGTTTAAATGTTTTTATATTTTGTAAGCCACCCTGAGCCTTATTGGGAAGGGTGGGGTAAAAATTAGAATAAATAAATAATAATAAAGTAATAATTTCAGTCTCTCCCAATGGCCTCATACCTGTCATTCCATCCACACCTCTATTTCAGCTGCACCTGGAGACCTCCTACCCATCAGATCACTCAGCCCTCCCCTGCTCCCAGTGGCCTCCCGTCTATTATTGCACTCAGCTCTTTGTCACTCTAGCCACTTCCGGTATCCTCTTACATGTCATTCCGCTCAGGCCCCCATCATTCCAGCCGTTCCCGCTTTCCTCATACCCATCATTCTACCCAGGTCCCTGTCCTTCCAGCCAATCCCAGTGGCCTCATACTTGTCAATTCTGACTCTCCTGGACCGTAACTACCCATCACACTACTCAGCCCCCCATGATTCCGGTGGCCTCCTTCTTCTTGTTCCACCCAGCCCCTCGTTGCTCCAGCAGCTTCTACTGTTGTCCTACCTGCCATTTCACCAAGCCATCCATGATTCCAGCCTCTCCTGGTGGTCTTCTATTTGTCATTCCACCCAGCCTCACATCATTCCAAATGTGTCAAATGACCTCTTGCCTGTCATTCTCTCTAGCTCCCCTCCCCTGCCTTTTTTATTTCCTCTATGTGGCTTCCTCATTTTTTCCCCATCCTGGCCTTTTTTTTTTAGTCTTCGCCCTCCTTTGGAATTTCAGTTTCTCCCGGGGGATCCTCCTGGCCGTCCAGTCAGGACAGTAGGGTAGATCCCGCCAGATACCACTAGGAGGCAGACAATTAGTTTTCGAGACCCCTATCCCCAGGGATCTATCCTTTGCTTCCCATTCTTGTGTCTGCCTTGGCACTGCTAGGAAGCAGACTGACTGTCTCCTCTGAGGCAGTCTGAAGAAAAGAAAGAAATCAAGAAAAATCAACAAAGTAATTAGATTGCAGCCAGAAAAGGGCGCGAAAGAAGGAAAAAAAAAAAAAAAGGCGCCCAAGCGCAGGATAACGGAGCAGGCAGAGACTGAAGAGCAGTCTGCCTCCGGGAGCCCCACTCCCACACCTCCTCCAGGTAAGACCTTCATATGGAGGTATTGAAAGAAATCCTCTTAGAACTCAAGAGGAAAAGATCCCCCCCACGCCCCAGGAACGAACAGACCGGTCCTCTAAAGGAAGTTCGAAGAGGGCAGGGAAGGGAAAACATCCCAAGGCCAAGAAACAGTGCAGGCCTAGCCGGCCCCTCGAATCCACATCCTCCTCGGACTCAGAACCCCCAGAGGAGGTGTTGTCCATCCAGTCATCGGAAGAGGACAGTTGGGGGAAGAAGAGGAGGAAAAGAAAGTGTAGGCCACTGCACAAAGAAAGCAGCAAAGAGGAGGGGGAGATATCTGATCAAGCCTCAGCCAGTGAGGAAAGATCAGGAGAGGAGGAGCAGGGGTTGGATGCCTCATCAGACCCAGGCAGGCACTTCCCCAACAAGTATAGAGACCAAATATATACCCTGGTCACAAAGGCCCTCCACCTAAAGGAGAAGAAGGACAAGGATGCATCTTCAGAGTCTTCTGAAGAGGAAGAAGGGAGAGAGTACATCCCCCGAGCGAAAGATAGAGACAAGGGGATGGTCCTGGACAAGGCCTACGAACGCATTATTAAAAGAGAGTGGCAAAGACCCAATAAGGGATCCAGGCTCTCGAAGGCCCAAATGGCACTCTATTCCCTGTCCAAAAACAAGAATACTCTGCTTGCCACCCCCAAGGTGGACGCAGCAGCTGCCTTCCTGGCCAGGAACTCGATCTTCTTCACGGAAGGGTAATGTTACTGCCAGGACCCGACAGACAAGGGGATCGAGTGTAACTTGAGGAGAAATTTTGAAGAGATCTCAGCCGTCATAAAAATGGCCACGCTAACATCCTCTTTTTCCAGGGCCTTGATGACATGGATCAAGTGAGCCGGCGATCCTAAGGTATCTCCAAAGAAGACCCGGGTTCTATCCACCAGAATTCAGCTAGCGTTCGCGTTCGTAGCTGACTCTTCGACAGACATGCTCCGGTGGGCATCCAGGGCAGCCGTATCCACCGTGGCGGCGAGAAGGCGACTGTGGCTCAGGTCGTGGAAAGGGGGCAACACCTCCAAGAATACCCTGGTCGGGGGACCTTTTCAAGGACATAAGCTGTTTGGGGTCTGCTTAGATAAAGTCCTCGCGGATGCCACGGACAAAAACAAGAAGCAGACTCTACAGAGCATGGGAACCCAAAAACGTTCCTTTCGTCCCTACAATACAGCCCCCACAGGCACAGGGGCGTCCAGACGGCCATTTTTCCCACATAGGGGAAACCAACAGAAATACAGAGTTCGGTGGCAGAGACACAAGGTCCACGACAATCAAAACAAGCAGTGACAGAACCCAGGCCGACCCAAGTCAGATGCATGACAGGAAGGCAGGCAGTGCAGAGGAACAGGAAAAACTGGGGGGCAGACTTCAGCGATTTGGAGATCAGTGGAAGCAAGCTACCACCGACGCTTGGGTCATCCAAACCATACTAAGGGGGTACGCAATAGAATTCTCCCATTCCCCCCAACAGTTCTTCTGTATCTCTCCAGTCTCCAGCAACCTTACCAAACAGATAGCGATGCATACGGAAATCTCCAGACTACTATCCATTGGAGCCATCGAACCCATCCCACAGCACAAAAAAGGTCAGGGACTCTACTCCATTCTATTCCTAGTCCCGAAAAAATCAGAAGAATGGAGAGCGCTACTGGACCTAAAGATTCTGAACCGAGCTGTCAAGGTTCAAAAATTCAAAATGGAGACGTTACAGTCCATTCGCATAGCGATTACGAAGGGAGGATGGCTCACCTCACTCGACCAGAAGGAGGCGTATCTCCATGTTCCCGTTTTACCAGTTCACCGACAGTGGCTCAGGTTCAGTTACGCCGATCAACATTGGCAGTATACGGCACTGTCATTCGGTCTAGCGACCTCACCGAGGACGTTTTACTAAGATCCTAGTAGCTCTCGTAGCGAACCTGAGAACGGAGGGGACCAAGCTACACCCCTACTTGGACGACATCTTGATACGGTCCCCAAGGTACGAGCAAGCTCAGATAGACGTCCGCAGAACTATCACATACTTACAAGATCACGGGTTCGTGGTCAACATCAAGAAGAGCCATCTGACTCCCTCCCAAACATTAGAGCATTTAGGAGTAGTATTGGACAGCAAAATTTGCAAACTCTTCCTTTCGCAGCAGAGACAGCAGAAACTCATCAGTCTGATCCATCAGACCTTGAAAGTTCTCAAAAGCAGGCTCAAGACCCTAGTGAGCCTACTGGGAGCCATGACCTCATGCCTCGGAATCATACAATGGGCCAGATTCCATGCAAGACCCCTCCCAACGTTTCCTGCGCCCCTGGCAAGACATCATAACGCAGGGGGAGAACCCGTGGGTCCAGGTAACAGACGATCTAAAGAAGCCCTTCAAATGGTGGATAGCGCCAACCCGATTCCTCTCCGAGATGCCCCTAGTGGAACCAGAGAAGTTGTACTCAGATTAGATCCAGCCTTTAACCCTAAGGTGGATTCGCAGTTTCATAGGGAACAGGAAATTAATCTCCCTTCTTTCTGTCCCAACCCACGTCACCCATTAGAACGGGCCTGGCATACCCTAGATGTGAGTAGAGCCCTGAGGATTTACCTCCTCAGAACGAAGGCATTCAGGAAGACTTTGGCCCTTTTCGTTTCTTACAATCCACAAAGAAAGGGTTTGAAAGCTTCCAAGGCATTAATAGCCAAATGGATGACTCTTTGTATTTCAGAAGCTTACAGGGATTTTCGCACATTCCCTTAGGGGTGTGGCGACCTCACAGGCTTTCAGAAATGCAGCCTCCTACGGGGAGATCTGCCGAGCTGCTACGTGGTCCTTGGTGCATTCATTTACGAAGCACTATAGGATTCCGTTGCAGGACTCCATGGAGGCAGCCTTCAGAAGGAGAGTACTCCCAGACAGTACTCTCTAGACAGAGACACCGTCTGGGGAAAGGGGAACAACGCTTTTCCTGCTGCAAAACTCTCTCTCTTCCTTTTCCCTCCCATAATTTGGACTGGGGTACTGCTATGGTACGTCCCTACTGTCCTGACTGGACGGCCAAGAGGATCCCCCGGGAGAAAGGAAAATTGGTTCACTTACCTCTGAATTTTCCTTCTGCAGGGGATCCTCCTGGCCAGCCAGTCCCCACCCGGAGTGTCAAAATCGCTGTGGTGTCATAACAGGGCTCAGCATCCCTGTATCCTAATTTCTGCAACTGTCCAGTACTTACTGGATCTGGAGTAAGGGGAAGGAGAGAGTACGAGAGTTGGTTTTAGTTGCCATTTAGTTCTGGGGTCCAGAGCGTTAAAAAGTTGTGAAGTTGTTAGATAAGGTTAATATAACAGTCAAGCGAGCTAATAAGGCTTGGTAAGACTGGGAAGCAAAGGATAGATCCCTGGGGATAGGGGTCTCGAAAACTAATTGTCTGCCTCCTAGTGGTATCAGGCAGGATCTACCCTACTGTCCTGACTGGCCAGCCAGGAGAATCCCCCGCAGAAGGAAAATTCAGAGGAAAGTGAACCAATTTTCCTTTCTCCCCCACTCCCTTTGTTTCTGTTAAGCATCTGCCATTTTATTGGTTTATTGCCCATTAAGGGCTACTGGCATGCCCAACACCCTATTGCTTCCACTTAGTATTCCTGTTGTTTCTCTTGTTTCCAATTAACATTCCTTGTGCCATGTCAGTTTCACCTGCCAGGGAGTGGCACTGCAAAAAAGCCACCTCGGGTTTGTACAATAAAGCCACCTCGCGATCCTACAGCAGGGCTTGCAGTCATGCAGCAGCTCATCATTAAAGCCTGCTCAGTCGTACAGCAACAGCTCATCAATTAAGCCTGCTCACCATTGTATAGCAGTGGCCCTCTGCATGTAAACAGTGACTTAAAGAAAATCTCACTCTCCCCATTTTCCAAAATGGGCACTTCAAAACATCAGAACTTCAAAGCTATACAACAGATTTTCAAAAGCTAAAAACATTAAATCAGTTCAGTCCACACTTGAATTTTCAAGCACTGCTAGATTTCTTAATATTGCTCCCAGAACCAAGTCTCCATCAGCAGAAAAAAGTTGTATGGGGAGAAAATGTCTTTCTGCCTCCAAACTTCAAAGGTCTGTAACCTACTTTTTTTTTTCCATCCGTTTTGCCTGAAATCTGGACAGATTCTACGCCTCTCCGAAGCAATTCTCTGTACCAAATTTCACAGTGATACAAGAAATCATCCCAGTTTTATAATGAATAGAATATTTGTCATTTTAATGTAGTGATGTAGCGACCTTAACAATAGAGCTGCTCCTGCAGCTCTATAATTACCACAATTTGAACACCGAAGGATTGAACAATATATTAATAGAGAAGTAATGATTTGGACTCAACTTGCTATTTGATGGTGTCTTCATTTAAAAAATGATATGCTTTTCTTCTCATTGAACAAGATACTACTTCTGTCTGTCTGAAGGTCTATCTATGAAGGAAGAGTCCTGCAGGAATCATGCTTGTTACATAACGTATACACTATTTTATAATTCAGCTTTCTGCTTCTTCATTGTAAAGACCAATGAAAGCAGGTAGCAGCAGCAGGTTTCTAGTTCCAGTGTAAAAGGTATATCAAGCAACAACTGTCGTGTCTTGTAAGAACTTTAATTCAAGCTAGTTAGCTATACTCAGGTGTTTTGTTTTATACTTCCAAGAATGGTTTATTCTTCATCATAGCATCTTTATGTAGTATTTTGTTGTAATTAAGCATTCAAAAAACTCCGCTGTATTGCGTCATACAAATTTGAGGTAATATAAATTGTTTAGTTTTTTCATTTATATGTCCAGTTTTTCATGACAGTGATGTTGTCTTAGGTGTTTTGCTGGAAATCAGTCAACAATTCTATCAAGCAGTGTCGATGGGTCTATGGGCGTCAAGTCTGCATGTCTGATGTTGCTTTAAATAAGAATGAAATTATGTTCGTCACACAGGATGGTGAAGCCTTTAAAGGAAAGTGGCTGGAAGATGGGAAGAAAAATTCCGAAAAGAAAGGTTAGTTCATGAGTTTGAAGATCAACTTTATGGGTTTGGAAAGTGCATATTTACATTTTTACAATTCTGTTTCTAATTAAATGAGTTGCTTAGGTTCTTAACCTCTTTTGTACCCACTTGTTCCTTTGATGTTATAATCCAGGGATTGGGAACTTTGAACCTTGGGGCCAAATGCACCCCTCAGCTAGTTTTTATTTGGCCCCTTTCCTGTTCCTGGATTTAACCCCTGGATCCAGTTTCTACCCCGAAACACTGAATCAGCTTGGTTTTGTAATGGGAACATCTACATGCAAAGATTTGATTGGAACCACCTTCCCACAGGCCAACTGAAAGCTCTCAAATGATGATTGTTTTATTAGTGCTAATTTGGGTTAGATATAAATCCTACGGACAGAGACTTGTGTTCACTAATTTTCCTCATTGCTGCCAATGGGGTAAATGCAGTGAGCACAGGTTCCTGCTTTATGGCCATGAGATGAAGGAAGCAGAGGTGAAGGCATACACTCAAGGATAGAGAACAGATCTATGGCACAAATTTATGATCTGGATCTTCCTCTTTGTGAGTGTGCCCCTACCCTCAACTTCTGTCTGACCCTTAGAGCTTGAACTAAGGCCCTTTTCAAATGGGCCAGTGGTGCGGGGGAGATGGGTGGAGGCGGCAGAGGGTGTGTGGCACATCACATGGACGCCCACCCATCTCCACGCATGGAGGCACCTCCATTTTCCCCAATGCCTCTGTGCGTGGGGGATCAGTGAAGATGGGTGGAGCGTGGGAGTGCGCGCAACCCCACACATCCCCACTGGTGGTCAGATGGATGTGCCCCCTCCGCCCACGCAGCCACACACATGGGTAGGGGTGGGGGAACATCTGTGTAAAAAGGCCTAATTTTCAGAGATACCCCTGGGCGGGAAAAGGTATTGTTATAATTGCTTTTAGATTTTGTCAGGTGTGGATAAGTTTCTCATCTAATATGGTCAGCTTGACTCTTCTGTGTGATGGGCTACCTTTCCTTTCCCTTTGACTGAAAAGTAGATTGTACCAATGGATGAGAGTTCACATTGCTTCTGTTAGTTTGCCCTTTTCTGACTTTGTCTTGGTTCTCTCTTGCAGACTTCAGGGTCTTTGATAATGCAGAAGCTTAAGCTGGATTAAAACATCTTGATATAAAAAAGGGTGTAGCTATGTAATGCTTATGTGAATGCTGGTGCTTTTGAAATATATTAGGTGGACAACACTAGGAAATGAGGCCACCTATCTCTACAGCAGTATCATGAACAGTCGCAGCAAGGGAAAAAGGAACGCAGTACACATTGCCTTGCCAGTGGAACTCAACTTTGTTCAATAGAGATTTTTTCTATAGTTGTGAGAGAAAGCCAAAACAATTCAAGTCTTTGTTCACTCGCCCTGGGCTGCTAGCTAAGAATGTAGCTTGGTTTTGTAATAACATCTTTATGCAAAGATTTGATTGGAACCACCTCTTCTCCACAAAGGCCAATTGAAAGCTCTCAAATGATTATTGTTTTATTAGTGCTAGTTTGAGTTAGATTTAAATCCTAAGGTCAGGGACCTGTGTTTGCTGTATTTTCCCCATTGGAAGCAATGGGGAAAATGCAGTGAAACAGGTCCCTGCTTTATGTTCATGAGATGACATAGCCATACCAGTTCTCTGAACCAGAGAGTAGCAGTTAATACAAAGATTCTAGTGTCTTATCCTTCCTTCTATTGCAAAATATTTCCTCCCATCTACAAAATTACAAGTACTCATCAGTTCTTTTCTTTAGTCTTTTATTTTTCCCCAAAAGCCACTTGTTGCAGCAGTTCTTCTTCCAGTACTTTAGAGTTGGATGTTGTTCCAAGATTTTCAGGACTATCCGCATTAAAATGAAAGACTCTAACTTATATTTCCTATATAGCAATGTGATTGGACAGGCTTATGATTCTGTAATGACTTCAAAATATCTCTCTTACTGAAGGTGAATTGGAAGCTTTTGAAAACTTAGGTTTACTTTCCCATCCATTTTGTTGGATTGGTGACCTAATTTCTCTGGATAGGCAGAGAAATTTTCTTATTGATTATTTTTCGCTGCTTCTGATTCATGATTGCAATTTAAGTGAAGCTGAAATTCTGAACACATGCAACAAAAATGGAATAAAATACTTCCATAATACTACTTGGTATTCAGAATTCACTTATCATTTCATGGTTAAAAAAAACCCTTTTATTCTTTACTTTAAACATTTTGATAACATGAATTTAAGGACACTTGTATACTACAACATCTCAGTGTTTTAACTGAGGTATACTAGAAACAAGGAAGACCCATTTTGTGTTTCTCTATTATATCATCTTCGGGATGATAGTCATCTTGCAAGCTAAAGAGATTTTGGGTGGGAGATTTTCAAGGTAAGATGGTCAGAAGTATCGTCGGTAGATGGCATACTTCCTATCTGCCTATCCACTTCCTATCCTGCTTCCCTACATGCTTTTAAGTTTAGGGTATATTGTGCTACTGAAGGTGAAGCCCTAAATAACAAGAGTTGTCATTTTTTTTTAATAAGAATTGGTGTAAAATACAAAGTTCTGGTCAAATTTAAGTTAGATTAATTGCTTTCTTGAAGCCACCTTGAAACTCCTTTTCTATGCTACGTTTTTCAAGTAGTCATTTGCCAGAACATTGTATTTGTTGTATTTATAAAAACCCCAATAAGAGTTGGACATGTGCCCATTCTGTTCACCAGCCCCAGTTTAAACTGGAGCTGCAAACTACATTATTGGCTAGCTAGCATCCAGCTAGATTTAAATCCTAATGTGCTGTGGTTTGCTGTGCTGCTACTTCAAAAGACATAGGCTGCCTCTACACAAGCTGCAGCGGGCTTGATCCCCGGACACCCCGTGGCAGATAATCGTGGCGATCACAGTTCAAGGCCAGCATGGGGAACATGACAGTCGGCCAGCAGGCAGGCAGGCAGGCTGCTGTTGGCTGTCCCACCGTGCTCCGTGGGGGGCCCGAGGTGCCAGCTGTATGAGTGGGTGCCCTGCCTCACCCCCTTTTCCTCTGGCCCGTCCACTGTCCCAGCCATGACATGGCTGCGCGGGACTGGAGCAAGCGCCCACTGCTCAAAGCCCTGCAGGGGACCTCGCCGCAGGGTGGGGCAGACAGGGACTGGGCATACGAGCGGCGGCTACTGCGCTTTAGGTAAGCCTGCTAGGTGCTGCGTCCCCAGCCTTTTTGCAAGGATGCAGCGCATAGCAGCCACATCTCCAGCCCCGCCCTGCGGCAGGGTGAATGTCTGGCAGTCGCCAGGCACTTAGTACACTTCATCGTGTGGTAAGGCTGCCCAAGGCGCAATAAGTGCATCGTGTGGCTGTACCCATAATGTGTGAAAACAGCCAGATGCCCCTATCATTTCAGCTGAAAGAGCAGGAAGCAAAGAATACTCCTGCAGTTCCACATTCTAGAGATGTTGGCATTTTGGTGGTTGGGACATCAATTCCCTTGTACATATGAGATGGCAAAGCACTTTTAAGATTCTCCTGGATTACAAGTATTTTGTAAATGTGAGATTGTTTTCTACTCGCGTGGTTTACTTGGCTTCAATAAATAATAGCTGGGTCAAAGTTATGAGTAAGATTAATCACTGTTGTAATCTCATTAATTCCCAAGTCAGTAGAGTTACACCAGTCATGAATTTTGCCCATTGTCTTGTAATTTAAATCCTAATTAGTTTGACCCTTCCATGTTTTTACCATATCTTTTTTTAACAGAGGTTATGTCAAGCCTTCAGAATTCCTCATATGATGTGTCTTTTCACTATGATACAAACAGTGTATTTGAAAGAATTCGACTTGAGAAGCTTGCTTTTGTCCACAGAGCTGTTAGTATTACAACAGATCCTAATGGATGTAACTTTGCTGTTTTACAGTCAGATCCCAAAACAAGGTATATTTCAGATATCTATGGCTGAAAGTTTATTGAAGATGCTGAAGGGAATGTGGGTGTGCAGCGTTTTCCCCAGCAGCTAACTGTTTGCTACTTCATTTTAATTTCAAAGCTCTGCTTTACCAAATAAATCATCTTTGGCTTGTGCAGAAGTTGTGATCAGGGTCATGGTCTGTAGGGTGAGGATCAGATTGTCTGGCTTACCGTAGCTGTTGTTAGGAAAATATATAGAGGGAGTTTAGGAAAAAGGTCACTTATGTCCAGAGGCTAAATAGAACTGATGATAGTCATATAAATGTTCGGGTCAAATATCTGTGAGTTATCTCTAAGCCCTAATTTGTGTAAGGGGATAGAAATTCTTCTAAGGATGTAGGTTCATATTTCCCAGAACACAAATTAAAATGCTTTGTAATGTAAAATTGGAAGGTAGGAGGGTATATTTTAAAAAAAATTAAATGAAGAGCTCTGGTCTTTTGAACTAAAGTTAAAGTCAATGAAATATTGTAAAATCTGTTGTTTCCATCCTGTCATGTTAGATTTTAAGCTACCTTGTATTTAGTTCCTTATTTTGAGATTATTTTGGATTTCAGTATGGAACATATAAAATGTTCTTAAATTTATATAGGAAACTTCATTGTAGAAGAATGAGAGGGAATTCTAAGTTCTAATAATGTCATACAACATTTCTGGCTTAATATTTATGAAGATAAAATGGGATATTTTGCTTTAAAGCCATAACCCTGCATCTACACTAATCTTAACAAGTTTCATATTAAGAGCTTTTTGTGTTTAAGGGTTATAGCAAGAAAATTTAATTTTTTAAGTAAGTGTTCTGCATTTCAGACTACTTAAACAGATAAAATTACTCTTTGTGTTCTAGCCTGTATGAAATTCCAAATGTGTCATCTTCAAGTTTTGCTATGGATTTTGGCAAATTGCTAGGGGAAGCAGATGAAATGGACAATATCCATGATGTGACATTTCTACTTGGGACCCGAATGTTTCCTGCACACAAGTATATTTTGGCTTTGCGCTCGGACTTCTTCAGGAAGCTGTTTGTTTCAGATGATGATCAGCTAGAGTCTCCTGACATCTACCGGAAAGATGAAGATGCTGTAGGATGTGATCTCTTTGTTATAGAGAAGCTTATTCCTGATTTATTTGTATACCTTCTGCAGTTCATGTACACAGATACATGTGATCTTCTGACTCATGGTTACAAACCAAGAACAGTATATAAGGAAAAAATGGAAGAGTCTCAGGATACTTTAATTTCTAGCATGAATAAAATGAGTATTCATGGAGACGTTCATGGAAAATCTGCATTTGAGGTTTACAGAAATAACCAAATGCACATAGTAAATGAGAAACAGAAGAGCAAACCCAAACCTTCTAAAAAAGGCAAAGGTGTGGAAGAAATGAATCTTGTAAAAATGTTGCAAGGTGCTGCCAAAAAATTTGGTCTCAGCAACTTAAGTGCAAGGTGTGTTCTTAAGAAGTAAAACTTGTTTTTTTCTTTCTGGCAGTATCCAGTTTTTAAACGTTGAGTCTTTTTTTCCCCTTGCCACATATGACCCGATTTATAGAAATTTAACATATTTGGGCTGAATTGCTTCTTTGTTTGTTCTCTGCAGATATATCCAGAGTACATGCACGCGTTACCTGTAAGAGCAATTTGTGGAATAATTATATACGGCAGAGTGGACAACCCCAAAGCAATGCAGCTCTTAGGGCACTGTGAGAGTTGAGCTAATTTCTTAGTTGAAGCAATATTTTAACTGAGACAGTAGGACTTCTCTCATGCATGGGGGAGTTTTCCACCTTCATGTGCATCAGTACTATTTGTACCTAAATCCCCTCATGGAAACTTTGTTCAGGATGGGCACTCTAAATCTGACTTAAAGATTGGAGATTATTATTATTATAAGCATTTATATAGGGCTAATGATGTACCTGACGCTTACAAAGAATAAGATACACATGGTCCCTGCTCAAGAACTTACAATCTCTCTGTGTGTTGAGGTCAGAAGCAGTGCTGTGGCTTTCTTGATTTTATTCCTTGCCTCATATGGGTACTTAAAAGTAATAATTTTATTTATACAGTCTCTCTCCACCAGGTGGCGCTTGGAACGCTTTACTACATTTAAAATATAATAAAACACCATAACTTAAAATCCATATCAAATAATTAAAAACCATTAAAAAGGGGAAGGTAAAAATGGGAGGAAAAATTCATGAAGTGGATCCTCTAAATGCACCTGGAAAACAAAAAAGTTTTCAAGTGCGTTTTGATGGTGAGGAGGGAACAATTTCCACACTGAGGGGCCCGCCTTAGCAGAAGCCCAACTGCCTGCTGTGCTGACTTAAGGTGCAATGGTGGGATCCCCAAGCAGTGGGTGGCATCTGAGTGCAGATAGCCATTAAGAGGAGGTTCTAGAGTTAGGTCTTGAATATAGTCAGGGCCTAATGTGCTGCGGTTCACTTTGCAGGGTTGATAACAGCATGAAGTGAAGAACTAGATGCTTTACACACTAATGTCCCGTGTTTCTGAGAATCCTGAAAATGTGAATCTGTAGTTAAATATCTCTATTGCTGTAAAAGTTTCTGCATGTTACATTCCTGCTTTGTCTCTGTCCACTGATAGGATTAGGAACTGTAAGTCTATTTAAATCATCCCCTCTCCTTTGTTTTTGACATCTTTCATGTAAATTATATTAGCAATTTTGTACTTCTGTGCTACCTAGACAGATCCTAGAAAAGACGCAGCTGCTGTAGCATTGCCCAAATAAACTCCCTGCCATAGACCATTAAGGTAACTTAAACCCAAACACCCCAACAACTTCCTAGCACATAATTTCCTATCAATATTCCATTCCTACATGAGTGAGCTAAAGCTAGCCCACCTATCATAAATAGGAATGGTTAAGGAGCATAGAGAAACTTAGCAACCCTGCTATGGCAGGGGGGTGCTCTTATCAAAATATGAATTATTATTATATTACACCTTTCACATCTATGGTAAGGGAACAGTCATTTTTCAATTGACTTCCTGGGTTTCTGTGAAGCATAGCTCATTATCTCTTCAGTTGTTTAACAATGTGCTCTTTGATATTTCAAACCTGTTTCTTTCCCCTGCAGTATAATAATTAGTAGAAATAGTATTTATTTATTTATTTATTTATGCCTTACAGACTGGATGGAGTCAGAGTAGAAAATGGAAAGATTAATATTGTCAACAGAAAAAATGGTAACAAACCAAAGCTAAACCAGAAAAAATGGTAAGCGTTTTAAATCTAAGTATCTCTAGGCTCAAAGTTCAATACTCTTATTTTGTAATAGATATTAACAAACTGAAGTTTTGTTTATTATTGTATAGGTTTTATATAGGATTCAGTATATTTCTCAGCACTGAATAGCAGTTGGAGAGAGAGGCTTTTTATATGTACCTGTACACTGATTTGTAGTCCAAAATCATTAATATGAACTTGATCTTAATATTTGTTTTATAATGCCTTTGCTTTTTGTGGGTTCATATACATTGTAGGGCAGGAGTGCCTGTTTAGTAGTGTTCTGTTTTATTTTTATTTATTTTTAATGAGAATTTCTCACGTGGCGTTTTCCAGAACTGCTAAGAATTGCATAGTTGGTTCTAGGTGAGCCATGAGTATTTATTTATTTGGTTATCTCCATTCTCCTGGGATGTGCAGGACACGAGCTCTTTCAGCCTGGGATGATCCCCACCTAGACCAGTAGGAGGCAGACTAAAACGAAGTTGCAGTTGGCCGTAGTAGAGGGGGTTCATCCCTCCCACTTGCCAGTTTTTTCTCTGCCTCTGAAGAAATAGGAGGTAGGCTGGGGAGCTCCCGTCCTTTTTGACTGCACTCCCAGGTTTCAGTTATTTCAACTAGGGGGAGGGGGGGGGGAGTTTTTTCTCCCTTGGTCGGAGGGTGACTGAAACTTTGTGGTGCCTTTTGCCCCCCCCCCCCCCACTCGACATCACCAGGCACCTAGGCGCCTCAGGATCTGTCCCTTCAGGCATGGATTCCTGAGAAGGGTGGGTGCGGCAGGGTCCCTTTGGGCGCCCTGCGCAGACCCGCCACCGTCCCAGTCCTACCAGTGACAGGGCGCCTGCTCCTGGGTCGTGCTGCCACCTGGAGCAGGGACGCTTCTCCACCTTCCTCCCCACGGCCTCCTTTGGGACCGTTATTCTGCAGGCGCCGCAGTTAGGTCCCAGTCACGCCTGTAGCTCCAGCGTGCCCCCCCCACCCCCCGCTGATCCCCAGCCGCTTCTGCCTCAGCGCTCCTGCTCGCGGTGGGCTGCCTCTTGGAGGCGCGGCCAGTGGGAAGCGCTTCTGGGTGGGCGTCTCCATTTTGAGCCCACTTGTTGTTTTTTCCCCACAGCGCTTCCTCAGTGTTGGGAGATGCCATTTTGGTTTTTTCGGGGGCCGGCAGCATTTTTGGTGGGAAGACCAGGCCACCTCAGTAGCCAGCCTCTCTTTGACGGGTGGTTTACTGTTCCTCACAGTTCTAGTTTTGTATGCTTTTAATTATTCTTTTAATTATTTTTCTTCACACTTAATTGTTTGGTCTGCTGGCAGTGGGGGACAGAATCACAGGATCCCCTAGCTTTGCTTTCCCTAAATGGCTCTGGTTACCAGGAGTGCAGGGGACAGCCCCAGCTCTGAGCCCGTGGGGCCTTCTCTCCCAGACCCTCCCCCAGCGGAGGACTCCAGCAGAACAGGGCTGTCCCAGATTGAATTATTACAACTCGAGGCCCTGAATAAAATTGTGTTGACTCTCGATTCTCTTCAGCAGAGAAATAGGCCTCGTGGCAAAATGAGACCACGTTCCCCTCCCAGTAGGGGTGGTAAGGGTCAGTCCAGGGAGGTGGGCAAAGGCAAACACCCAGCCTGCAAACGCAAGAGATCGTAAAGCCTCAACCCAGACACTCCCTTCGGGAGGAGTTAATTCAAGAGGACTCCCTGAATGATTCTTCACCTGGGGAACCTCCGTCCTCTGAGCAGGAGGAGGAGGGTGAGATATCCGATCAGGGTGAACCCCAAGGGGAGCAGGAGGATCTTTTATTCCTCCCAGCCCCTGCATCCTCCTGCAGTGAACAAGACTGTGAGTTCCCGGGGTCTCACAAGTCCAAACTGTTTAGTAGAGTTCAGAGGGTCCTGGGACTCGTGGAGAAGGCTAGTAAAAGCAACCCATCTGACTCCTCAGGGGGGGAATCTGAGAGTGATTACATTCCCAGGACCTCCCCCAGAGATAGGGGTATTGTCCTCGATAGGGCATTCGAGAGAATTATTACCACAGAGTGGCAGCAGCTGAACTGCGCCCTCAGACTAAACAAAACGCAGCAAGCGTTGTATTCATTCTCTAAGAGCAAAGACCTGTTCTTTCCTCTCCCAAGGGTCAATGCAGCGGCAGCCTCCCTAGCGTGTAAGTTCGTCTTCACCATAGAGGGGGATGTATATCCAAAGGACCCTATGGACAAGGGGATTGAGACGGCACTTCGGTGTGCCTTTGAGGCAGTTTCAGCTACACTATGCATGTCCCTGGCCACCTCCTACTGCGCCAGGGCCATTCTCAAATGGTTTAAGCTTGGTCAGATCCCAGGTGTCTCCAATCAGATGACCCGTAAGTTGTCCAGAAACATTACCTTAACCATGTCCTTTATCTCTACAGCCTCTACCAACTCGGTAGCTTGGTCTGCTCGGGCCATGGCAGCCAATGTCTCCGCTAGGTGTAGGCTCTGGCTAAGATCCTGGAGAGCGGACAGTCATGCAGAAAAGATATTGGTATCAGGCCCATTTAAAGGGGGAAAACTGTTTGGGGCCAACCTTGACAGGGTGTTGAAAGAGGCCAGTGATAAGGCAGCTCTACTGGGTTTCCCCCACTGTACAAGACAAGGCGAAGCACGCTGCCATGGAAGCAGAGATCAGGCCATCGAACCAGTCGCCCTGACGCAAAGGGGCCAAGGTCTATATTCTATCTTGTTCCTGGTCTCAAAAAAGTCGGGGCAATGGTGATCAGTGCTTGACCTCAAAACTTTAAACAAGTTCGTCCATCTCAAGAGGTTCCAAGATGGAAACCCTGACTTCTATCACCAGGTCCGTTCAAAAGGGGGAATGGCTCGCATCTGTGAACCTGCGTGACGCTTATTTACACATACCCATTCTACCGCGCCGTCACAAGTGGCTCCGTTTCCGATACGCCTCTCACCACTGGCAGTTCCGCGCTCTCCCCTTCGACTTTGCCACAGCGCCCAGGACCTTTTACAAAGGTCCTGGTTCCCCTAGTCGCCAGTCTCCGAGCAAAAGGTACCACACTCCATCTCTGTCTAGACGACATTCTAGTCCGGGCCCCCACACAAGCCCAGGCAGTGACGGCAGTACGAGCGACTCTGCAGTCCCTCGCAGCACATAGGTTCAGATTAAACGTGGAAAAAAGTCTCCTGACTCCCATGCAGCGCATAGGACATCTAGGGGTGGTCATGGACACTCAGCGAGATCGCATCTTTCTGACAGAGGAATGTCAGCCCAAGATCAGGACGCTTATAGAGCATGCCCATTCTCACAAACGCGTATCTCTACAGATATGGCGTCGCTACAGGGGCTTCTCGTCTCATGCATCCAGCACCTGGCATGGGCCAGACATCATCTCCTCCCTCTCCAGTTCTTTCCTCGCCCTTATCAGTGGCAGATTATGGAGAAGTCCACGGTCTGGCTCTCTCTCCCTCAGCAGGTTGTTGACTCCCTCCTCTGGTGGATTCTCCCTCATTGGTTCCGGGAAGGCATTCCTCTGACTGAACCTGTGAGGAAGGTCGTCACTACCGACGCTAGCCTCGTGGACTGGGGTGCACGCATGGATGCCGAATACATCCAGGGCACATGGCACCCGAGGGACAGGAGACACTCAATGAACTGGATGGAGCTCAGGGCCATCCACCTCGCACTCCTCCACTTTGCACCAAAGATCAAGGGGTGGCACCTGTGGTCTTAACGGACAACACCTCAGCGATGGCATACATCCACAACCATGAAGGGTCCTGAGCCCCCGCTCTGCACAAGGAAGCATCCGCTCTCCTAACTTGGGCGGAAGCCAACCTTCTGTCTCTCTCCGCCAAGCACATAAAAGGGGAAGAGAACATCACAGCGGATTGGCTCAGTCGCAGGCAGGTGGATCCAAGGGAGTGGGCTCTCTCCCCGAGCATTTCTGAAAATATGCAACCGCTTCGGCACTCCCATAATCGATCTCTTCGCCTCGAGCCAGAACACCAAGTGCACAAGGTCCCCTTGAGCGGAAGCCATGGATACCTTGAACATTCAGTGGCCTCAGGGGCTACTATATGCGTTTCCTCCTTTCTTGATCCTCAGCAACGTGATCTCCCAGATCTGACGGGAACAGGCGACAGTGGTCCTAGTGACCCCAAAATGGCCATTTCATCCATGGCTTGCCGATCTAGTAAATCTGTCCCGACAGGAGCCTCTGGCCCTAGACCCAGATCACGGCCTGCTGTCTCAGGGTCCGGTTCTCTACCACAACCCTCAGTTTCTGCAACTGACAGCATGGCTCTTGAGCGCGAAGCCCTGAGGAGTTTCGGATACTCTGAATCTGCGTTGGCCACTCTTATATCATCCAGGAGACGCTCCACCATAAGGATATACCAATCTACATGGAGGACTTTCGTGGCTTGGTGCTCGGAACATCAGGTGAACCGCAAGAATCCACGAATTAGCAACATCTTGCATTTCCTTCAAATGGGGTTAGATAAGGGGCTCTGAGCTAGCACGCTCACCCGTCAGGCGTCCACCCTCAACAAGACACTCGCCACCATCAGGGACAGGGGTATTGCAGGTCACCCTCACGTTAGACAATTTTTGTGGGGGGCTAGGGCTTTGACGCATCCTGTGGTACACTGTTTCCTCACTTGGTGGCTCAGTCTAGTCTTAAATGCCCTTACCTCCCCTCCCTTCGAGCCACTTCATTCTGTCTGTCTCTTTTTTCTCACAATTAAGGTTACTTTCCTCATAGCAATTACCTCCACTAGGAGGGTCTCCGAGCTTGGGACTCTTTCCATAGATCCAACTCTCTGTATTTTTAAGCCGAATTCTGTAGTGCTTTGGCTAAATCCCGCTTTTGTCCCTAAGGTGAATTCTTTGTTCCACAGACAGGAAGAGATCATTCTTTTCCAAACTGTGAACCGGTCTCTCTGTCTCGTCTGCCAAAACTCTTGTTCATGCTCTGGTCATCTCTCGCCTCGATTACTGTAACCTCCTTCTCACTGGCCTTCCCCGGTCTCACCTTTCTCCCCTCATCTCTGTCCAAA